>JAZDUA010000969.1:5000-319329 GCA_038098605.1 Gryllus longicercus | reverse complement strand
AAAAACAATAGTTTTCTTTTAATTCTCTATCTTTTTGGCCTAATATACAGACTTACCTAAAGCCAACAAGATTAGATTTTTATTAATAGGTCCTAGTATTAATTGTAACGGATATAGAATATTAAAAAACTGCAGGACGTTTTCCCAACCACTCAGGATGTTACAGTAAGCAAGCTATTCACATTATCCGCACATAAACAGACTCACATCTGAAACCAACGTCCTCGGCGTTTCAAAAAAGTTGAACATTTACATTTACGATTTAAAAAAATGAAGATATTTTCATTTACATAATTTTGGAATGTAGTTTTAAAGAAGATATTTCATTGAGAAAAACATTTCCATTATCAAAAAAGTTATTTTATCAATGTTAATTTCCTGATTGCAATTTTTTTTAAAAAAACGAGTTTTCAAAAAGAGAATTATGTCATATTTAAGCATCTTTTGCTCCATGCGAGATAAAAATTAAAGAAAAAACGAGCGTCGTTTATGACAAAAAAAATTAAACTGCCTTTACTTCAAGCAAGAATCACACGAAAATCACTACTTTATTCAAAACAATTGTTCGTGACCTTATTTAAAGTTAATATTTTAGGACAGATTTCATTAACGAAAAAAAACTCGTATGATCAAAATCAATTTTTGCCACGTTAATTTTTTGTCTGTAATTTTCGAAGAAACTGAATTCGCCTAAAATGCGATCTGAGCCATTTCTTTAAACATCCAATGCTTTATCAGAGGGGGATAATTGTGCCGTTTTTGAAAAATATTATTGTGAAAAGGTTATCTACGTTTCACCCAAAATAATGCGAAAGTTATTCATATTTTCAAAAGTTGTATGTGATTTTATATAAAGATCTATTTTTGACAAATAAAAAATAACATCTGTATATCTCCAACAATGTAGTTGTAAGATTACGATGAAAAAATTTCAATCTTTGGAATTTTCGATAAGGCAAATATTTTAATACTAGCGAGCCCGTGCGAATATTCACGCATGTTGAACTACTACCCTCTTCTCTAACCTTTCATTTGCGTGTTAATAGGGAAAACTGTTAACAAAATGCCTTTATTTGTGTAAAAGTGTGTTAGTTATCTTCCCATATGCTTATAGAATATCAAATAAAAATAACAAACAAAATTTATGTGTGAAACAATTTATGAATAAAGGATTATTCAGTGTTATTGACAAATTTTCTCGGAACAGTTCACAGCAAATCCTTAAAACATTTGAAGTAATTAGTCAAACTTCGACTGTTACCTTCTCGCTTTCCTTGATAGTCACAAAAGTATTAGAAGAGATTTTTACTCTTACGAAAGCAACGTAAAGTTGATCATGCAAAAATACAGGATCGAGAAGTTCAACCCTGCTATTTGGAATATTATTGAACTTTATTACCAAACTGAGGCGTTCACACGTGCAATTCACTCGCCTCGAACATCAGTAATTAGTTTCATTTCACATACAGTTTCAGATTCTGCAAGTCTCTGAACATGTAGGGTAGTATCGAGAAGCGCCGGACTAGCAAAATGTAATAGAATGTCCAAGAAGCCCTCGTTCTTCAGATTACGGTGCGAGGGATGTGTCTTCAAGGCCTCCGGGCTCAGAATTCCAGATTTAAAAGCCCTAGTACGCGTCGTTTTGGAGTTATTTAACAAAATAAATTTTGACAATGCTGCCCTAATGTTGCGAATTGCATTTGACGGGAATATTTAGAAGCGTCTTTTTTTTTTTCAACAAATCCTTCATATTTTAATCCCAAAGTGAAATTACGTCTCCGTGAAATTCTCTTTCTTTGCTAAAGGTGTAGTAACAGCACCCGCACTATTGTATGTTGTATCACATATTTCCATTTTTGTTGTCTAAGAAACATTCAATATAAATTCCATGTAACATTAGTGAAACTATGCAATTTGATTCTTGCAATGTTTAAAATTTCTCCTTAGCACACTTATATTCTCATCTGCATGCTGTTACTGTTCGTAGTTGTGGAGAGACAATATAGCCCAATTTCCTCAAAAATGTGTGTGCATGAGGGATAATAGAAAACAAAATACATGCAGAAAGCAGACAAATCAGCGCTTTCCCTGTAACACTATTGTTCAATAATTAATAAATCGATATAAATAATAATAAAGTTAACTAGCTTGCACATATCAACTAGATTTATTTAATCTGCTCAAAATATCACTTACAGCATTGAATGTACTATGAGAATTGCCAAGGGTGGGCGTTGGCTAACAATCGTACACACACGTACTATGAGAATAGTTCTCCTAGGTTTCTTGCCAATGCTTCAACTTGTCAAAGATGTAAATTAACTTGTTGAAATTACTAATCATGCTAGGAAAAGTATTATTTCCCAGCGTTTTCAATGCAACATCATGACTCATGACGCTGACTTGAAAATTTGATCGAATCACTGCTGATAACGAAAATACTGGCTCAGGTAAAACACAAACCAAATCTAACAAGACGCAGTCTTCTTTCTTTACTATACACAACCGTCAATTATTTGCCAATATTGCTTCTTTCTTCTTTTTGATGACGAACATCAAAATATGTAACGGCTTTCTTTTCATCAAAGTTTGACTTATTCTTTAGCCTTTTTCCTTCTCTTTTCGATTCACACGCAGAAAAGCCTACCTTTTTCGTGGGGAAGGCTCCTTTCTTGAGTCTCTGTCGTCTCAAAGTTCCCTGTAGCTAGTTTTGTGACTTTTCTCCACAGCATAAGGACTTGTAGCACTTTGGTGCACAGCCCTTGCAGAAACGGGCAGTGAACGGTTGCACTTTGTGTAAATCTGTCGTCAAACCCAGTCACACGCTCCAAATTTCCTGCGCTTCGTGAACGTAATATGAGAAGTAATTCCAGGCAGCTGTTTATTTATTTATTTATTTATTTATTTATTTACGTCAAAAATAGTTAAAAACTGTGTGACGTGCTATGGGGAGAAGTTAATTTGAAGTTACAATTAAGTCCAGAAGCAAAACAAGGGGCCATTTCAGCATTTGCTCGAGGATCAGGGAAACTGGACGAGATGGAGTCATTGACCCAGAAGTTGAAGTACAATATTTGTTACAGGTTCTTTACAATTATACAATCCAAACCGGATATAATACATTAAATGTCATTGTTAAAATTAATATTACTTTCCTTTTGGATGCTCGGCATAGTCTTAAATTGTAAGATTTCACTCGGGATTTAACTTTTGTATCGAATTTAATCGTTTAATGTCATTTGGCAAGGTGTTGTAAAATAATGTTCATATATTATACGTGAATTTGTTGTAGTACGCTGTTGATACTGTCACCTGATGAATATGATTACTACGTTAAGTGTTGTAGTTATAGACAACGGCGTTTGCTGAAAATATATTCCCGCCCTTAAGTACGTCATTTTTGACCAAAAAATGTGATTCATATTTGAAAAGACCAGGTAATGATAAAATACCTAGATGAATAAAGAGAGACTTACAAGAATCACGTGGGTGGGATTTGCTTATTATTCATACAATTCTTTTTTGTAATCTAAAACTCTGGGAGCTATAAGATGTATTTCCCCAGAATATTATGCCATTTTTCAGGCGGGAATGAACATTCGCGAAATATACACAACGAGCAGAGTTGAGGCTGACTGAATTTGAAAGACGTCTGAAAGCGTAGCATAAAGAACTTAATTTATTGTTCAATTCATTTAAATGGACGTTCCATTTTAGGTTTGACTGAATTGAAAGACCTAAAATGTTGTTGCCTTAACATCAGTGAGTGGCACATTTAATTTTCAGTGAAGTGCAGAGCTGATTACTTTAAATGGAAATCTGCATTCAAATAGTTTTCTTTTCATTAACTATTAATTTGTTATTACGGAACCAATGTGAAATATCTGATATTGTACTATTTACGATTCCTTTATTGCAAAGAATATTCGTATTATCCGCAAAGAGACCTGTTCTTCCAATTCTAATCGTCGAGGATATATCGTTTACGTATAATAGGAAGAGAATAGGGCCAAAAATCGAACCCTGCGAGACTCCACATGCAATTGGCAAAGAATCAGAAAGGTGTGTACATAATGTTTCTTTCCAGAAAGGTATTTCTACTATCTGAGATCGTTGTTTAAGGTACGATCAATCAAGAACCAACCTATTTGAAAGATCTACAAATATTCCAAATTTCGGAGTTAAAATTTACAACAAAGTTCAACATTACAGTTAACTTTTATGTGTAATAATTTCAATATTTTATCTTGTCCCTCTTCAGTGTTATTACACTTTACAAACGCGAAAAATTGGGAGAGTGGCACTATACAAAAGTGTCCTCCACCGCACCCTTCTCAGAAATTCTAATTTATTTAGTCTTTAATATTCCTCTAATTATGTACTAATTTTGTAACAAATAAAGTTGTACTCAACTATCAACAATTAGTAAACGGGTGTCAACGAAGCGCTTTCTGCGTAAATTTACCAATTATTAATATAAATTTTGAACCAAATTTTGAAGTTGAAATTTCTAAGAAGGCGTAGCGAAGTCATTCCTACTCGCAGAAGAAATCCAATTTATCACGCGTGGCAGAATAATTCTTTATCGCAGAATACAATAACTTTTACTATGCGTGTCGCAATAATTTCTACTCGCAGAATAAAATTACTTTTATCACGAGTGGCGCAATCACTTCTACCACGCGTGTCATACACTATTTTTAAACAGCCTTACTGACTTTCGCTTTATGTTTGTTCCAGTATGCAAATCATTTAATGACAAGTCGAGGCCAGCAGTACGTGTTGCGGTCACACGGTAGTATTATGTTTTCTTTAAATTCACATATTTATCAGAATATTTGAGCGTCATCTCACTTTTAGCACTAGTGCTAAAAATTGAACTACTAGCACCCTATGCATACGAAACGCTATTACTAGTGGTGATCTAAAAATAATATTCGTCACTCTAAACCTTAACGGGATTGCTAAATTCTGACCATTACAAAAAAGTAGTGGTAAATAAAAAAAAATCTACAGAAGAAATTGTCTCTTTTAAATAGTTGCCACAAACGAAATTTTGTTGCTCTTCAATTAATACAGAAATACAATTTTCTGCTAACGTATTAGCCCAATAATTTCAGGAAAACGAAGATATCACGAACAAATGAAACCTTTCATGAAAAACGTGCAAAAACCAACATTCATGCTTTAAAACTATTACTAAAAGTGCCAAATTTGGCAAAAATTGAGAAAATCATTTATAATGATTCTATTTGCTGATGTATATTTTTTCAAGGGAATTGGGAATGTTTTTTAGGTCGGTAATCACAAGGGTTTAGGGAGTTTGGTCATGTTAGAAGTAGTCCTAGTACAAAAGCAAGGTCCTACATTTGGGGGAAATATTTAGTTGTTAAAGAAAATAGTTATTTATTCACCAATGGTGTTATAAGGGTTCTAATTATCTAGAGGCGACAAAAAGCCTGAGGGCCAAACGCTTTGCATCAACTATTTTTCGACTTCTTCGCAATGTGCATTGTGGAAACAGACCATCATTGGAGAGAGGTGCGTATGTTTCGAGCATCTGCAGCGGCTTTCCTTTAAACGTAGGGTCTATTTCATGTACAGCGGATGCAAAAAGTCATTAAGATCATGTAAGAGAATATCGAATGAATTATTTGACCTAGCTCTCAAATTCCAACATTTTTCAACGTGTTCCATGCTCCATACAATTTGCGTGAAAAAGATCGTAATACGAATCTTAGGGTTTCTGGCTTGTTGCTATACAAAATTTCCAAGTCTTTTCCAATCCTTTTCATTATAATTTTTAATAGATTTAAAACGGTAGAGAAGAGAGAACTTTTCATAAGAACTTTTAACTCATTTGTAACTCATGAAGCAGCAGACCACAACAGACAAGAAGTTTACCATAGAGAATGCTTGTTAGGTCGTTATGGAGCATGGAGAAGGTTTGTTAGGCCCACTAAACACTAATACTTTCGATTCTAACTAGTATTGTTTATAAACCCCTACGCACAAATTTCAAATAAAAGGCTCGTTAATATCTATGATATTTTAATAATAGAACAAAATTGTTTTAAATAGGACGCCCTTGCAGAGATATTTTTACCATATAACTAATAGGAAATGTATGGGATTTAATCGAAAGACACTTTTAGCTTTCATCAAATATGAAAGGAGACGGCTGCACGACTTGGGGACGCCGGGGACATATTTTGCCAAATTTTGTTTTATAACGCATATATTCATCACATTTGGACGGTTGAAACTGCGCTGGATTGAGAAAGCGTGTCACCATCCAGCTATAGGCTTACATTTTTTAAATTTCTTGACTGTAAAACAAAACCTTGAAAAATGGATTTAGGCAACTTTTGAAAAAAAAAATGCTTCAAATCGTAAATTATGTATTAGAACCCCTGTTCACGAAAGTTGCGTTAACGCATGTTAAGTAACGCGCGTCGCAGAAAAAAACAGGAAACTGCTTATGAACTCTTGCCGTTCCGCAAAATATACCTTGTTAATCTACGACGTGCGTTGCCGGTAATGTAAATTGCTCTTCGATAGTGCTGTGATCTACTGAATTTTCGTTTCCTAAACATTTGTCAACATCGCAATCCAATACTTTACCCCGTTTACTACGACATTTTGTAACTTAATTGAAAGTTTTAGGTAAAAAATTACGTTTTCACATGTTACTTCACAATTCAACCGACTTATTTAACGTGAATATCAAATGTAATTTGATATGTTTTATTTACGTTTAATTTATACCTCAAGAAATATTGAATTTGCTATACCACCACGTACTTTGAAATACTACTAACCTTTCATGGTTTCCATTCCTGTTTGATTTGTTCAGATTTTTGGGTTGTGTAGAAGTGAATATTGAACATTTAAATACAGAACTATTAATTCTAAATTAATATTAATAAATTTATTGCAAATTTACACAATTTTGCAATTTCAATTAACATTCAAGAAACTTTAAAGTAAATTGTATTCTCCATAGTCACAAAACAATATAAATTTTACTTAAATGTAGGATGTCAGGATCATTGTTACACCTTTAGGGAGATAGTATTTGGGAATTCTTTACAAAGATCAGGAATAACGGTTTCCATATGGTCAGTGAGGCGCTTATATTTTCCCACCAGATCTTAATTCAAAATTACATCATTACACCGATTTCCAATGCTCTTACACCACTTTCGTACAATTCAAGCACAAAATTAATTTTAAATGATCAGAAATAATGCAATTTATGCAACTTCGAAACGTACAATTTTTTTTACCTTTTGAAACTTCTCTAAAACAATTTTAAAAACCAAACTGGTGCCCCAGGTACATAAATATTAGTTTAGAGTAGTTGCAGATTTCTTAACGCTTCTACATTTTTCCAGTTACTTTACGTTCATACGTTTCGAACGTTAAGATTTAGCGTGACTTTATTAAAATAACAAATATTCTTAACGAAGTCCATTTACTCAAAACTAGGGCATTAAAATTAACAAGACGAGTTTGGCATTTCGAAACTTGCAACGAACTTTTTATATAATGTTAAAATACATGCTTAATACAAATTCCACATTTTCAGTTGCGTTCCTTTCGTACATCTTCACCGTATGAATCAAAGATACTCCTGCGGTCTTTCTGAAACAAAAAAGGTCAAAGACCTGCATTCTACAACAGAGTAGGCCATTGTATTTCACACGATAACTAATATTTGGAACGGGATTACGTTAAAATTCTAAATCGCTATTACATACTCCTTAATACGTTTTTATTCAATCAATAATTGCAAAACACTACAAACGTTTGTCTCTGATATATCCAATCTTTAATTAAGCGAAATAAAAAGAAACTCTTTAATTTAATTTCTACTTCTTTCTGGAAATCCCAATTCAATATATTTGAATCTTATCACAATTTATAATAAAGGTTGGTGTTACGTTGAAAATTATAATACTTTTGAATCTAAAGATAACGAATTTTTATTGACGTTTACTGGTAAGTCTATTTTGGAAACTTATCCCTATAGGAAGCCCTTCGAGACTTGTTAAATTCACTTTTATTGATCCTAACGTCTAGGGCATAAGGGGATTCACTGGAAAATTGTAATTAAATGTGCGTTATTATTTCTTACTTTTTTCGCAAGCGTTGCACGAGTAACAGCGTTCGAAAATCAAGGCCAGGAGCTAGGAACAACGTTCATACGTTTTACTAGCCATTTATGGCAGAACTATGAGAAATTATTGTTTAATAAGATTAATGGGCGCTTCAATATTTAAGGCCATTGGCGATATTGAAAATTGTCTGTTGAAACTCTTCAAAGTCCACTAAAAAAAAATTTTCGAAATTGAAGTAAATGATGCTTGCTTTGTCATTTTTGAACGCACCAAAGCCCCGAACAATATGTTTACGACATTTTCATTTACGTGCCATAGACTATTGGCAAGAGCAAGAACAGCGACGTTCACCGTTGCGAAAGGAGTAATGGAAAGAAACTGACAGCTCACCTATCTGACCAACAGCACAAATTATACACAATTTAATAAGCACAATATCTTCTATTCTCGTACGATTATTATTATTATGCTATGCACATGATGTAAGTTAGAAATAAAAAATTCTAGGTTGATAGAAAAAAGAAAGCAAGCAAGAAAAATTGAACGTTACATTTTACGTATCCCAAGCAATTCGATTATTTTGTTTTACGGTGTATTTAACTTCAATGCAAATATCTTGTCATAAAAAATCCAAGGTATTGAAACTAGTTGGCATTAACATAATTTTTTATTAATATTGTTTTTATATTACCATCATTCATCAGTAATCCCTTTTCAAACACTTCAAAAAGATTACGCATACATTTTTACAAGACCCAAACCTTCAATCTCCTTCAGCACTATTTCGGCACTCTTCTGCTGAGAACTTCCGGAACACTTCCACTTCCGGAACACTCCATCCCACACGTTTGCAAGATGCTGCTGGCACCACATCTCTATTAAGAGTCAGTCCTCGTCTATGCCCTGCCGAATACTTCATTTCCGTTTTTTGGACTGCCGTTGAGGCCTCTTAAGATCAACACTGTCAGCTATGGTATAGTAGTATGTAGTATGTAGCAGACCAACGCAGACCACGGGCCCACTTGTCTGAAACATTTCATAAAGCATCTGAAACAACGAAATCCCGAATATCAAAACTCAAGTTTCTTAAAATGCTTTCAGCACTAGTTAATGATTTTTAACAGCAAAGATTTGACAAACTCGCTTACAACATTTTACAAATGTCATTTCCTTTTTAAATTTTGATACAGAAAAAAATACTTAATTGTTTTATGACGAAGCTTTCAGAATATACCGCTGTGAATGTATGATAACTAGTTATAATCATTGTTTCAAGAGCTGCTGTGGAGATTGTGATGCACATAACCGTTTTAAAAGATTTTACTATTCAATTATTTGAAGTTTTAGACAAGGACACTAAAACAAATGGCCAGGAGACTGACTTAATGACTTGTCAATGCTTCTAAACTGAACAGAAACTCTTATAATAATTCAGTCTCACGAGTCCACCTTTTACGACTCGTATCGATTCAATCCCAATATTATCTTTATTAACGGCAATAATAATATAATAATAATAATAATAATAATAATAATAATAATAATATAATAATAATAATAATAATAATAATAATAATAATAATAATAATAATAATAATAATAATAATAATAATAATAATAATAATAATAATAATAATAATAATAATAATACGTTTACAAATCTGACATTTCGCGAACAATAAAAATCCATCTTAAATGTTTCTAAAACTGGGGGAGAATACATTCAAGTAAAGACTTAATTATTACTAGTTCTGTTTAAGTTTTAAAACTAGTGAAAGTGGGTCGAACTTCTAAAATATTTTCGATAGCAACATCTAATGCAAGAATTAAAATGGAAACACTACCCTAGACGATTTAAAGTGATTGTATAAGTACTTTGAAAGCAAGCTTTTCTCAATGTCATACAACCATCAGATAATCTTTAATTTCTTCTGTAGGATTTTCAATTTTGACTTTTTAACACGAGTTTCTAACTTTGATTTTTTAGTTTCGCAGTAGTGACCATCTCACCGAGCCGGCTGATCCGTTTTGCTTGAACAAGAAGAGATTTGAACTTTAAACACAGGCCACAGGAATATTTCAAAAGGTCAGTTCCTTTGTCGTCTTGAGGTCGTGCTGCGGTCCGTTTCTAGGCCCGTCTCCGTCCTAAGATGCAGGAAGGCAGCACTGCAGATCATCGAGGCTGATATTTCATTACCCACTATGACTACATAATGTACCACCTCCACCACCTCCACATCCACCACCACTTGAAAATTAGTTCTAATTTAGTTTAACTACAGTTTCCATACATTCCACGCTACAAAATAATTTTTAACTCTGCACTTTTACGCATGCTCTGCACTTTTACGCATGCTCTGCACTTTTACGCATGCTCTGCACTTTTACGCATGCTCTGCACTTTTACGCATGCTCTGCACTTTTACGCATGCTCTGCACTTTTACGCATGCTCTGCACTTTTACGCATGCTCTGCACTTTTACGCATGCTCTGCACTTTTACGCATGCTCTGCACTTTTACGCATGCTCTGCACTTTTACGCATGCTCTGCACTTTTACGCATGCTCTGCACTTTTACGCATGCTCTGCACTTTTACGCATGCTCTGCACTTTTACGCATGCTCTGCACTTTTACGCATGCTCTATTTCCTGACATGCAGTTTGGTGGAGATTAAGGAATTTTGGTGTAACCATCTTTCTTGACGAATTCGAAGTAGACTTCCTGAAAAACTTATTAGTATTTAAGAGTCAGTATGATTTTTCACGAGCCCGGCGTTCCAGAAAATATTCCAAAGTGAATTGGATTCGAGCTGAAAACAAAATTTCTGTAGAAGGATGCGTCAATTACATAGGACTTTATGTGACTATTCCACTCTTGAAACTAAAACCAATAGTGTATCTAGATATAAAAAATGCCCCAATCAGGACGGTTTGTCTCTAAGTTTATAGATTTTTCTATCAGATTTTTCTTATCGCTTCTCCCTACTGGCCAATCAAACTGAATGGTCTATCTTAGAAGGCGGTGAACATCGATTGCTATGTCCAAATGCGTATGTACTATCACAACCTCTGATTTTAACATTGCTTTCAGTTATTTTCAATATTTGTCACATTTTGGAAGTCTTGTTGGTCATAACTTCAGTAGTGGAATAGTCATACTAAATACCATTCGTTTTGAAATTTCTTAGCTAAATCCCTCCTCGATTTGAGTCATATTTCCAAAATTTCCAAACCACCCGTGGTATTACCTATTATGTGTTGAGGTCCAGCAGCTGTCTAGAAAAAAGTTCAGGTAATTTGCAGGCAATATTAATGATATGTTTGAAAGTGCAAATTTTCCGAAGCAATATTCGAGTGTTAGGGGATCATACCAAATGAATATCTGAAGTTTTACCGCTAAAAGTACTCCTAAAAAACCGAAGCAGTTTGAGGAGTATTTTTTTGCGACTCTCCTCATTAATTCATATTAGAATAAATGGAATATTTAAAAGCTTAGAATTTCTTAGAGCCACATTGACCTTTGATTGCTTGTTTTATATATCTGATTCTGAAAAAGCTGGTTTCATGCGTTTGTTTTAAGTTTTCTAGTGTTCTGTTGAATTGTGTGCGTTTTCTTTAACTTTTTGACGGCACGCATTATTGTGTAGGGAATGTTTTTTTTTCTAGGGAGAATGTTATGGGGAATATTTGCTTCTTAAAATTGTTGCTGCGATTTTCGTATTTCCGTAAGTTTTACTATAAGAGTTCAATTAACCTTCAAAAGCGGTGAATTTTCATGTTAATGCTAACATTAAACCACTTGAGTAAAACAGGTTTTTAACTAAGCAACTGTGATTAATGTGCTTTGTAGTTTCAGCAGAGACGAAATATCCATAATCTCATTGGTCGTCAGGTATAGAATGTGTCAATAGTGTTGAAAAGTAATCTCGTTTGCTTACTTTCTCTCAAGGTTATGAAGAGAGTCGCAGCAGGGAATCCCATTTACCTCTTCCCGTCTCCAACCCTTCCCCCAATCAACCCCCGTAACCACTTCCTCTTGCTACTCATCTCTTACTAACCTAAATCTTCACAAGCTTGGAAAAGCCCTCCTGGGTAGCCGAGGTCGCTAAGGCTGAAAAACCGTAGCTGCCTTGGCTCGAGGGGACGCGGGTTCGAATCCCCCTTCGGTATGGATGTTTGTGTGTGTTCGTGTTGTCCTTATGTGTTCTTACTACAGTTCTCTCTACTGTTAAAACAATCACGGTGGTCGCTATATGTCTAAGTTTTGAAAAGCGACCTAAAACGTTTTTTAAAATGCGCGTGGTAAGTTCGACTATTTAAATTTGAACAACAGATTTTTGAAGTCATTCAATCTCATTCGCAAGAATTTTGTTTGCATGATTTAGAAGTATTGCTGGTTTTTACTTCCCCTACACTATATTATGGGAATGAGAAGTACTTGAATGAATACGGCCATGACTAATATATATTAACGCTGATTCCAATACAGTTCAGATATGATCAGGTGGTGAGAATTCACGCAATTTTATATCATATGTTCGTCCGTGTAAGGCCTGTCAGATTAGAAGCCTGGAATGAACAATAAACAAGTCGGATGCAATATCTAGTTTGGCCGATCCGGGGACAATTAAGGTATTTTAATTTTTCGATTACTTGCGATTCCGGGCGCAACAGCTGTCGTCGTTAGTCCCGTAGTTCGTGTGTTTTTTGCTATGGAAGCGACTGATCTTCCACTGCTGGAGGGTGATATCCGCAGCCGACATACCGTCGGCAAACGGGGAACCGCCCTAGCCGCCCCAAGAAGAATCTGCCCCTACATAAACCGCCCAACAAAGTATCTCTCACCAGCGGGCAACCGCCCCAGCGGGAGCTCTGAGTTCCCGACAGGTCTCCCGGCATGTGTGGTAGTGTACTGCAAGTAAGCGGGTATACGTAAGGGGTAGGATAGGACAAGGAATGGGAAGGAAAGATTGCGTGCGGTCCGTGGCCTGTTTGTTAGGGTACTGCTCCGGCATTTGCCTGGTATTGATCGGCTAAACCACGGAAAATTAGCCATCAGTCCAGGCAGCCGCTAGAATTCTTCAGACAGCGACAGAACTCGACCTAGCTAGTGTCGAAAATCCTGCCTCAGTCGGGACTAGAACCTAGGTACTGCGGTGGCATCCGTGGGGTGCCATGGTACACCTCTCCTGGTTTAATTATGGAGGCAATGGGCATTAAGCCTACGCAACTTTTTAAACATTTTTTTAAAATGGTCGCAGTTGTTCCCCTGAAACCTTTTCCTTTTATAAAGGAAAGTGCATTTATAAATCAATATAGTTCCGATTTTAATTAAATAGAATTTTTAAAATTTTAACAATTTAAACACGCTTCCACACATGTTCAATACAATTTATATATCAACTTTAGATATTTAAATGACTTCATTAACCTTACAAAATCGTTACGAGTTTGAGTAATAATACAAGTAGGAATATTACGTATGCCCCTCTTTCATTTAAGTTTACGAAACTATCGAAAATATATAATCCTGACAAAAGTGTCATTCAGGATTTTAAAATACAACTTCTTGCATTCGAACGGTCATTCACAATGAAACGAAACTGAAAATTTAATGAATATTAAGACAAGTTTATTGAAAGCTGCATAGCTATCTACGTTTTTGAAAAATAAAATTAAGATGTGTCATGTTGCGCGGTTGCAACTTTCCCAATTACTTGTTTTTCAAATATTTATGTTATTAGACTAATGTTTCAAAAAAATTACGTAGGGAAGTTTCATGTTTCCATGAAATCTTAACACCAGCGTGAAACTTATCGTGTGAAAACTATAGAGGCAATATCAGATTTAAAATCCAACATTCATTCTGAAGATAAGCATCTATATAGGCAAAGAAATAGACGATAGTAGCACAACTATATCACGGGACGAAATAAAAGATCAGCCAGATTAAAAATCTGAGACACTAAGATTACAATGGTCAATGAAATTACGAAATTCCTTCAAAAACATACTCCAAAAGTCTGAAGAAACATTTAATTAGAATGTAGTTTGTAATCCTTGTTAAAAACAAATCAGAAGCATACGATTCTATAGTTAAATTTCTTGACAATCTAGAAAAATATTATTCCTGGTAGAGAACTATCAAATTTAGACATCATAGATCATGGGATGGGTTCTAATAGAATAAAAGGTACTATATGCATAATCCGGAAAAGAACTTAACAGCAATGAAAAACTTTAAATCTTTTGGAAAATTAATAAACTTGAGAAAAAAGATCTCCAATTGCAGTTGATAGTCGTTTCTATTTAGTTTCGTATGAAAATTTTGGAATTCAGAGATGGTAGAGAAGTAACTGTCCTTTGTCCAATGAATTACAGAAGTAATGGAACATCAATTTTGAATTCCTAACAAGACTGATATTAACAGGCAACAGAAGCTCTTCTTACATGACGTAGCACGGAACAATGCATTAAGGCTAGACAATAATTGAAGTATACCACTGTAAAGTGGAAAATAAGCGGAAATGTGGCCTTCAACAAAGGATCGAATAGTGAATACGGCTACGAGTCCAAACGAGATCATAGTAGTTAAGGCGAACAAGATAAATTTAGTAGTTCGGGGAAAAATAGAGTACAAAGTATACCCAGAAGACATTTCATTTCCACACATTCATTTCCAGTGGATGAACGGGAGAGCCAAAATTAAGTTTTAATGAAATGTCCGACAGAAGAATAAGACCCCATTTTCATCTGAAGACTCAAATATTAGAAGTAATGGATGAGAAAGGATTTCAAAAATGTTAATGGGAGGGGGCGAGATATCTGGAGATCGTTGAGAAGATCGAGAAAGCGAAGTTGGACCAGTCAGAACTTACGATATTTGGTCTGTATATCATGGATAGAGATTACTCAGGACCTGCAACAAGAAAATAAATATTACGTACTTTTTTTTCACTCTTACTTTCTAAAAATAAATCTATCAATTATGATTTAACTTTCTTTTTTTATACAATTTCAATTTACTCTTTGCAAATTTATGTTTAATTTCCGTGTGAATAATGCATGTACTTTCAAAGGTAGGTTTTAGTTGTTAATAGAAAATGTGCAAGTTTTCTCCTACCACACCTTTTTACTTGAACATAGTTAAATTATTAATGAAAGTACCAATAAACAGGGGCGGATTAATATTTTTGCCGCCTGTAGGCACATCAAATTTGCCGCCCCCTTAAAATTAATGTTACATTTCAAATTGTAACGCTTCAGTAACAATTCCTCATTCATTTAAACGTTTTAACTTTAAAAGTAACATTATATTTTGCACATTGTTCTCTTGAATTAAATAAATTTTTTGGATTAGCTAATTTTGGATATAAACTGTATCTTCATAGCAAGTAACGTTCAACATTATTAACGTTTCAACACTGAAACGTAACATTAAAAGGAAACTAAAACATGGCAACTAGAATTGCAACACGTTTTCTTTCGTCAACGGGCCTTAGTTTCAGATTCATATACTTCTGAAATCATAAGGTATACTCTAATGAAATAGACAAATAAATAGCTTGTATTAAATATTAATATGATGTTTTTAAAATAAAAATATGATTTATGCAGTTATAATTTTTAGAGAACCTAAATTTGTTTTAGAAAATATCAAGAAAATTTTGCGCCTTTGAAAATTTGCCGCCCTTGAAAATTTGCCGCCGTAGGCACGTGCCTACTGTGCCTATGCGTAAATCCACCTCTGCCAATAAAGCGTGCTTGGCAACATTTGAAAATAGACATTTTTGCTTCAGAATAAAAAATATATCTGCTGACTATAGATTTGCGAATTATCTGTCGGATGTGTGATTTAAAACCACGTAAATAGTTTCTAACCCCGTCACCATACAAACCGCTGTCTTTACATATTTTACACAGAAGAAACACGAGATAGCTCACTTCTTTCCAATCTTTGTCTTATCTGAATACAGATTCATATTCAGTAAGGCCACTTTTTTATTACTCCTGTAAGATGGTGAGGTCTGTCGATCACATTGAAGAGTACCTGAAACAGTAAAGTTACTGACACAGACATCTGTTCTTCACAAAATCAATACATACTTCTACAGAGTTCAAACCTAACTCTGAAAATCGTGTATTGATTAACTTATTCGCCAGCGCAGGTGTAAGGAAATAATTTAGGGGTAAATTTTATCTTTTTTCCTTTATTACATTTTCTCACATTTTTTACATTTATTTTAAACATGTTGAAATATACCATAATGCTGAAAAATAAGCAGAATTAGAGCTGAAAAATAAGCAGAATTAGAGCTGAAAAATAAGCAGAATTAGAGCTGAAAAATAAGCAGAATTAGAGCTGAAAAATAAGCAGAATTAGAGCTGAAAAATAAGCAGAATTAGAGCTGAAAATAAGCAGAATTAGAACAAAGTAAGAACTATTAGAACAGTTATATATTGACAATTTATTGGGTTGGTTTATTTAGTTTATATTTGAGTTTCAAGAAACTTTTCTTGAAAAATAGCCCTATTCACATGATTTTAAATTAATGTATTCTTGCCATGTATACACGGGCTTAACAATTTTTATTTTGCCACGTCTCACGCGGACTTATGATCCTGTAAGGAAAAAGTTAATGTGCATTTCATTAATATGTAAACATAGAACTTTATAGCAATTTCGAAAAAATACCACCCTGTTTTAAGTGTGCTGCCCGCCAACTAACTTTTCCCACTCAAGGACGACTGAACGATGGGCAGCCTTTCAGTTTTCCTTAAGGTAGGAAGACATTCCAATTCATTATGTATTTTTACTTATCCTTATACTGCAAGAATTATGTACTGAAATGTCGTAAACATTTGAAAGCAAGTTGAATACAAAATCGAATTGGAACATCCCTAGCACTTAACCTACCCACCCTGCCCTGTAAGCCTTGTAGGCGTGTCCCTCCTAAACCAACAGTTGGGCATGTGGCCTTCCCTGCTGAACCACAACCTACTCTACAGTCCAGAGGGAGGTCACTTGCCATTCACATCAATGCAAATTGCGAGGTGTAATGCCATCTCGCAGCTCAAAAAGTTTCCCACCCAGACAAGGTTCCCCAATTTCACTATGACTGAATCCATGCCATGTACAATAGCGGTAATCCAGCACAGGAGTGGATCCCATAATATGGCTAAGCAAACAGTCATTACAGACTGTCTGGGCTCTGCAGTCTCTTTCCTACATTTGCCCATCCTATTATTGAACTAGGTAATCATTTTATATACCAAGCAACATTTGCAGAACAATTATTTATCTTTAAATGTAAATACAATGCAAGCAAAAATGACCTTAAATATTATTGATCCTTTATTTAAATTATTAAAAATATTAACATTGAAATTAAAGTTTAACAACATTACATTAACTATAACCTTCAATAACGAGTACATTTACATTTACTCATATGTTTTGATAAAATAAGTACATTTCAGTAAACGAGACTGCAGTAACCCAGCAATATTAAACTAAAGGCGGACAAATACCCCATCTAACATTATCCGAGCGGAGCCAATGACTGCACGAGGAAGAATTATCCCTCCCAACTGCAAATGTGTGCATGTAAGGAAACTAGTTTTTACTCAGCATGTATACTATGCCGTTTATTTTCATTTTTATATTTACTTTTATTTCTCTTCATCGCAGTACGTGTGTGTGTGTGGCTAGACCTGCGTCATCCGTCGTGCAGTCGGGAGAAGGAACGCAAACGGCCTCGCCTTTAGGCTGCCGCGGGTGCTGTGAAGGGCACAAGGCATAGGACGGGGCACGGGACGGGCTCCACCCAGAACACTCACCGATTCCAGTCTCCACCGGCGTCAGGCCAAAGCGTTGCTCCTCTTCTGCCAGGGGTGCTATGCTACCCTGCCCTGTGGTTTGGAACCTACTCTACCCTACTCTAACTGAACTGTAAACCGTTATCCCTGCTCATAACAGCGATTGAAAACAATACGCAAATGTTCTAATTAAACCTAGAAATTTATTGATTTTCTAAAATCCTGACCTGTTGAATCAATTTTATTCACTACATTCCTAGTTCGTATTTGAAATGCTTGTCTCTGATCAATGATTTTCAGGGAATTAAAATTCTTTCAAACTCAACTGCCAAATATGTTCTAATTAAATATAATAAAAAAATGGATAATGTTATAATGTTAATGTGTTAAACTATTGATCATTTCCCCGATTTAACAATGCACAATGTTGGTACTATTGATTTGCGTACATATTTTATCCTTACAGTTTTCATTAAGGTTTACATATGACTATGCAAAGAAACTTTTCATACGTTTGCTCAATGACCATTCGACCTTAAAACGAGTGCAACTACGATTTCCAGACTTTAAACGTTTTTCTAACCACCTGGCGGGAACAAGGGAAATTTAGGAACGACGAGAAGAGATGGCGTTGTGAAGACCAAGGCCACGGTGATGAGACGTCCAGCTACGATGCACAAAAGTACGTCACCACACACTTCTGAGGTTTCACAAGCACTTTTCCTACACACGCATTTCTTAGCAACGCAACGGCTAATTTGAGCCCAAACACTTGCGCACCAAGCACGATTTCCTCAATTCTTGAGAGCTCACCCTCACTTCACAACACTGTACCTGTGATTCGTAAAATCACTCCTCAAAGATTTGCATCAATGCTACTCGACTATTCACGCGATACTTCACAGAAATATTTGAAGATATGAATTTTCTATTTAAATTTTCTTTCACACCCACTTTGCACAAATATTAATCGGCTTTGAATTGCTCTGGATATTCTATTTACACGTCACACGTATTTGTTCCAGAAACTACGAACACTACAAAAGAATCTAACCACAGTCACTTCGAGAACAATAACCAATAACCTCTCCACAACCCGACACGAAATGAGCGAGCGTTGGGCGGGTTCGAGCGCTGGGCAGAGCAGAAGGCGGTGCAGCGATTGGCTACCGCTTTTCCAGAGAGTGAACAGCAGGGCTGTTACCCAGATAACAGCAAGAATGGTCAATTTATTTTATTATTTATAAATTGGATGATTGAAAAGAAATATACTATTTAATATTCTGACGTCTGCAGTCCCATTTATTTTCTTGTGAACTCCTGACAATTTGAGAATCCAACGATGATACGATTCCCAAGATGTGTGTCAAGCTGGCACAACCAGTACAGCACAATCACATCAAGACAATTGGAGAATTTAGTACGGATTTTCCCCCAAAAATTAAATATATTTTTCGTTTAGTTAAGTAAATATGCTCATTATCTCCATGAAAAATCTTTGACTATCACTATGTTTAAGCTATATGTACAATTAAAACTTCACCGTGTAATAAAGAGTCCACAACAGCCAATTAGAACTCAGAGAACTGATCGAAATCGTTTAACTGTGTATTTATAACACAGACGTAGCCAAGGTACTTCCAGACGGCTATAACTTAATGAGGAGGGAATAATACATCTGCAGAAGATGTCCTTGTGAGCTTGGCCTGTACGCTGGTGTTTTCTTTTACCAACACTGCGGCTTCTTATAATGGCAGTTATTGGGGTATTCATTCGAGTATTTGGTAACTTTTATCACGAGTGGTTGATCGTATCATACGTCACATAGGAAAGTGACAATTCAAAAATGGGCAATTTACAATTCAATGCTGGCATCTTGTTTTTACGTTCTGTAGTATTATATTCAACTCCCTGGAATGCAATTGAACAAGTAGGAAATAAATAATAAAAATTGGGCAATTTTGAGTATCTGCTACAATTGTACAAAACAAATTTCAATCAACCATATGGCATTAGTAAGATTTGTTGAACAAGCTAGTTACGTAGGAAATATTGAGCAACACAGTAATAGATAAATATGTCGATAATTTCATGAAGGTTATAGTTTTAAGTAGAACTGAAAAGAACGCAATTTTTTGTTGTATCACTATTCTACGTCATGCGCGATATGATAGTTATTGTCTGAGGACGGGTAATACTTAGAGAAAAATCGAAAACAAATCGTAAACCGTAAACTATTCTATATCCAAGGAGGTGGTCACGTGGTCCCTAAACCTTTGGATACATTGACATTTATTGTCTGCGATATTTGTTTGGCGATCAGAATATAACTAGTGGGACTACAGAATGGCATAGACTTTCCCATAATAATTTTCTATTTCCTTTGGTCTCGCTTAGCTATTCTGACTTGCCACACACTCATGCCAGCTGCCATCTATCGCCAACTGTCATTATTTTGACATTTTCTTACTTTTTTGTTGCCTAATAGTAGAACGGATTTATAAAATATTATAAAAAACAGTAAAAACTTGTCCTAAATGGCAATTTTCTTTGCAATTTTTGGAGACGTTTTAAAGGAAATGGCATTTAAGCGCAACTAAAATTTCGAAATTTTTAGCTCTTTTTTTACAGACAATTTTTGAGTTTTTGAAAATCTTCATTAGAATAATTTGAAGCACATCTACTCACAAATCCAATCTTGTTTTACAATGTGCTGGAAATGTGCATGTTAACGCCGTGAGAGTCCTTAAAAAAACTTTGTGTAATCTTTGTATATATTTGTGTAATTTTTTTTAAAACCGAAAGAATACAGCAAAATGGATTTTTATATATAGATATTATAGAGTGCAATTTCCGCTGTCCATACGAAAATTTGAAGAAAACATTTGGAGTGTGTTTTAGAAAATGGATCTGAGTGATTCTGAAAATACGGAATTTTAAACTAGTTTTTACAGAAAACAGTTGACTTTTTGAGAAACTTTGTATGACATTATTTAAAGCACATGCACTCATAAATAAAATAGCGTGAGTATTTTGCCGCTAATGTAGATATTAACGACGTGAGAAACAAGTCAAACAAATTACATTTTTGTAATTTTTGAAAAAACAAAAGAATAGTGCACACTGATTTTTATGTCATCTCATAGAGTACATTTAGCACTATCCCTACCAAACGTTTAAAGAAAAAATTGGAGACGTTTTTGAGAAAATCTTGATTAGTTATTTTTTTTAATTACACATGTTGCAGGCAATATTGCGAGAAAACTACTTTGAGTTTCAAAACAATGTATATAACCTTAATGAAAGAACTCATTATGGAGAACAAATTTTATTTGAAGGATAAATCATTATCTTAAATTTTGTTGTTTTAGGAAAACGTCGAAAAATTCCACACTTTTGCAAGTTTGCAAAATTTAGAGTTTACCGTGAAAATCGTACCTATAACACCTATGTAAGTGTATTTTACTTTATTCTCAAGAAATTTAAAGTCAAAATTTGGAGCCATTTTTGAAAAAATTATGAAAATGTCCGCTTCATGTAAAGTACAAATTTGAAAGAATAGTTTCGAAAAAGCTTTGACTAGAGCCAGATGGACAGGGGTTTCTTCGATTTGGAAAAATATCCTACGTATGGTTTAGCTGGTAGTGGTGTTCACAGACGGACAGACGGACGGAAGGACAGACAGACATTTTGCCGTGAATTGGTTTTTCGATATCAAGAACCCACAGAACAGAGATTCTGGCTACATCACATGTTACAGGATTGTTTCTTAATTTAGCAACTGGATTTATCCACATTTTCGATATCAGGGCCCGATAATGAAATTTAGTCTGCCGAAAATCCGCCTTTTTTCACGCAGCATTACATAACTTTCCACATATTACGTTTATTACTCAGTATAAACGTACGTGTACGGAAAAGTAAAAAGGGAAGCAAACTCTTTGGACAGTTTGTTCGCCCTTATTTCTTCTTCACTGCCGTCTGATGTCGTGGCGAGGTCATTTATAGTTATTTCAGAATCTGCTCAAGATTGATGATATAACTAATTTTCAAACTATTTTGATTCAGGGCATGTTATTATTGCATTTGATTTACTGTATCCTTTATTTACTGTACTTTAAGAGGATCCGAATGTTAACATTAGTGGTTTAAACCCTTCAAATTCATTGAAGCATAATATTATACCTTTTACAGCGGGGATGAGTATATAAGATTGCTATTCATTTTTTGAAACTGTGTGTTTCACGTCATTCTCTCAAGCGAGATTACCAACATAGTATTTCCCAAAAGACTTCTAAAACACCTTTACAATACATGAGATATTCAAATGTACATAATAAAGAGTAATTTATGGAGGCATACTCTAATCATAAAGAAGTCCCGTTTATTAAAAGACTTATTCCTTTTCAATTATTTATAGTATAAAATATAAGCATGGAGATCCTATGTAACACTTTAGAAAGTATCTGGATTATTTATATGGATATTTTACATACTTTTTCCACTTCATGCAGTAATGCAATGACACTAGGAAACTACATGCGGATTCAGACAGTCTGGACCGCAGCGACGCTTCCGCGTGAGAGAGCTTGGAGGAACGTTCCAGGTAGTGTCATAAAAGAGCTGCCCACGACCGAATAGGAAAGAGAGCCAAGTCTGCAAATGTTGGGCCGCACAGAATGAATAATCATATATCATATCAGTGAACTCATGCGAGTTGCAAATTTCATCTAGTAGCAAACCGTCTGTACCCTCCTCATATGCGCCCTAGCCACCGTCTGAGAATTATGTCAGTACTAAGTATAACTACAGTACAGTCGGAGAACATAGGACGCACGTACTAATTTATTTCCCCAAAATGAAATTTATCACTCTTAGTTTATTAATTAAACGTCATCGTAGCGGATTGTGAGTTATTCTACCACGCCAGTCATTCAAGCACTTACTCAAGCAAGTAGGAAAGGCAAAATCAAATTAAAAATATTGGAAAAGAATTTATTTATTACTTCAAAATAATATTAATGCCGTTGTTGTTTATGAAATGTTATTATGCCGGCATGACAGTTATGCCGTCATAACAGTCGTTAGCATACGAAAATTAGAAAGTAAAACTTCTCCAAAATTGATATTCCTCAATTGATGTCACCGAAATCAAGAATCTGCAAATTTGAAACGAATATTTTAATATTTTAGGGTACATTATATAAACCCTCAACAACATTCTCAAATATTATTTAAAACTGGCTCGAAATGTTTGCATTCTTTTACTAATAGAGGAAAGAACGACTAATAATATCTCAGTATTTATTTCCTTGAGCAATTAATTTTCAAAAATACAGACATTAATTTTTTTTCGTTCGTTTCCTGCAACTATACACTTCAATGATACAGATTTCTTTATTAAAATTGTTTTCCAAAGGCAGATCATTAACAAAGGCCTGAACCAATTTTTTGAAAAATGAATAGATTTTGAGTAACTTTAGCTTCAATAATGTCAATTAAAGGAACTATGTTCTCAATAACGGCCTGTAATATTTTGTGTTTAAAAAATAGCAAATTTTCACGAAAAGCCCATTATTTGTAACTGTGTTTTATTTGTTTACAGTTGAGAACAAAATTATTTGTTTTGTTAGAAAATTAGTATATAAGAAGTAGAATAATAAAGGCTAATTGAATTTGAATTTCAAGGAACGGGCGTACGCGGCGGACACCCCTGTTTGGAGCCGCTCACAATTTTTCGGGTTTGTAGAATGTAATACACTCTTGAGGGACAAGGTAACATTTTGAAATTATTACGCGTAAAAGTTCACTATGATGTTAAACTGGGTAATAAATTTGAAATTTGATTCAAATTAGTTTTAAAATTCACAAATATTCACGGAATGTGCTTCATTGTCACTGCTTGTTTAAATGTGGAGTAAATGTTTTTTAAAAATAATTAGTATATATTTAGTAGAATACTGTGAACTATTTGTATTTGAGAGTCAGGGAAGAAGGATGCGATGACGGATACTTTTGTATGGAGCAGCTAGCAGTTTTTCGGGTGTGTGGAGTATAATAACACTGTTGAGGGACCAGACAAAAGTTGCTTTTATTACATGTTAAAGTTCAGAATGGTGAAACTGCATTATAAATTTCAACTTCAAAATTTGGTTCAAAATTGGTATTAATAATTGGTAAATTTACTCGGAAAGCGCTTCACTGGCACCCGTTTTCTAATTGTTTATAGTTGGGTACAACTTTATTTATTTTGTTACAAAATTAGTACACAATTAGAAGAATATTAATGGCTAATTAAATTAGGATTTCTGAGAAGAAGGGTGCGGTGACTTTTGAATGGAACCACTCCCAATTTTTGGCATTTGTAGATTGTAATAACACTATTGAGGGAGCAGATAAAATTTGAAATCAATACTTCTAAAAGTTAATTTTAATGTTGAACTTACATAAAATTTAACTTCGAAATTTGATTCAAAACAAGTTTAAAAAATTCGCGAATTTAGACGGAATGTACTTCATTGGCCCCCGCTTTTCAAATGTTTATAGACTAGTACAATATTATTTATTTTGTTACAAAATTACTACATTATTAGTATAAGATTACAGGCAAGTTAAATTGGAATTTCTGAGAAGGGGGTTGCGGTGGCGGACACATTTGTTTAGAGCCGCTCCCAATATTTCGGATTTGTACAGATTAATAACCCTGATGACGGACCACATAAAATTTTGAAATTAATACATGACAAGTTCACTTTCGTGTTAATCTGGATTATTAATTTCAACTTTGAAATTTGACACATAATGTGTTTCAAAAATCGTGAATTTACGTGAAAAGAGCTTCAATGGCACCAGTTTTGTTAATTGTTTATAGTCGAGTAGAAAATTAATTATTTTTTTTACAAAATTAGTACATATGTAGTAAAGTATTATAGGCTTGTTAAATAGGAATTTCTGGGTAGGGGGATGCGGTGGCGGACACTTTTGTTTGGAGCCGCTCCCAACTTTTTGGATTTGTAGTGTAATAACACTAATGAGGGACCAGATAAAATTTTGAATTATTACATGTAAAAGTTCACTATGGTCCTAAACTGCATTATTAATTTTAATTTAGATATTGACTCTAATTTTTTTTATCGGAAATTTACGTGAAAAATGCTTTATTGGCAGCTGCTTTTTAATTGTTTTTGATTGAGTACAAAATTATTTATTTTGTTAGATAATTAGTAAATGTCTAGCAGAGGAATTTCGACGAGCTGATTTTGAATTTCTGCGAAGGGGGGTGCGATGGCGGACACTTTTGTTTTTTAACCGCTCGCAATTTTTCGTGTTTGTATGATGTAATATCTCTGTTGAGAGACCAGAAAAAATTTTGAAATTATTACATGTAAAAGTTTACTGTGTTGTTAAATTCAACTTTAACATTTGACTCAAAATGTGTTTTAAAAATCGGAAAATATTCGTGAAAAGTGCTTCATTGGCACCCTGTTTTTAATTGTTCATAGTTCAGTACATTTTTTATATTAGTACATAATTAGTAAATAATGTTAGGCTAGTTGATTTTTAACTTATGTGAAGTGGGGGTGGTAGCCTCATGTTAAGCTAGTCCTCCCAATTTTGGATGTGGATTTTTATTGTTTATAGTTGAGTACAAAATTTTTTATTGTGGTACTAAATTAGTACAAAGTGATAGGCTAGTTGATTTTGAATTTCGAACAAGTAGGGGTCCCAGCTTGACGGAGTTTCGCCAGGGCTAGGCCGCACGCTGGTCAGTCGCCAAGAGCTGTGAACCTGACGGCCATTGATTGTCAAAGCGCCCGAATTCGAGCTAGAACCTTTGACGGGCAGAGGCGCGACCACCGCTGTTTTTGGCAACGCCCAGAGGTGCCGCTGATAGTGCCCGAGATGCCAGGACTCCGCCCGCCCTTAAGGGGCCGAGGGAGGCTGCTACTGCCGCCCCCACCGGACCTCCGTCAAGTTGCAACCCCCACTTGTTCGAAATTCAAAATTAACTAGCCTATAATTTTGTACTAATTATGTACTAATTTCGTTCCACAATTAAAAATTTTGTACACGACTATAAACAATAAAAAAACCACATCCAAAAGTGGGGGTGCTAGCTTGACGTTAAGTTAGCACCCCCACTTCTCATAAATTCAAAATCAACTAGCCTAACATTATCTACTAATTATGTACTAATTATCTACCACAATTAAAAATGTTGTACTCAACTATAAACAATTAAAAACCGGGAGGTCACACCGGGCAGTGCCACGCTGGGCCGCCGCTTGCGCCACTGTAGGTCGGCCACTGAACGCCGGGACCGATGCCGTACACTCGGACAATGACCCGAAAGGGCATGGAAATGAATCTAAGTTTGGTTCAGAAAGTTACTTATGCAGTTGGAGGCCTCACCTCACATATGAAGTCAGAATTAAAATCCATTTGTTAAACATACGATGAGTTGCAATGCATTGATGCATGGAAAAGCCGGTTATGCATGCGTCTCATCATCATTTCAGTACTGAGCAACCGGGGCAACGCCGCAGACAGGAAATCAGAAGAACAGGGGAGTCGCATCACCCTGGGATTTACCCTCACCCCCACCCCTCTACAAAGAGTTGGCGCAGTGCCAGTTGCAATCAGATCGACCAGATTAAATTTCACATCGACAAGAAGAAATATAAAAAGGGGGTAATGCTGTTACAATATATACTTTATTCCACTCTGTAGAGACATTCACAGCTCTTATCATATAATTGAAAATAAAGACTAATTGCTTGAAAAATACATCTGGGATACTTTTTATAGATTCTATTGGTAGGGTCCACAAGATCTTGATTTTTTCATCAATCTTACAGCTTCTTGAACTTCTTTTTTAGTGATTTCATTAATGTTTTCATCAATATCTACAGCAGATTGTGTTATATTCATTAATTCTGTCTGATCTTCTCTGAACATCTTTTCCTGATATTCCCTCTCTAAAGATGGTTAATTTTCGAACAACCAGGCTTTTCAACGAACATGAGACCTGCACTATTTTCTTAAGTCTCCTTTCTTCTATCTAAGGTCCAAATTTAATTCAAAAATATTTTGGCGTTTTTAAGAAAAAATGGTTTAAAAAATTAGAAAATTGCTAACATTTGACACAAAGCTTTTCAGAAAATACTAATGTTTTCGAAAAAAAAGCGATCGTGAAATTATATTTCGGTCTGTTTTTTATGAACACTTTGCATTAACAAAACGCCTTTGTCTTTATAACTGTTGTTAGAAGACCTTGAAAAAAATATTGAATTTTTTCAATTTTCAAAAAATTAGGGTGTTCAACAATCATTCGACCTGCACCATTCTCTAAAACGTCCTTCACACTATTCAACAAAAAAATTTAATCAAAATGATTGAGCCGTAATTTCATAATAACATAATTTCACGCAAAATTACCCGAAAAGTACTCAAATTTTCGAAAAATTGTACATTGTCTTATTTCAAAATATATCTTTAAGGACCATATTTCATTGAGGTTAAAAATCTCTATCTTCGTAATTCTAATTGTATGAAGAGGCCGAAAGAGTTTGAATTTTTGCCATTTTCGAAAAATCAGTTTTCAACGAAAATGAGACCTGCACTTTCTCTTAAACACACCTAACCAACAATAAAATTTAATACAAATCATGGAGCCTTTGTTTAAAAGTTCTAGTGGAAATATCGCTTTGAAATTCAAGGGAGTTCGACATCAGCCAGATCAATTGGGGAATATCAATTTAGAGCAAATCGGCTGAACGGTTTAGCCAGTAGCGCTGTTCACAAACAGACATTTTGCTGTCAATCGATTTTCGGTATCAAAGACCCACAAAACGGATTCTGGCCACACTACGTGTAAACGGATTTTTCTCTAAAATTAGCATCTGAATTTCTCCACTTTTTCGTCACGAGGTCCTGGAAATAAGAGTTTTTGTGTCGAAAATTTGCTACTTTTTCCCTTAGTATTACATAACTTTCTCTTCTTAAGAAGTACCTTCTTAATGTGAAAAAGTACAAATTGAAATATTAAAAAAGGTTATGTCCAATGTTTAAAAAAATCTGTAGTTCTTCCGTCATTTCTGCTCGAAGTCAATGCAATTTATAAAAAATCCCCAAAAACAGCCCCGCAGTTTTTCTTTTAATTTTTCCTCGGATAGAGGAAAGAAGGCACAAAAATGGTGCAGGTCTAATTTTTGGTGAACTCTAAAGTTTTGAAAAATGCAAATTTAGAAATAATATAAGAAAGTATGTGCTGGTTTAGCTCTACTAGTTTTGGTGTTAAGGAAGCACAAAATATGAATTTTGACTATACAACGTTTTGAATAGAAGTATTTTAGTACACGTTGAAACATGATTTGCTCTTTCCCGACGCGTCACTACAAACCAGAAATGTAGCTTCTGTTGGATTTAAAACCTGTTATATCAAAGAACAGTAAGTTTGTTTTAAAAATGTTAATTATCGAGAATTTAAATTATTGTAAGTATACATTTATTAATAAAATCAATTGTATTTTTCATTAGACCTGAAGATGGGGGAATTTGAGATGTAAAATTTAATTTGTATTCACGAAATAAAATAATTAATAATCCTCTGGTGTCTAATTTTTAAAGGGACTGGTTCTTAAGAGAAGATTTACCCACTTTTTCGAACCAGGTCCCAACAAAACGATTTATTTTTTTGAGAAAAAAATTGTTAATTTGTGCCGTGTTACAATACTTTCGCCTTAATATGTATGTAGTACGAACACGAGAAAGTAAATATATACCCAATGTTTTCGCGTGAGTGGAGAGTTCACACTAAGCTTTTACAACAGAAGTGATATTTGACGCAACGTAATCACTTGTTATCAGATATTGTGTTAAACAGGAAGAAATGAGGTTGTTTGTCAATGCATTTAGTTCATTCGTTCTTGACATTCAAAGTCTACTTTGCTTCAAACAAAAACATGTTACACCTCATCTTTTTCTTTAGTACATCAACAAAAAACACACTTACACATGCCATTAACACATTTTGAATTATCTGAAAATAACTCATAAATGCCTTATGTCTGGTTTAGTTCCATAGCTTAATATAATATTTCTAAGTAAGGTGTAATGCTTTTGTGAATGTGTCTGGATTAATTTTTAGGATTCTTTCACAATGAAACTTAATTGTCACGAGAACTACAAGAATGTTCTATCTTACTAATTATAAATGTAAATAATAATGGGTATAATAATAACATGGGTTCCTGATATTTTTCTCCTAGTGAAATGACAAGACTGATGTGATAGACACGACTATAATAATCGTATAAGTACAACATTTTAATTGAGATTTCTGGCTTTTAATGTAGTAATAGAATATTTATTAAAATAAGATAGACACATGCTCTTGCATAACATGAGAATTAAATTGAGTATTATTTTTGGCGACAAAAGTATGTTTTTCTGAGCCTACGTGAGAACTGTGCTTGTTTTAGGATTAGCACTCAGGACAAACAAGTTACTCGAGAGACTAAAGTCTTGCAGAGACGAATGTGAATATATGTTCTTGGTCGTGATTGCTAGTCACTCGAAAACAACTTTAAACAAAAATATTCAGATTAAAGGGAAATACATCTGTAAGAGATATTCAAAATAGTAGAATGAAGAAATGTAGCAAAATGTTTTATTTTGTTGTTTTTTTTCGCGAAAATTGATCTAAGGGCAATAACCGATAACAAAAAATTAATTAGCTTTAATAGAAAGATAACTTTTTATTTTAATTAATTCTTCAAAAATTCATAATGTTTGAAGATTTACTGGAAGACAATACATAAAAGTAAATGTAAATAAATAAATTTGAATAGAACTTTGTGAACTTTAAATAAATGCTTCACTCTTGTTAAAAAAACATTGGAACTTGTGATTAAAGAAACAATATTCAGTATTCCCATAATTTGGTTGTTCAAACATTGTTTTGACAGTGTAATATTTTTTCCAGTCTTCGACGATTAGACGCGAATTTAAATGAATTTAGAAGATGGTAATGAGTATAGCCCAAAATTTCAGACATTAATTGTAATTAAAATAGGTTTTCAAAAAGGCATTTATTTACATTAAAATAGCCTTGAAAATGACATTTATTTTAGCAAAAGCAGTTGCAAAAAGGCATGTAAACACTAAAGAATCACATTTAAAAGGAATTCTGCTAAAAAAATAAATAATTGAAATGAATCACATATCTATACTAACTCTTAATTTGCATTAGCACCAAACGTGCTTTTCTTGTAATCTTTATTCCACTTAGCCGTCTGGTACGATGGCTAAGAATTTGTTCTACTCGCTACGCTCTCTTGGAAATGTTCTTGTGTACTCCCTTTTGAATCTTGAAATGGCAACAGTTAGAGCAGAATTGTATTTTTTGTTCTTCGAACTTGTACGTGTAATCGCCAGTAGTGGGAAAAGTATAGAGAGAGCCATCGTCGGAAGGGATCGGAGGCCATACTCGAAAGTAGGATGAGATTTCTTGTGAGCGAACTGTCGGCATCAATGAAAAAAATGACTGGTATCAATTTTCATTTTTAACACAACCTCTGCTTCCACAGAAAGACAAAACACGATTGCACGTTTGTGTTGTCCAGGGTTACAGGTATGTATCCAACGTAATGGAGGTCGGTGCTGGGAGAAAAAAGCAAAATAATGTTGTAAAAGGCAAAAATCATCATCTGAAGTTTGCTATTGCTAAAAGTCATGAAGAAGTAACAATCACAAAAATGCGTTTTGCTAAACTTCTGGACTCTAGTAACGAGTTAGGAGTTTAAATTAACATTCAAATTTGGATAAATATTCTCTCTCTAAAATATCAAATTGCTCATATACACTGCACATCAATAAGAATGAAGTCCTACTGTTTTAAAATTATGGTATTTTTACTTAAATTTGTATCAAATAGTCCTCCAGTTTCACATTTTCTGAAAATTGTGAATCACTTAAAAACTGATAATAAAACAAGTTTCACATATTTAGTTTTCGTAACTTGTCATTCACTTCAACTCTGAAATCTACAGCTATCCGGATCTCAGATTTTGTCGTCCATTTGAATTAGATCTGTTAAGCATAAGGAATGCAGAGTGTAATTAAATGAAGTACTATGGACATTTTAGCAAACTTAACCAATGCCAGATTGCCATTACTGTGAGATTCTTTGAATTTTTCTGCTAATAGTCTGCTACATGTAAGATAAATACATTTTTCCTTTGTATCTAGACGACGAGTGTTGAAAGACGCTCCTTGCGCTTACTTCTTCTACGTCAACGTTAAAATCTTGCAGAAGGGAATAACAATGAAGTTGATTCTCTTGAATATCGTATTGCCAATTGTCTGGCTCTCTTATTCGCTATTTGGGTGACGCCGCGTCGCAGGCTAAAGGCCCATTCACAATGCAAACATAAACATAAGCATGGCCTTTACATAAAAGTTAAGACTACGTCCATAAATGGACTCATTCACAAAAGCAGAACACGTAAGACGTCAACTCAAAAGCTTGCAAGCTTATGCTTCAGTAAGACATAAGAAATGAACCCATCACAGTACGTTAACTCAAACTCGAGAATCGAAGTCGATAGACGAACTAACGCCATATGGGCCATGAACATAGTCGATACCTCAAAATCGATTCTCACATCCAACCAATTGTAAACTAGAATGCCTCACAGCCTATAGAAACTATCATTTTGCTTACGCTGATGTTGGACATTGTGAATACTTCAGTCTATCACTTATGTTAATGTTTACGTCATGCGTTATGCTTATGTTTACATTTGCCTAGTGTTGCATGTTGCAGGTTTCTTCAGATTTCCATATTAGCTGTTTGGATAAAAAATATCCTAAAATAAGCATCGAAGTTCGAACGCTTAACTAGCTGATAATAGTCCTAATGGGTAAAGAAGCTAAGTATGTGAAAGTTTCATCATCGTAGTCTACAAGACAACATCAGAAAAGTATGTTTTTACATAACAATGCGTGGTTATCGTTATTGAATAAAATACAAAATATTCCGTGTAAATGAAAGATACGATCTCATTGATTCTTGTAGATCAAAATAAACTTCTTAATCATATCCTGATAATATTTGAACTACTAAATAACTGTAAAATTTTGAAGATAATTTAAACATAGTGTGGTGCCGAATGTTTCAGTATTGTGAAAATACTAGTGTAATGAAAGTGATTAACTATTATTAATGTTGGAAACAAATCAAAATACATACATATCAGCAAAGGGGTTTGATGCAGTAAAAATATATTACATTCAATAAAAATAAATATGTATAGATATCTCATATGTGAAAGTAAGGATAAAGGCCTGATCACTTTCTGGTGCAAATCCAACCTCGAACGAATTCAACCAAACAGGCTAAAAATAGACAGCCAAATATAATTTGAATCGATTTTAATAAATAAATTTAAAATACATCACAACTATGATCCTCTTTCTTATTTTCTGATGATTATCTTTCCTATTTTCTTGACGAAGACTGATATAGTACATCATGGAAGATACACACTAGATGAGAAAAATGCACATCTATTGAAGGTGATTGTAAGGAGCAAGACAATTAGAAAAAAAGTAAAAATTCTGGTAGTCACTATTATATTAATTTATTTTTTACTTATTTATTCACTGAATATTACCTTTGGGTCATGACTTCAAATTTTAAATTAAAACCTCAAGAGCCATGCATTTTTGATTATGACAAACGTTTCCTGGCATATGCAACAGCAGCATTCCCTAATCATATTTTGCAGACGTATACAAAATACGCTTACGCCTACTTACCTTCGCCTGAGGATAGTCTACTATCGGAAACGTTTATGAATCGAACAATGAAGATTCTGCAGGAGACTTTGTTAAGGGGAGGGGAGGGGAGTTGTTTGCCGTGGCCGGTGTGAACGGAGGGTCACGTGACGCTCCAGAGGCGCGCACCACGCGCGTGCGGCAGCGCCAGTCGCGCTTCGTGTGCAACCGGTGGCAGTCGCGCTGAGCGGCAGCGGCTGCACAACCGACTCAACATCGGGGAACCCCGGAACTCTCAGTAAGATGCGCCAATCTCAAGCACACGTTTACGTTGCGCCTATGTTCTTTTTCTTTGCAGATATATGTGTATTCCTGGAATTTAACGTGTCTTTACGAATAAACGCAAAAATAATATTAAGTTTTCTTGGAGAAAGCAGAGGTTTGATTTTTTTGAAATATAGAATCAGTGTGTAATAAAGTGTTCGGAGTCTGTGTTGGTTTATGGACATATCAGTCCGAGACAATACTTATATTATTACACTGAAGTAATTATAATGTACATTTTAATTACAATTTAACATTTATTCTTCAGATAAGGAAACATTTTGTTTCTTACGTAGGATTCGAATCCACAAGAAATTTTAGTCTGTTATTACACTGAAGTAATTATAATGTACATTTTAATTACAATTTAACATTTATTCTTCAGATAAGGAAACATTTTGTTTCTTACGTAGGATTCGAATCCACAAGAAATTTTAGTCTGTGTTTTGCGCTTGTGCTAATAAAAACCTAATTGTGTTTGGTGATTACGAACCATCATGAGATGTAATCGCTGTTTTTCTGAACTTCAATTACATTTGAAAAATTGCTACTCGGCATGTCCTTACGACCATATATGTAATCCAGTCTGTTTCAGGGGGCTTGATCAATGGAAAGTAATACAACTGTTTAGTTGCTTGCCAACGTTTCGGAAAATTGGATTTCATCATCAGAGGTATAATGTACGAGTAGTACAAAAAATAACGTTAATTAAACATTCATACATATGCTTTCTCATAGAATTACTGCAAACATCAAAACAAATAAAACATGGGAGGAAATAATAAAATATAAGTACAGTACCTTTCAACCTCAAAATAAACAGTAACAAAGAACTGGAGCTACATACTCCTGGAGGCTGGTGTTCCACACGTGATGTGCGGGTCATGTGCATAATGGTAAGCATTGCCATTGGTACATGTGCTATTGGTGCGTGCTTGCATTGCTATTGGATATTAGACATATATTAGAAGGAAAAAATCACCGGTTATTTACTGTGTAAGTCAAACATGAAGTAGGTTTGTTTGTCTCACACAGTAAATAAGAGATGATTTTTCGAACACTGTAGGACTATGTAACTTCAATTGTTGTTGTCGTGGTTGCAAAGCTATTGTAATTATATTTTATTATTTCCTTTCATGTTTTGTTTTATTTGCTTTGTGTTTACAGTAGTTATATGAGAAAGAATAGACTTGATTGTTTATTTAACTCATCATTGTTATTGATCTTGTACATTATAGCCCTGATGATAAAAATACATTTTCTGAAAAATTTAAAAACAATAAAATAGGTCAATTTCTGTCCATTGGCCGTCCCATGAACCACTCAACTGGCAAAAATTTGCATTTTTTCACAGTGGTACTCAATTCATCACAAACATCACTAAGCAAAATATTATAATCCTTCTGAACCAATTTTGTGTCTTCTTTTGATACCAACATTAATATATATGAAGCACATTTAATAATGTATAATTTAAATATATCCCTAAAAAGTATTCGAGTAAAACACTTGAGTGTGGGTTTGTCCGGATGTGTGCGATTCCGTCACTCGCGGCTAGACCACTTCCCGGGCACCAATCGAGACGTATGAGGTGCCATTCGACGCGACACGGTCTCTTGATGAGAAACTGGCAATTTGTTTCCGGATCCGGCCAGAAGATTCAAATAAATTTAAAAAAATAACATTTTAGATTTATTCAGTCAAAAAAAACAGTAAAAACTGTAGTTGATGTAGGGGGGGAAGATTATCTACGCACGTTTTCTTGGGTTTCCGAATCCCTTCCCGTCATTTTAACTATAAATAGTTGAAAGATAAGTGAAAGTTTGGCATAAATAAATAAAAATAAATTTTAAAAATAATTTTAAAAATCGCAAGATTAGCTATATTTGAAAAATAGTTATTTCCGTTTCTGAGTTATAGAAAACATTTGCATTGGTACACGAATTGCAAGTATGATTTTTCTGTATTGCTAACAAAATAGCAACGCACCTTGTGTTTTGGCGCTGCTCGGGAATTAAACCAACGCCTCCTACGTAGGTGGTGTTGAATACACACAATATCCCAAGGCATTTTAAACTTTATACGCCACAATTTTCTTTCACAACGCTGGTAACACTGGTATTGACAAGTTTAAGTGATCAAATGAATTACCAAGTGAATCGCGCTGCAGTTTGATATCAATTTAGATTCGAAAAATTATTCTTAAAAATAAATTTGCAAAAACCTACAAACACTATTGCCTCGGAACGTATTAAACATGAAGAATTTCAAAGTGAATACGGAGAACACAAAACTGTGAGAAATGCGAGAGAATAAATGAACATTCTTATGTTCAACTTCGCACTTTTTTGCTCTTATGTGTGTGTGTACAAATACCGATTTTCAAACGAATTCACAACTTATTATTTTACTTATTCAACTTAACTAACACCTTATTCCCATAAACATACAAAACAATCGCCTTTTAATGTTATATTCGCATACAAAACAATTAATAGAGTAATTGCTGAAGTAGAAGTGAACACAAATTAAACTGAATTTGTGAAGTTTCAATCTATTCAAAAATTAGGGGAGAAAAATATGGAAGTGTTAAAATAAATAGGGAAGAATCAAATGGAGTTGTAAAAGAAGTTGCGACAGAAATTTCACAACTAATTGGGAACTATCTGCTTTTTGCAATTACTAGTAGCATATGTGCAACGTGAGTATAACATTGTCAGCTACTTCGATTCATTGGTAAGTCCAATGCCAGATACTGAAATAATATATTTGAATAAAGCTGGGCATGAAAAAAGTGAAACATGAAAGAAATTTTCAACACAGAAAACAATTTTAAACAGTTTACAGCGTCGGTTACATTTCACTAGTAAATAAAATATTTAAAATGTGTTTCAAAGGTCTGTGTGTTTTGCCAAGTAAATTATTTAGACTCGTTTATCATTTTTAAATTCTAAAATAGTAAATACATATTTTTTGTATTATAGATAATTACTTGGAACCACTGACGTCTATTATTTCCTTAAGAGAGAACTTCTTTATATTCAATAGTTGGTGTAATCAAAACCTTTCCACTGTCAAAAAAAATGCATTTTTAAAAAGACTTCTGTCTGATATTGATCATTGTTACCTTGTTTTGTAATATTTTTGCTATCATAAAACCTTTTTGTGAAGGGTTGGTTTGTGTATATGAAAATGAAATAGATTTAGGAAAACTAATATAAATATTACTATAATTTCAAATGCAACAACTGATATCATTAGACCTGGAAGTTTTAAAGAAATTCACGGAGTATGACCGAATTATTGAAACTGATATTATCAATTACAAAAAGAAATACATAATTGAAGTCTTTTGATCGAACTACAAATTCCATGACTGATTACCTCACGAAAAACATTTACATTTTCTAAACTATATTATTTTACTGTGCCAAAGGCATATATAAACTTTGCATTTGTCTGCCGATTATGAATTCATTTCCGTGAACACTTATCTGGAAGAGATGGGACAACTAATTTAATAGATGTATTGGGCCAATTATTATGAATCAAAATACTATATAATTCGCAACGAAACTAAAGAATCTTTGGTGCCACTTATAACTCATATACATCAAGGGATTATTTGACGATCTTTTGTAACTATCATTGCACCCTTAATTAACATATTTATAAAGATCTCTACTTTAACCACCATTTCGTATTTAGAAAGTTAATTTCATGGAATACAAGAAACAATAAACATAACGAATAAAACGGAAAACGCTTAATATTCCGACGTACACTTGTCTTCAACGCAAACTAAATTTTAAAAAAATTAAAATAGTGTAAATTTGAATATTAAATAACACATTGTGTGTGCTGCGACACTGCATGATTATGAGAGAAAAATCTACAGTATTGCACAGACTTTCTCGTATTAGATTTCTATTTCCTTTGGTCTCTGTTAGCTATTCGACTTTGCCACATATTCATGCCTGTTGCCATCTATCACCGCAAAAACTACATTTTTTGACATTTTCTACATTTTTCGGTTTCCTAATTGTAGACCGGAAATATTATTTTAAGTTTATTGAAGAACAGTAAAACCTCGTCCTAAATGGCAATTTTCTTTGAAAAATTGGGAGCTTTGTATAAAAATTGGTGTTTAAGCGCTACTGTAAATTCGAGATTTGAAGCTCTTTTTCTCAGAAAAGTTTTTAGTTTTCGAAAAACTTAATTTATAGTCATATTAAGTACTTTATTTCAGAAGTACAATAGAGTTTACAAATTGCTGGAAATGTGCAAATTAACGTTGTGAAATATCTTTCAAATAATTTACATTTGTGTATATTTGAAAAATCAAAAATAAACACCAAAATTAACTTAATGTCATATTATATAAAGTGCAATTTCCACTATATGTTCGAAATATTTGAAGAAAATGTTTGGAACCATTTTTGAGAAACTGGCTTTTGAGCGTTTCTGAAAAAGGTGGAAATTTGAGCTAGTTTTTACAGAAAACGGTAGAGTTTTCGAGAAACTTTATATGACATTATTTAAAGAACATGTACTCATAAATACAATAATGTGAACGAATTGCTGCTAATATAAGTATTAACTACATGAGAGGCAAGTCAAAAAATTACATTTTTGTACTTTTTGAAAAAAAAGAATAGAGCAATATGGCGTTGATGTCTTCTCATAGAGTACATTTAGTATTATCCCTATCAAAAGTCTAAAGAAAAAAATTGGAGCCATTTTTGATAAAACCATGTTTTGCACATATTGCACGAAATATTGTGCGAAAACTATTAAATTTAAGAAAAAAATGTACGTGACCTAAGTGAAAGAACTCTCTAAGAAGAACAAAATTTTAATTGAAGGAAAAATCTGTTTCTTTAATTTTGCAGTTGTAAGAAGAGACAGAATACAATTCATACTTTTGACATTTTCGAAAATCCAGAGTTAACCATGAAAATCGGACCTATACCGCTTTTATAAGGGTGTGCTACTCTATTCTTACAAGAAATTTAAAGAAAAAAATTGGAGCTGTGTTCCAGAAAATTTTGAAAATGTCCCACATGAACTGGGGTTTCTTCAATTTGGAAAAAAGTTCTAGGCACTAGTGTTGTTCACATAACCAGACGAACAGACGGATCGTCAGACAATCGGATGGACGGACGTTTTAAAAAAACACTTTTCGGTATCAGGGGATTCCAAAACGTGTATTTCCGTTGAAATCTCGAAAAAGGTTTTCCTCAGCATTACATAAATTTCCCTATACTACGTATTTTACTTCGTATATACTACGTTCGTATACGGGGAAGTAACAATGATTTTGGCAAAGTCATTCCAGTAGTCCTTCGCCGTTGCCCCACGCGCATTTCGAGTTTGTAAGTTCAGGCAATTTATGCTTAGCTATTACTCTCCATCACGTGATGGCCGGTAACACCGGTTCACTCGTTCGCCTTTAGTTAACATTGTCCTGGTAAAGAGGGATACGACCGTGGCGTCATTACACTTGTACTACTTCTATGGTCTCAAACATTTTGAATTCAGTCCACAATTAAAAACATAATGAATTAAAATATCAACAAATTAAGCTTTCTTGTTTTTAAATGCATTAAAGAACGTAGAAACAAATTTCAAAACATTCCCACAGATGTTAAACCATTTCTTTATTATTGGTGTATACTGGTTGAAAAAAAAAACTTTTCCGATTTAACTGAAATGACTCGATCAGGAACTTGACTAAAAGTTTGAACCAGGGCCGGCACTAGGTTATTTTGCGCCCCAGGAAAAATAGGACTTTGCGCCCCCATATAATAATAATAATAATAATAATAATAATAATAATAATAATAATAATAATAATAATAATAATAATAATAATAATAATAATAATAATAATAATAATTCTCCAGATAATAAATACTTGATTTAAAAAAAAATTGAACGCTCGTACTTATTATTGTTCAGAGTATCAACATAAAGACAATAATGACAAACTAACATAAATTCGATAATTATTTAAAAATAATGAATTATGCATATCTAAGCTTTCTTCTTACAAAATGAATAATTATTTTGTTAATAATGTCATCAGTACCGAGAAGCTGAAATAAGAAAGAATATTTATTATAAAAAAGTTTACTATTAAAATTGCGCCCTAGGTGATCGCCTAGTTTGCCGATATGTTCCCTGGGTTCAAGCTGCACAATGTGATAAAGAATATTCATAATAGGAAGTTTCTCTGAGTGTGTCGATTGAAATGTTCGTTACATCACAACCTACTCACTAACTTTTTGACACTTTACCATGTTAATAGAAGCAATCTTTTCAAGTTGAAAAGATAATCCATAAACGGTATACTGTGACCTGTTCTGCGCTTCTTGAAAACATGAGAGGATTTAGGTTGCTAACTGCAAACAACCTTTCTCCGAGCTGGGAATTACCTTCTCTAGCGGGAGCGCTGTTTGGGCCGGCGGCCTCCGGTGAAGGCACACTACCTGCTTGGCCTCTCGCTTTCTAGCGTTGACCCACTTGGCAGGCGCGCGGCGACGGCCGTCTGCAGCTTCCGCCCGACGCCCTTCGCCCCGCGCCACGGTCAGGGCCCTCCGCCTGGCCGCTCGCGGTCCCTCGATCCAGCGACGTGCCAGGTGTAACGGCGGGGGTACGCGGTACAGCTTGCGTACAGTTCAGACCGCACGATTTCTGCTTGGAAACGTTTGAGCATGCTCCTAATTTTTCATGCAGAACGCTGATAGGTTGACTCAAGCGCCTCTACCGGCAGAATCGTTCACTAACGGATTTGTTTAACCATAGTAATTCTCTTTGACGTATAAAGTACAATATTTATTCTTAATTATTTCTATTTACTGTATTTACATGTGTTTGTAGAGAACTATAATGTATATAATGCCTTGAAACTCTTTAACGACAGTGGGTGAAAACGTAAAAAGTAGCAATTACTTTATAAGTTTTTATACCATATATTTTTATATTTCTTCACTGTATTGACTTTTTAAACTATATTACACACTCAAAAGGAACAAATTCAATGCAGAAGTGTTTATTGTAGAAGAAAAAATCACTAAATAACAGGAAGAAGCTAATTCTAAAATGGACAACTGACGCTGATATAAATAACGCCCACGAAAGTTCACTCATCAAAAATCACTCCAAATGACTATTGCCCTGGCTAAAACGTTATCTCCTAAAGATAGAAACAGCACGTTACTTGCAACTAGAAAAATTCATATTCGCGCTCTCGTGGACGTACACGATAAGAGACTTTCATTTAGATCAACTGATGTACAAGGTACAAATTATTTCTACTCCTCTGCGTAAGACACTTCCAAATTCCACAGCAATGATAGAGCAATATATCAGACATCAAAAATAAAAATCAACAGACAGCATATCATGATTTCCAATGAAGTTTGTGAGAAAGTATATCACTTTTTATTGAAGAGTGTTACAATACGAGAAACAGCCAATGCTATATCAGACGATCATTCCAGTACTTGGCTTCTGACTGTGTGATATTGAACGTTAGCAGAAGTTGTTTGTACTATTTGAGAGTGTTTTTTTGAGTAGAATTTTGAGAATAAACTGAATTGGTAGGTAGCCTAGCTAAGGGTTATATATTGTATTAACGTTGAGAAACATTAAGAATATATATTAATATTTATTTACTATGGGACGATAAAGGCACAACATTATGTTTCAATAAATTTAAGGGTTTAAACCACTAATGCCAACTCTCTGATCCTCTTAAAGTACAATAAGTAAAGGATGCAGTGAAACATATACAATCGTCACGTCTGTTGAATCAAAATAGTTCGAAAATTATATAGCGAATAATACATCTGCCTACTTGACAGCTCCTGGTTGACAGAGGAAAGGGGGTTCCTTTATCCAATCAGAGGAGTAAATTGTGATGATGTCACTACAGCATGCCGACGTTTACTAACAAAAAAAAAAAAAATGAAATCTCGTAGTGCGATGCGATTATGCGCTGTGTGCGGTCCTGTCATATATGTATATATATATATATATATATATATATATATATATATATATATATATATATATACATACATATGCAAATGCATTCGATAGGACTCCCTCCTGAAAACGTACGTAAATTACAAGTAAAGTCAGTAACTTCACAAAGTACTGCCATTTTTTGTAATTTTAAACGTTTCGTGAAAAGTATGTACTCAAACCAAGAATGTCTCGAGTCTAGATTCTCATTTCTTATAAATATATTATAATAGTATGCATCTTCCTTCTAAAAACGCGCCTCGCTGTACTTACTTTTCAACTGCTTTGGCCGTGTTATGCAAAAGATATTCGTTATTCCTTGATATTGACGGGATTAGTGTAAGGGCTACGATAAATTTGTCGAACAGTACTTCATGAAATAAAGTGAAACCATTATTATAATTCTACGACAAATACCGTAAGTTGGACGCGAATGCCTCAACAGCTGATCTGACCCAAGAACGACCCCGTCTGCTGCCCTAGTAAGTGACAACGTCGCTCTCCCCCTTTCCCAGCTGCCAAGTCGACAGAACTATTATTCGCAATATAGTTATTTCACCAATCTTGAGCAGTTTGAGAAATAACTATAAATGAACGTCTCGACCCGAATTCAGACGGCGCGGCTGGAACAAGAACAAATAAGGGCGAACATACTGTCCATAGAGTTTGCTTCCCTTTTTACTTTCCCGTATACATACGTACATACGTAATATAGGGAAAGTTATGTAATGCGACGCGAAAAAAAGGCAGCTTTCCGGCAGACAAACATTAATTGTCGGGCCCTGATAATGAAAATGTGGATAAATCTATTTCCTAAATTGAGAACAAATCATCTAACATGTGGTGTAGTCAGAATATCTGTTTTGTGGCTCCTTGATATCAAAAAACCAATTGACGCCAAAACGTCAGTCTGTCCATCTGCGAACACCACTACCAGCTAAACCACACGTAGAATTTGTTTCCAAATTCAAGAAACCCTTGTTCATCTGGTTCGAGTCGAAGTTTTGAGATTTTGAAAAACATTCTTTCAAATGTGTACTTAACATGAAGTAGATATTTTTCCCCGGACATTTTCATAATTTTCTCAAAAACGGCTCCAATTTTATTTCTTTAAATTACTAGTAAGAATACAGTAAAAAAACATATGTAGCATAGGTATGATTTTCACGGTTAACACTGAATTTTCCAAAATTGCAAAAACAGTTTGAATTTTTTAAGTTTGACGTTTTCCTACAACTACAAAATTGAAGATAGAGATTTATCCTTCAAATAAAATTTGTTCTCCATATGTACCGAAAAAGTGTTGTTTTTTTTCAAAAAACACTTTTTCGTCCTTCTGTCTAGTGTAGGTGAACAACACTAGCGCCTAAACCATGCACAGGATTCTTTTCAAATTGAAGAAATCCCTCTCCATTTGGCCTGAGTTAAAGCACTCCGATTTTGAAAACCATTCATTAGTTTTTGGGTGCACTTTACATGAAGCCCCAGGGACATTTTCAAACCTTTCTCAAAAACGTATCCAAATTTTTTCTTCAATCTTTTGGTAAGGATAGTGTTATACTATGAATTCTAAGAGATGGCATAAACATCAGTTTGCTCTATTATTTTGTTTTTTAAAATTACAAAAATGTAATTTGTTTGACTTGTCACTCACGTCGTTAATATTTACATTAGCGCCAATTTATTCGCGTTATTGTATTTAAAAGAGCATGTGCTTTAAATAATGTCATATAAAGTTTCTCGAAAACTCAACTGTTTTCTGTAAAAACTAGCTCAAAACTCCGCATATTCAGAAACGCTCAAACGTCATTTTCTCAAAAAACGCTCCAATTTTTTCTTCATATTTTTCGTATGGATAGTGCAAATTAAACTGTCTTAGATGACGTAAAATCCATTTTACTGTATTCTTTGGTGTTTTTAAAAAATACACATGTGTAATTTTTTTTTTATTTTTTCACGAATTCAATATGCACATTTCCAGCAAATAGTAAACACTATTGTATTTGTTAGTAGATGTGCTTCAAATGACTTCTAATAGAGATTTACAAAAACTCAAAAATTTACTCTGAAAGGGAGCCTCAATTTTCGAATTTACAGTAGCGCTTAAACGCCATTTGCTTTAAAACATTCGCAAAAATGTCAAAGAAAAATTCAATTTAGGACGAGGTTTTACTCTTATTTGATAATCTTAAAATAATATTTACGTTCTACTATTAGGTAACGAAACAATTAAGAAAATGTAAAAAACGTTGCCGCCATAGATGGCGCATGAGTGTGTGGCAAGTCCGTATAGATAAGCGAGGAAGCGGGAATGTCTGTGCCATTTTGTAGCACCAGTAGTTCTATTCTGATTGCCAAACAACTGATCGTGAACAATAGATGTCAGAGGCGTATCCAAAGGTAGAGAAACCACGTGTCCTCCTCTTTGGAAATAGTAGTAGGCGATTGGAATTTGGATATAGATTAGTATGACGTTTTCGATTTTTCTCTGCGCCCGTCGACAGATAATGACTATCATAGTGCAGAAAAGTGATGAAACCAAAAATTGCATAGTTTTCAGTACTGCTTAAAACTGCAATCTTCAGGACATTATCGTCACACTAATCTCTTGCTGTTTTGCTCAATGTTTCTCACGTAACTAGCTTGTTCAACTCATCTAACTAATCCCATATTGTTGATTGAAATTTGTTTTGTACAATACTAGCGGTTACTCAAAATGGTCCATTTTTACTTTCCCGTATACGTACGTATATACGTAGTATAGTGAAATTTATGACATGCTGCGGAATATCGCTTTAGAGATTTCAACGGAAATACACGTTTTGGGGTACCCTGATAACGAAGAAATTTTTTTTTCTTCAAAACGTCCGTATGTCAAACCGTCAGTCCCTCTGCCTGGTGTCTGTGAACAGTACTAGCGCATAAAGCATTTGTAGGATTTTTTTAAAATGAAGAAACTTGTGTCGAGTCGTAACTTTGAGATTTTGAAAAACATTCTTCAAAATTTGGGGGTACTTTACATGAATTTCGGCGGAAATTTAAAAAATTTCTAAAAAAGGGTTATTCATTTTTTCTTTAAATTTCTTTTAAAAATAGAATAAAATGCACTTACAGAAGTGGCGTAGGTCCAGTTTTCACGGTTAACACTAAATTTTCGAAAATTTAAAAAGTATCATTTTTCGGTGTGTTCCTACAACTACAAAATTAAATATAGAGCTTTTCCTTCAAATCAAAATTCTTCTTCACAGTGAGTTCTTTTAGTAAGGCCACCTACAGTTTTTAAAATATTTTAGTAGGCTTCACGCAATATCGCGTGAATTATGTGCAATTTAAAAAAATTACAAAACCAAGAATTTCTCAAAAAGGGCTCCAAATTTTTTCTTTGCACAGATAATTCTAATTGCACTCTTTAATATGACGTAAAGCTCATTTCAGGATATTTTGTTGTTTTTTCAAAAATTACAAAAATGTAAATTATTTGAAAGATATCTCACACCGTTGGTATGCACATTTTAAACACAATTGTATTTGTAAGTTGATGTACTTCAAATGACTTCAAATGCAGTTTTTCGAAAACTAAAAAAAATTCTATGACAAAGAGCTTCAATTTTCAAATTCGTAGTAGCACTTAAACGCCAGTTTTTTTTAAAAAAAGGCTCCACATTTTTCAAACAAACATTGAAATTTAGATCGAGGTTTTACTATTCTTTGATAATGGTAAAATAATATTTCCGCTCTACAATTAGTATACCGTAAAATGAAGAAAATGTCAAAATAGTGTACTTTGGGCTGCGATAGATGGCAGCAAGAATATATGGCGAGTTCGAATAGCTAACCTAGACCAAAGGAAGTAGATAACTAATACAGAAAGTCTGTGCCATTCTGTAGCAACACAAGTTTAATATTTATTTGCTACTTTTTCAATTGTATTTCAGGGAGTTGAATATAACAAACGTAAACGCAAGATGCCAGCATTTGACATGTGTTGCCCTTTTTTGAATTGTCACTTTCCTATGTGACGTACGATATGATCAACCACTCGTGATAAAAGTTACCAAATATTGGAATGAATAACCCACCAACTGCCATTACAAGAAGCCACAGCGATGGTAAAAGAAAACACTGGCACTTTGTAGGCCAAGCTCACAAGGCCATCTTCCGCAGATGTATTATTCCTTTCTCATTACGTTTCTTCCACTGGCCTTCCAAAAAGCAATTCACAAACAATATCTGCAGATGTCCGAGAACGTTATAGGGCAGAGAGAGATGTAAAATATTATTTTGCGCTGAGGCACAACAGGGTATGGAAGGGCAATAAATGTTGTAAGACCACCCAAAGGATTCTGGTCTGCCATCGATGAGAAATAATGGGTCCAGACTGAGCGGGCAATTATTTTATAAACAGTAACAATATAGTAATTAAGGAAAGTAGTGTATAAAGAGGGCTGTAATTGCATAAATGGTATGTTCAAGAAAACGAGCGACGAAAGGAGCGAGTTTCCTTATTTACCATGAGTGCAATTGTAGCCCTTTATGCACGTGTTACGTTCAATATTTTTTCATTTCCTTTAGAGAATAATTTTAATTTTGAGAAATTCAATCATATCTTTAGCATTTGAAGTATATGACATCGTATTGATTTTCAATAAGACCTATTTTAGTAGGCCTTGCTGTGTATACTTAAGATCACAGTAGAGTATTAGAGATGTATGAAATAAGAAACATTTGAAAATGGAAAATATTTAACGTATTCCGGTTGAAATATTAGAAGCTGACAACGCCATCAAAACGTTTCTACGTACGTAAAGGAAGGGCGTGTATGACATAACAACACGTGTTAATTGGAAAACAGAAGGATGACTCAATTCTGACTCAGACGTTTTGCTGGTGTACTATTCAGAGCGGCCAAATACAACTGAAGATTACATTTTTTATATTTGTAATATGCTAAAACCAAATATTTTGCATATAACATGTATTAATAATAAATATTCAATGTTGTTCCATAAGCCAGATAGTGTCAAATCAACATGCTTATGGTCATATATTTTTTTGAAAATGTGGCCTGTAAAGGAGAAATCGATATTTTAAATTACTAACAATTTACTTGACTTTGTAAAAAAAATACTGAATTTCGGTGGCATGTAAAGGAGAATATCAATTTTTAAATTATAAACAAGTTACTTGGTTTTGTGAAAACGTAAAAGAGTTTTCCCAAAGCAATTGCTCTCTGGGTCACCACGTTCAAATAGGTGAAGTAAACAATATGAGGTGCAATACGAAGCAACATCTGGGTTCCAATGATTGATGACAAGTATGAATAGGGTAATACTGAATTGAATTGATGCCTTATTTTATGTGGCGAGATTCAGGCCATGAGGCCTGCTCTTCCGTCTGACCACGCAATTTTCGCTACGCTCCTTTCCCCAACTAGCGGAAAAGGAGGTATTTCTTGGCCGACGAATTCAGGGGTAATAGTTTTGAAGGTAATAGTTTCTAATTTAACTTATTGTACTGCAAATATTAACATGATTGTCTAAGATGTAGTAATATTTATTCGTTTATAACTTTGTTTGAATCGTTTATTGATTAAGTTTTTGATGAATGTAATCAGTGATATACATTTTTTTTCATGTTTCATGTTCGTCTGGAAATACCTTGGCTACGTCTGTGTTATAAATACATAATTAAACGATTTCGATCAGGCTAGTTAATTTTTATTTTCAGGGAAGGGGAAGTACTGGCGAACACTTCTGTTTTCTACCGCTTGCAATTATTTGTGTTTGTAGACCGTAATATCTGTTGAGGGGCCAGATAAAATTTTGAAATTATTACAAGTAAAAGTTCACTATAGTACTAAATAGCTTTATAAATTTCAACTTCAAAATTTGATTCGAAATGAGTTTTAAAAAATAGCAAATTTACGCGAAAAGTGATTCATTGATAGTCGTTTTTTAATCGTTTATTGTTGGGAACAAAATTATTTCTTTTTTTACAAAATTAGTGCATAATTACTAGAAGGTTATGGACTAGTTGATTTTGAATTTCTAAGACAGGGTAGTGCGTTGGTATTTGCCTGGCGTTGATCGTAGAAACCACGGACCCCACCAAAAACTTATCAAACAGCAGAGAAATTAATAGACTTGATACATTTTGTTACTGTTTTGGAAGTCTTCAATACAGAGCGCCCTGTCTGTAAACTTTATACAGGTCGTGGATTGCATCTTAGTGTCTATTTGTTTGTTCTATTTGCTGAGGACAGTGAGAATCTCAACTAATATTGAGTAGGAAGTCAATTAAATGTTTTGGCACTAGTCGAGAGGCGAACGATCCTAAATATTTTGTTTGAATTGAATTTTCTTACATGATACCTAAACATGTTCAAGAGAGCATACATACATGGGCGCAGGCGGTGCTGGATGTATTTTTAGTCCGACCAGGAAAACTAGTTATTGCTCACGAAATAATACCAGGTATAAGTGACCATAATGGTGTGTTGCTTCTTGTGAACTGGGAAAACACAAATCGAGACGAATCACGAAAATTAGTATTTCTGTACGGAAAAGCAGATAAAAATGGATTCCAAGAATATTTACGGAATAATTATAGGACGTGGGCTTCATGCGGAAGGAACATGGAGGAAATATGGAATTCATTAAAGAGCATAATTTTAACTGCTCGTGAATTTTTTGTCCCAGCCAAGATTATCAAAGAGAACAGCGATCCTATATACTACACGTCAAATATTAAGAGATTAAAGAGAAAAGTCAGGAAAGCTTATACTAAATGTAAAGAGGGATATCATTACGAACTAGAATACAGGCGATTGTCACAAACGTTTTTGCAGGAGAAACGAACAGCTCAAGAGAATTTCTTCCGTAAAATACTAAGTAATGAACGTACTAGTTGGCAGGGTTTCTATAAATACGTAAGGCAGCATAGGAGGAACAAGGAATCTATACCTGCATTAGAATATGAAAATAAATGTTGGGTGACGGATCAGGAAAAAGCAGAATGTTTTAATTTGTATTTTCAGTCAGTCTTTGGGGATGCGGTAGTCATTCCGGAAATTACTGAGCCAAACGAAGCCGAGAGTTTTCAGGTACAGTCAAGGATTATTCGCAAGCGGATACAAAGCATAGGAATGAACAAATCAGTTAGTTTCGATGGGATTCCAGGAGAACTATTAAAAATAGGGGGGGAACCAATCGTTACATATTTGACACGACTATTTGAAATCAGTGTCAACAATTGTAGCATCCCTCGTGGTTGGAAAAGAGCTATTGTGGTGCCGATTTTTAAAAGTGGAAATCGCACTTGCATCTCTAACTATAGACCTGTGAGTTTAACTTCTGTCATTTGCAAGCAAATGGAGCATCTCATAGCTGAGTACTTGCGAAATGAATGGGGCAAATTAGGATGGCTGTATGGAGGCCAACATGGGTTTCGTAAATCATTTTCATGCGAGAGCCAAACTATTTCTACATGTCAAGATATCGCTGACGCACTGGACCGTGGACAACGGACGGATGCAATCGTAATAGACTTCTCTTAAGCGTTCGATCTTGTTGCACATGACATTTTACTTAAGAAAATTGCAGATACCGGTATCGACGTTAGGGTCGTTAAGTGGATTCATGAATTCTTGAGAGAGCGGTCGCAGCAAGTCCGAGTTGGACAAGTACTATCTGGGGAGGCAAAAATTACATCTGGAGTTCCTCAGGGAAGTGTCTTAGGATCCTTGTTATTTATAGCCTTTATCAACGATCTACCCACTTCTATTGATTCAGTAATGCGCCTTTTTGCCGACGATTGCTTCATTTACCGGATAATAGAATCACCTGAAGATGAAAGTGCACTGCAACAGGATCTAAATAAAATATACACATGGGCTAAATCAAACAAAATGGAAATAAATGCCGACAAAAGTAAGACTATCAGTTTCACAAAATCTAAACGTAAGAATCCTTTAAATTATTCCATGAATGGCACATTGATCCCCGAGGTAATCAGCTGTAAATACTTAGGAATTAATTTGCGTAGCGACTTAGGATGGGGGGAACATATAAATTATGTAGTAAGAAAAGCTTGGAAGTCGTTTCATTTTGTCAAGAGAATTTTAAAGAAAGGTAACATGGAAAGTAGAAAATTGGCTTACACATCTTTAGTTAGGCCAACTCTTGAATACTCGTCAGCTTGTTGGGATCCGTACAGAATAGGTCAAATACAAGAATTAGAAAAGATCCAAAAAAGGGCAGTGAAATTCATAAATAGAGGGTTTGCAAGGGAACGTGACACACATTTCGAATCATTAAGTACCCGCAGGAAGAATGCAAGATTATGTTGTATGTTTAAAGCGTATAATAAATCTCCAGCGTGGGAGGGAATAAGTGGAAGACTAGACAGTCCTGCACGTATAGGGAGAAAATATCATAAATGGAAAATAAAAACTCAACGGCAGCGAACTGATACCGGTAAATATTCATTTGTAAATCGCACAATTAGGGATTGGAACGAAATATCTGCAACAGTCATGGAGCCCTTTCCCAAGGACGTAAAGTGTTTTAAAAATCGCTTAAGAAGTCTCAAATAGCATTTTTTATTTTTTTATTTTTCTTTTCTACAAAATATTAGGTACTTTTAGTGAAGTGAAGTGCAGTTCCAGGGAAGTTCGGCGTGATGTGCGACATTGCCAATGTTAAAAATAAAATAAAATATAGTGGAGTGTGGGGCTATGTGTGTGTATAAGTATGTATGTGTGTGTGTGGGTGCGTGTGTGTGTATGGGTGTGTATGTATGTGTGTGGGTGCATGAGTGTGTATGCGTGTTTGTGCGTGGTGCGTGCGTGTTTGGGTGTGTGCACGGAGAGTCTGAGTTTCACATGTGTACGCGTGAAATGGAGGCTTTCTTGCTATGCTGGGGTATACACGGTTCTGGGTAGTACATTGTATTTAATTTTCATTTGTAAAGTGTAATTGATTGGCTACCACCTGGCAGGGACGACAATTGTGGCCAAAATAAATGTATTGTATTGTATTGTATTGTAATAGAGAAGTAGAGAGAGAAGGAGTAGTGAAGTGAAGTGAAGTGAATTGCTGTGTATTTTAAAAGGTATTTATTAGTTTAATATTCCGTCCAGGACAGTCATAAAATGTAGAGTTAATGCTGTTAATGTTATTATTGTCTTTATATTATTAATATTATTATTATTATTTTCATTATTATTATTAATGTCTTAAAATGTTTTAAAATTACAGTGTATTACTATTCCTAGTTGTAATATGTAAATTGTAATGTTCTGCCACCAGGTTGTATACCTACCTGCAGAAATAATAAATCTATCTATCTATCATTTCGAAGTAATTACATTATATTCGATTTACGTTTCCAGTAACCTCTCAATCTTGATTAGGGCGCTGCCTTTGTTAACGGACAATTATTTCCGGGTCCACAGGTGAACGCTTAAGACAGGATTCCTACTACAGTTATCTACTTGCTATATCTGTAGTATTTATATGTACCATTTTTATTGTCAGTGCTACAATTTTTTGTCGCGTGAAGATAAAACTTCCGTGGACCTGTCCCTCTCATCCTCACCAAAACCTATTTAACACCAGAGAAATTAATAGACTCGATACATTTGTTTACCACTTTGGAAGTCGTATATTGTTTATGGTACTTCTATCTACTCGCATTTACGACACCGTCAAGTGCTGCGTGCGAAGTGTGAGAGAGCAACCAGGGCTCCTAATAGCATGACACTAAATTTAAAATATGATTTTGAAGTTATACAGCTCGTCGTCTTCCCCAATACTGCGTTTATGCATTTATCGAAACAACATCTCACCAGTTCGTCGTTGACTCACACTCAAGTCGCTCCAATAGGGTGGGACAACGAAACCTAGTTAGTAGTAAAAAATAAGTACGTATTTCATTATAAAATAATAAAATGTGTGTTACAAAATCCAATAAAATAAAATAATTTTATAATGGTTTGCCTAGAAGTAACGAACTTTATACTTCACAAAGAACGAAGATCGCAATGTTGGTACCGATAGTGAAATTCGCAGATCACTTAGAGTACTCTTTTGAAAGTTTGGGAAGCAATTTCTTTTTTCACAATCCGCGTTGGAGTGCTTTTTATCAGGGCCAGATTAATACCGGAGGAAACCTTATGCACGCCCAGACTATGGTACACTGTAATAATATTCAGATACAAAAACGAAAGACAAACAATTATTAAAAATAATACATTTTTAATCTCTTTATGAATTATTATATAAAATTATTCAAAAATTATCGAGCACATGCTAATGAATCTACTCATGACTGTAACCCCCTATACGTCAGAATCATTAAAACTCCATAATGTAAAAGTAGCGGTGCTATAAACTACATCTTATTCTGAGATAATTTTGCATTTTATTCTTTGAAGTGTAAATTGAAATAGCAAATGCAGATTGAACATGATATAAAAACCGATATTTTTCACTCTTCGAACTGGCAAAGGCGGCGCAGGGCAGCAGATGATGGCTCTGCTGACCGAAAACTTCTAGAGTTCGAGGTCTGCCGGTGGCAAGATTTCTGACACTAGCTAGATAGCTAGGTCGTATTCCGCTGCTGAGTGGAGGAGAATTCTAGCTGCCGGTTGATCTGGTCGGTAGTTTTACGTGGTTTGTTCGATCAACACCTGGCGAATGCCGCAGCAGTACCCTAATAAACGGGCTGCGGACCGCGCGCGATCTTTCTTTCCTCTTGCTTGTTCTTTCCTCATCATTTACTTACTCTCACATACACTACACTACCACAGATGTCGGGGCAGAGTCGGAAAATGGTCTGCCTGGGGCGGTGCCACGCTGGTGGGAGATACTTGGTTGAGAAAAATCTCCGGAAGCCAACGAGTAGGTCGGCGCAGGATCTCGCCACCCAGCGGCGGAAGTTCATTGCCCCCTCCGCGATAAACATGCACTACACTTACGCGACTAATGACCTCCGCAGCCGATGCTCCCGGAAACACTAATCAATCATTCCATTAACTATTCGCATTTAAGCTCTCACTGTTACAATTATAGTGCCACACAAGGTTTAATAAATAACTACATATATATTTTCAGAATACATATGCTGGTGAAATAGATGGGAAGAGAAATGGAGACCAACGGCCATGTGGCAACAACGCCCGTTGAAGGGACTACATCGGTGCCTGGCCTAAAGGATTTGTCGAGAAATGGGTATGATTTAATATATTTATTCCCTTTGGACATTTCAAGTGTAACTTTACGAAACTAAGATTACATTCGTAATAAAAGTCATTAGAAGATATGTTGTCAAATAATCCTAAGTTATCTATAAAGAGTTTTGTGATAAGCATTAGAACAAACGTATTCTGAAAAGCAAAAACCCCTGATATCAACCATCGACATCAGTCTAACACATTTGGAGAGATGAATAGTTAAACCAGTGTCGTACGTCTACATGTATAGTACCAAGATCTACGTATACACTTAAACAACGAGAAGACAACGTAGAGTGCGTAGATATAGGATTTTTTCTTTTTTCGTGGGGCAGGGGAGGATCTACGAAATCCTTGCCACTGTACCTAAAGCCAGCATTTCATAGTAGTAATAATATTCAATTTATTCAAAACATTAAGTACCACATCTTGTTTGCATCGCATCCAAAAGTGAACTACCACTCTGAATAAACATTTTTAATTTGAAGACTTTTTTGCCTCAAAAATATTATTTATGGGGCGGGGAAAGGTTACCAGTACAGTACAAGGTTATTAGCGACTACAAAAGAATCATCAGCATCTGAACAAAAATAATGTTAAGAAAATGGATACAATAATAATAATATGTTTGGCAAAACGGTCAACAGAAAACCAAAGGTTCGGAAATCATTCAATTTATGTTTTCGGATTCAGCATGGTATAAACACCTGAAAAACATTTTTGGGACGTTATTTTCTATCTAAAAATAATTCAATTTTTTAACGATTTTAATATTGTCCCCGGTATTGTAGCACTAAACAATTCCAAGCTAAACGGTATTCATAAAGTTTGGACTAATATTTTAACACTATCTACTGATGTCAAGCAACTGAAAAATTGCACAACAAAAACTTTTCAAGGTCACTGCAAGGTTATTAAGGACATAAATGGGTAAACATCTTTAAAAATCAATAGTGAAAATACGTCATCGCTTATTTTCGATTTTCAAAAAGAAAAATACTCCTAGATACTTATGCCTACAAAATTTCATCCTTAGTTATTGAAAGGATTCAAAACTATGAGCATTTTTATTACAAAATTTGCGATGAAAAGTTTTTTAGCGAACAAAATTATTTATTCGGACTTGTTACATACTCTAGCCAGCAGCCTTCTATCGCCGCCCAAGCACATTTACAAAATCTTAATTTTTCAGTTTCCCAATAGTAGAACGGAAATATTATTTTAAGAATATTAAAGAACAGTAAAACATTGTCGTAATTGTAACCACTATCTGTGGTTGACACAGGTACCAACGCTACATTCAAATAGCGCGGGCAGTGCCCACTGTAAGAAGTTGGAAACCCGTATTTACATATACCGTCATCTGCGGTAAAATTGGACACTGGGGTGATTTCGGACATTTCGTTATATTTAAGTCGTTGTAATAATAAGTTAAAGAAAACTGTTTCCCATCTTTTTTATCGTTTCGTAACTAGCGTATCCCGGGGCATAACTTCGGCACGTATTCAACAATAGGAAACACTTAATTCCCGTGTGGCATCAACATTAAGTAACTGATAAAATCAACTGATAAATTACATCTGAACAGTGTACTTCATTGCTTCAAGAATGGTTGTACATTAACAATGTCGAAGCATGTGACACTATTGTTTAAAGTATTTTCAAAGGTCGTGACACTTTACTGCTTCAAATTCACTTGAGTATCTAATTCAAGGGAAGTAATTAATCAGTGTGTGCCAACGTGGGATGACTTCGGACGATGCAGCGTGTGTTTAGAATATTACTTGATGTCCACATGAAGAGGAACTATGATCCTATGAAACTGGAAGCTGCTGTCAGGGCGGTCCGAGTAGGAAACTTTTCGTATCGTAAGGCCGCAGAATTTTGTCAAGTGTTAAGGAAAACTATAGAGAACAAAGCTAACAAGAAACATATGGGATCAATGGGTGGTCAACTTGTTCTAACACTGGAAGAAGGAACGCTGGTGCATGGTATTACCAGAGTTGCCCACTGAGGATTCCCGTTTACTTTTGATGATATTAGGTACATTGTCAAAGGATATCTTGATATAAAAGAGCGCAAAAAGAGACGAATTTCAATCACTTTGTGGATTGGGTAAGATATTTTCTAGATACTCTAGCAGTATTTCTGTTAAACTCAGCGAAAATATAAAAAGAACACTTGCCGAAGTGAATTATAAAACAATTAAGTGCTTCTTCGATAACATTCACCTTCTTCTTCAGAACACTCCTCGTCGTAACATTAATAATTATGACGAAACTAAACTTATGTGATGATCCAGGAAAAACTCGAGTTATTGTCAAGAGAGGTGCAAATCATTCTGAAAGAATAATAGGTTCTTCGAAGATAGGTGTTGTGGTGTGTTATCGTTGGCATTTTTCATGAAATAATTATAGACGTTGTCATTGCCAACAATAGGATTTAATATAATAGCAGCTTTCGATGGCTTAGCCATCATCATCAGTTGTCTGCTGGATGGAAGCCACAAAACGACTACGGTTCTTCGAAGACTAGAGTGTCAATAATGATGGCTGCAGCAAGTGATGTTATATGTTATATACAAAGTAGAACGTGTCTGGGATACTTGGCAGGAAGGTGGCCCTACAGGAACACGGTACAATTGCAATAGTAGTGGATGGTTTGACCTACCAATCTTTGAAGACTGGTTTCGGACAATTGCATTACCCTCTCTGAAACATAAAGAAGGCAGTCACTTGTCACTGTTTGTATTGGAACAGTGCGAGCGCCACAATATATTTTTTGTTTTATTACCTCCAAACACTACGCATTTACTACAACCTCTAGACGTTTGCTTTTTCAGGCCAATGAAGATTGCGAGGCGGAATGTGTTATGCAAATGGAAAAAGTACACACGAAGCACACTTTCAAAAGATGCGTTTCCTGCGCTGCTTAAACAAACGTTAAATAAAATAGCCACTCCTCAGCGTCAAAACATATTAAAGGCCTACGAAGCGACTGGCTTAATTCCATTTGACCCAAAACGTGTTTTAAGTAAATTACTAGTGAGGATGATTAAGAAGAAAGTTACACATCATGGACTAGCTGCTTTGAAGAAACTCTAAGACATGCTAACCATCCTATATCCAGCGGCCCCAGACGTCGACGAAAGAAAATAAACGTTCCTCCAGGAAAATTTGCATTACGACAAGATATGAGGTAAGGTGAAACTTGTGAAGAAAATGAAATAACTGCTTCGAAAGAAAAGATACACCAGGCTTCAACTATCTTAGAAGATAATCAGAACATGTATTGATTGTAGAGTCATTTGTGATTGTGAGTTACCGTTAAAGGAAGAAAACTGAAAAGGCAATATGTTGGTGTTGTGACAGATATAGGTGCTAAGAATATAGAACTAAAGTTTCTTCGCCCATATGGCAACAGTCAGTCTGTGTTTGTGTTGCTTATATATGATCCGTTTAAGTTTTCTTAATAATTCCTGAAATTAAATACGGAGGCTAATTTAACGATTTGTTTCTTTTGCTCATTTTCTCCCACTTTAATTAATGGTTTATTGTTCTCAACAAGCTGTAACTATGCTTTTTCTGCGTACATTGTTCATAATGCTTACATAGGTGAATCTAATTGTTCCCAAGACGTTCTGAGACTCTGGGTTGGGTGGTTGATGCTTGGTAATATGTTTTACATTAATCATGTTAATGGCAGAATATGAAAGTTATGCTGTTTACGTTTGGGGCACTGCCTTCCATATCCACACAACTAATGTATACTGTAGGAAGTGTTGTGTCTTTGAAAGGAGTGCATAACACAAATTGTTACTAATTGCCTTTGAAATGGAATTATATTCTTATTGATGAACAATGTTACAAACGTTTTATAGTGAGGTCGGTGATGATAACTTTCTGTTAACGAACATGTGGAGAAATTTCATGTAACGAAGTTACAATACTTTAAAGATATTTACTTACGCACCAATTAAATTAAAAATCTCACTGACTGCCGTATCCATTATTGAGTATATTTTTTGTGGCATAATATTCGCAAATTACAACTATTAACAACTGACACAAATATACAATTTTTATTTGTAGTAAAAAGCTTTACGTTAGAGAGGTATCTCCACTTAATGTCTTTGACTAAGAATTCTGGCATGACATTATTAATCAACTTTCCTATCAAAAATATTATATAGAATTGTACTAAAATACGAAAGGAAACTTGGGCAATAAATCGAAGACAATCAACTCTCAAGATGCGGAAATACTGCAATTACATATTCTTAATAAAAAGAACGTCGCAAAAACATTTTGATAAAAAACACAGCAAGGATGGAGAAATCCGAAAACTTTTTGACCCCTTCTTATACATGATGTAAAGGTAACATTGCCGTTACCAAATTTCAATAACAAGTGGATGTTTGCGACTCAGATTTTCGCATAATACTATTCACATATATTCATGAAATGTCTTTTTCGTACACATTAATTGACGAACAACAGAAAGATTTCTGCCAACAGAAGAAATTGTCATTAAATGGTTGTCGTGATCGAGTGTCATTGGGATTTACTAACGAAAAAAATAGAATAGAAGAGAAAGTATCAAAGAAACAAGAGAAACGTCACAAGAAACAAAATATTCTGTGAGTTATCGTGATGGATTTATCTTGTGATTTACTACGAAAAAAATGATATATTAAAAAGTATAAAATAAATAAGAGAAACGTCACGAGAAACACAATCTTCTGTCAATAGTTAATGTGATGCTTTTTTTAGAGATTTACTAATGAAACAAAATATTAAATTACGGTTATGCATAATGGATCTACGAACTAAGGCCTCTTGCACACGAGCGTTGTTTTGACGCGCGTTAAGTAATGGGTGTCGTAGATTAACACTGTATCTTATGCGAAACGACACACGAGCGATTTGGCTACTCCGCATATGATAGTGTGTGTTAATCTTCAACGCGCATTACTTAAGGCGAACGCGCGTCAAAGCAACTCTTGGGTAACACAGACCTATATCCGGATTTAAACGTAGTGGCACTTCAAGTTAACAAGATGGAAGAAGAGAGGGCATTGTCATCAAATCCGGACATCCAATAACGAAAATTTTAGTTGTTACGAAGCTCCCGATTGAGTGGCAGTATCCCTTTCTCCGTCCAGCTCGTGACTTTGAGGTGCCACTGTATTTAAATCAGGAAAGGTCTGTGTCACACGAGCGTTTTGTGGTCGCACGTCGTAGATTAACATTGTACCTTCTGAGGGACGGACAACGCGCTCGTGTGTCGTTTCGCGCAAGATACAGTGTTATTCTACGACGCACGTTACTTAACACGCGTCCTCCGAACGCTCGTGTGCCGGGGGTGCACGAAAAGAACCTTGTTGCAGCGGGGCCCTCGACGGACTGGGCACCGGCTGGGCGCTGTGGCGGCGGCGGCGCTTCGTGCTGGCGGCGCTCGCCTTCCTCGGCCTCATCTCGCTCTACTCGACGCGCGTCACCTTCAGCGTGGCCATCGTCGCCATGACCAGCGGCACCGGCGCACACCACCGGTTCTCCGCCGCCTCCAGCGACGCCAACGGCTCTGCAACCACCGCGTTCGCAGGGAACCGCTCTTCGGTGAACGGGTCCTCAGCCGACGCTGTCTCGGAGGACGATTTTCCAGTCGACGTCCCCTCCGTCCATGCCATTCTCAATGCATCTATGGATGCTTTCGACCAAGAGGAGGGGGTGAGACCCATTATCTTTTCTCTTTGCTGAAATAAACGAGTTGAAAGGACACGGATTACTAGAAGTTGAAGAATTTACCAAGATGTAGATAATACTCTATGGCAAAGAATTGCCGAGTAAAATAATAAATTAAACATTAAAAAATTAAATTTTTTTATTAACTTCATTAAATTAATTTAATGTTTGTCATTGTATAACATACAAAACGTACTGAAAATTCACTGCAATGAAGTTGTGTGGTCATATTTAAATGTGAGGACATTTCACATACACAATACATACACAAATGGATTTTATTTTGTTTCTGGTAAATATATATAATGTATATTAGTAATCTAGAAGGCTGCTTATTTCTCTATTTTGTCTGAATCATGTATTTAAACGCTGCAACCATCGAAATGATACGTCCAATAGCTCGACAGTGGGCGTTGTGCAAAGATGTTCCTGTCGTGTGGCAGAACGGCAGCGCGGGCGGCGAGTTCGACTGGGACTCGCACACGCAGGGGCTGCTGCTGTCGGGCTTCTTCTATGGGTACGCGGCGTCGCAGCTGCCGGCCGGGTGGCTGGTGGCGCGCGCCGGCGGCGCCAACCTGATGGGCGCGGGCATCGCCGGGTCGGCGCTGCTGTCGCTGCTGGCGCCGGTCGCCGCGCGCTGTGGCGGCGCGGGCCTGCTGCTCGCCGTGCGCGTCGTCCAGGTGCGTCGTGCGCTGCTGCTCGCTCCTTAACAGAACATCTGGGTGCAGACAGGAGCTTGTTCCTTCCAAAAGGGCAGAGATGGCTCAAGGCATAGCATGATGTCACTGAAAAGGAGGACGTGGGCTCGAGTTCCGACGATGACTGGCCACGTAGCTAGGTCGAATTCATTTGCAATCTAGAGACGAACTCAAGCAATTGGCTGCTTTGATTTTTAGGTTTTCGTGATTTCTCCGATCAACACTAGACGAATGCCGGAGCAGTACCTTAACAAACGGGCCACGGCCTGCGCACGATCTTCCCTTCCTCTGCCTTGTTCTTACCTCATGCCTTACACACACATACACTACATTATCGCACATGTCGGGAGACCAATCGGGAGTTTAAAGTTTATCCCAGCTCGAACGGTGCCCTGTTGGTTGGAGTAACCCCTTCAAGACCGCACCATTCTGCAGCATATTACTACCAATGCCCGTTATAAAATATACAATACACATACGGGACTAATAACCGTAGCACGTTGCGCGCTCGGAAACACGACGTAATCAAACCATTATATTAACGCCTCCGATTCCTCCATTTCTTAATGTACAGTTCTCAAGGGAACTCGAACGTGTGTATGTGTTAAAGGAGCCGCCACACTATCCCAAAGCAATTAAAATATACTCTAAATAATCTGTAATTCAATTTACCTCTACTCTGTAAATATAAATGGTAACTAAGTGAAAGTGACACTTGCCCATGATCGGTATCCATCTCAGCCCGCACTGGTGTTTGGAAGCTACACGTAATGGCTGAATGCATCAAAGTCTGTCAGACGTCACGGCCTCTTGATTGATTAGTGATTATAAGCGTATTGATTTTTCTTCAGGTGGCGATGATCTTCCTCAGCTGATTGGTGAGGTCTGGCGCGGATTTTCCCCCAAACACTCATGACCCACCAACGGGTACCTCTCCAGCAGGGACAAGCTCTAAACTCCAAATCGATCTCCCGATTGTGTTAGTATAGTACATGTAAGTGTGTATGTGTGTGTGAGAGAGAGAGAAAGGGGGAGGATAGTGTAGGGAATGGGAAGGAAAGATCGCGCGCAGTCCGTGGCCCGTTTGTTTGAGAACTGCTCTGGCATTCGCCTGTTGTTGATTGGAGAAACTATGGCCGATCAGAATAAACAACCTAAAGAATTTTCCTCCAGACAGGGAATGATTACACCTAGCTACTTAGTGCCGAAAATCCCGCCACAGTCAGAACTGGAAATCTAGAACCACTCGGTCATAGGCACTTATGTACATCAGTTGTTGTCCTGAGGTACCGAAGTCAGTCAAACATCACTACACATTTTATTGTTTACCAATGAGGTTGAAAAGTAAAGCAATATAGTTTTATAATAATGTAATTCACGTACGAGACAGAGTTATCTGTAGCTTAGAGCTTGTCCCAACTGACGCGGTGCCGCGCTGGGGGAGATATCTGGAGGGGAAACCCCGTCGTGCGACGTGGGGGTAGGCGCTGGAGTTCCCTGGGCAGGAAAGCCCCTCTTCAGAGTTATATCATGCACTAAATTTGGGGATATAAACACCACAGAAGGGAAAGACTACGTACATATTTCCGTCCGGCGCTGGGCGCAGGGCATGCTGCAGGGCTTCGTGTTCCCGGGCGCAGCGCAGCTGCTGGCGCGCTGGGCGCCGCCCACGGAGCGCTCGCGCCTCTACGCCGTCATCGTCTCGGGCATCAACGTCGGCAACGTCATCACGCTGCCCGTGTCCGGCCTCCTCGCCACGCACTGGGGCTGGCCCTCCGCCTTCTACTGCGCCGGTGGGTCGCCAACACTGAACCCAACCTCCGATCCTGATCACACGTACTTATTTTCAAAAGGCTGGAAGCAAATTACGCGGTTATTCAACAGTTATTATTTAAAACGTGCTTGTGAACATGCAACTCACAAACTTTTTAGGTAATAATGTAACACAATTCAACATCAAAACTACATTTCACAGTGCTTATCTTACCAAGATCTCCACAATTTCAACTCTCATAACGCAGCAACAAGAACAATGTTCCCCCATAGCCGTTCAGCATTGCAGAACGGTAATTGCAGTTCAATGCTAGGCTATTCGCATACAGCATCAACATACACAATGTCTCGAAATAACTTCCAGGGTATGTAGCGGGGTCGAAGATTATCACTACTTCCTAATGAAAATGCAATTAAAAAATTTATTGCAACAAGGTAGACACTTGGCAGACTTTTGGCAGGTAGCTTAGAACGCTTGACACTTGGCAGGTATACGAAATATAGTTGACTGCGGCAGAACGTGTACCTCTCAAAACACTAGAGGAGGATAAATTGCCAACCCATCAGGGACTCGAAGTTTAAAATTGTAAATATGTAGATTCTTTATATATGATTTTCTAGCATATGTTCATCGTCAAAAGTAACCATTTTGGACTCCCTTTACATGAACAAGCAGCTTGTTACTTTTATTCTGAGACATTTTGTATTTTGAGATATTTTTTAAGTAATTAAAATAGCTTAACATGTAGTATTTACAATATCTGTTTGTGGCTCAAACCATGTAAAATGGCCAAACTACATTTTTACTAAATTAAAATTAGCATGTGTCTTGATCCTTAAGTTGGATTGTGTTACGATCATATAACCTATATATATATATATATATATATATATATATATATATATATAAAATATATAAAGGCCTGAAAAAGTATTTACTAATTAATTTATAACTTAGAAATCATGAAAGATCCAATCTCTCATTTCTTATTAGCCATCAAACAGCTTCATGTCAGTTCTTTGCAGTCAGAAGCACCAAAATCTGATCATCTGCCTATCTTCTGACCACAATAATTTTGTTTGAATCAGGTGTCTTAGGTGTCCTATGGTGGTTGCTCTGGTGGACACAAATTGCAGATAGCCCTGAGGTTGACAAGCGAGTGAGTCTTACGGAACGTGACTACATTAAAGAGAAGATAGGAACGGTGACTGTTTGCTCCAAGGTAATAATTGCACCTTGTTTTAACGTACTGCATTAGTCTCGTTATGTTCGATATTACTGAATTTATGTTTGTGTATTTATTATGTGCAGGTAATTTCACATCCCTGGCGAAAAATATTGACATCTCCACCGTATCTGGCGAAAGTATTTGCCACGTTTTGCGCCGACTGGGCTTTTTATACAGTACAAACTCAAATTCCAATGTATTTGAAAGGTAAACATTATAATTAAAAAGTCATGTACTTTTCAATGATGTAAAGATGTGATTTTCGATGATGTAAATTTGGATGAAGTTAAAGCAAGCCCACGTGTTTGACATTCTTATTAGCAATGTAAATCACGGCTTTTAATTCTCAACCATATTCATTGCGTGAGGTTTTTAAAGTAATGGAATGTAGTATTAGAAAATATTAAGTCATAAATCATCTGCAAGTTATCCATATTCTTCGAGCAACCAGAAAAAGTAATTAAAATCTGTGTTATTATTGCTATTGTTCATCAAACGTTCGTTTATAGCTAATATCATATTTAAAGAATTCGTACTACTTGAGAATCTTTACTTTATTTGCGTCAAGGGAATATTAGTTATATTTATTATAGTTTTTCGATACCCAAAAAGGCTACGAACTTTAGTAGATTAAGTAATGTAATGTAAGTGGACTTATCGTATAACAAGGAGTCATAAAATCGAAGTGTCATGTAATAGAATTGAATGTTCAAGACGTTAGAAAGTTCGCGATTCATTTAAGAGAACTCAGATTATAAAAATTACTGTAAATAAAATGTTCCTCCATGCCATGCAGGCTGAGTCGCTGTCTTGATGTACGTGACGTGATCGACCTGTCAGTCAAACGATGTCACTCACGTCACACTTTTGAATGAAATGAAAAGTGAAATGGTAGCTACTAAATCAGACATTCAGCGACATACTGTGTCGGATTAAGTTATGAGACGACATGTATTTCAGTGTCCAAGTGTACATTAATAAATCCACACCATAACCTATCTATAATGAATATCCGAACTCCCTCACAGATACGCTGGGCTATAATCTACGCGGCGCCGGATTCGTGTCTGCGCTGCCCTTCGTCGCCATGGGATGCTTTCAACTCGTGGCAGGCTCTCTAGCCGACTTGCTGGAAGGCAGGAATCTGCTGCACACTACCACCGTGAGTTAGCGTGGCTGTTAGATAATATGTGAATTTACCAAAAGAACGTCTAGGACTTGTAGAGGTTTCAGTGATTATTACTTCTTACCAACGAAAACGTGATGGGAGATTTCCTAAAGGCATTGAGCCGTGACATACGTAGCCTGTTCAAAAACAATGCGGACTGTTTGAATTGCGCGTCTCCAGTTGGTTCTTGGGAAACCCGCTTGATGTCGTTCGGTTTGTTCAGATCTGCTGATTATGACGCCATTTTACGATTGTTGATATATTCATTAGTTTATTAACTAAGTAGTTTTTAGTGAAGTAAGATTTTTTACTTTAGCGGATTTCAAAATGAATGACCTGAAAGAGGAACGTGTTGCTGTGAATTTTTGTGTTTAACTAGGAAAATATGCGACAGAAAAGTTAGCTATGCTTAACACAGCTTACGGTGATGTTGCTATGAAACGTACGGCAAGTTTCAAGTGGCATCAACGTTTTAAAGACAGTCGACAGTCCATTGAAGATGATGAACATCCGGGACGTCATTCTGCGTCAATTGACGATCCACACTTCGACCAAATCAACACCCTGGTGCGGAAAAATCGACGTCTGATTGCCAGAGAGCTTCATCAATGAAGACTGTGGGATATCAGCTGGATCTTGTCACGAGGTTTTAACTGAGAAATTGATGAAGCACCGCGTTGCTGCGAAATATGTGCCACGCCTGATGACGGACAGAGATCCCAGCTTTGTCAGGAATTGCTTGATCGTTCAGTAGAAGATAAAAACTTGTCAAAGATCATAACCGGTGATGAATCATGAGTTCATAGTTATGACATTGAAACAATGGTCCAATCGTCCCTGTTCAGGCGGCGAAATAGTCGAAGAAAAGTTGGGAGAGCATTTTAATAGAAGCTGCAACGAAACATCACCTCTTCTATCAGTAGTTTTTTTGTCAAACAAGAGTGTTCTGGAATAGAGACGACTCACATTTCACAAGGATTGTTACTTGGAGAAAGAATTAACGAGTATTAAAGAAATTGTCACAGTTACATCCGTTCAAACGAAATTAAACCTTTCCTTACGAATTTCGTTGTTTTATGCTTCATGTTTCTACTGCTTCCAGTGCCTGGCATACCGTGAATCGAACCTTGAAAGCGTTCAACTCGCTTTTACTCGGCTTTCTACATTAGCTTGTGATGACAATGCGAGCAGGCGTCTGATGTAGACAATCGGTGATTCCTAGTATTTCGACACCAGGAGCTTGTGCGATCTTTCGGTGACGCTCCGAACTAATAGAAAGCAGTTGACAATCGACTTCAAGGAACTTTGTACGAAGAAATGAATGTTTGATCAACAGAGGAGAAATTTGCGCGGCTTTTTGGGGAAAATCTCGGAGGCGCCAAGTTTGAAATGTATAATCCTTGCCTCTGAAACGCCTTCAAAGAATATAAAACGCTCTGTTAAAAATACAAGGCGCCAAATTTGAAGTAATTTGACCGGAAACGTGCCAACAATCCCAGTGGACAACTGAAATGTCCCGCAGACCCAATAAGCACGCCATGTTCGGTCAAAGGTTAAGATGATGCTGATTTAAAAAATTTTCTATGTGTGTTTTTCACCATGAGTATTTCCCAGAAGGCTCCACAAAGAACCGAAATTACTATATTGAAGTTCAGAAACGTCTGAGCGACGCCATTCGTCGGAGAAAGCCAGAAATGTGTAGGAGTGGCGACTAATTTTTCCATCATGACAACACTCAAGCCCATTGAGCTCTCAGAACCCGTACGTTTTTGGCCAAACACACGATCACTGCTCTTCCCCATCCTCACTACTCACCTGACCTTTCTCTTTGTGACTTTTTCTTGTTCCCCAAACTCAAAAGACTCTTGAAAAGAAGATTTGAGACGATTCCCGAAGTTATAGTAAATGCGACGAAGGCACTGAAGGCCATTACAAAAGAAGCGTAGGACTCTTTCGACATGTGAAAACACAGTTGAGATAAGTGTGTGCTTTGGGGAGAAGAGTACATTGAAGGGGATCCAGACATCTAACTTTTAAGTAAAATGCATTTTGTTTTATGATGTCAGTTTGCGTATTTTTTGAACAGCCATCGTATGGCCCGGCTGTTAGGAAACTTGTACTTTGGTGTTCAGAAGGTACACATAATATCTTTGGTTCAACGTGCCTTCCACACACTAATGCTTAGTGAGTTGCCTACCAATCAGGGTGAAATATCAGATGCATTGCTTCGTATTATGAAATCCCCATATATTCAGTGACAAAAAATGATCTGCGACCCTCCTCAATATCCTAGAATTTCATAACATTTATTCTATGATTTCTTGTATAACTGCTGTACAAGATAAAATAATGTGCACATTAATTCTAGACATTTAAGAACAGTTAAAAAATAAAAGTAATTTAATACAAGACTTTCAATTGATACATTTTTGTGAAGAATGGTCGAAGGGCTGTACATAGTTGATGAGAGTATTGCAGTGGTGGTAAAAAGGACAATTTTTTAATTGCTGATTATTTTATATATATACGAAACTCATTATTGACTTCATTGTTAGGTTCTGTACATTTACTGGCACTTAGTAATAATAATTGCATTTAAATAAATATTATCTAATTTGTTTCATCATCATTTCGCAGATACAATAAAACAACTATTAATTGATAAAGCCTACAGTGAGTTGACTCAGCCAGCACTAGCTGATTTCAAGATGCTCCTTTTTTGTGTCAGGTACGGAAGTTGTACATTTGCGGAGGCTTCATGATGTTGGTATTGTGCATGCTGTTCAGCACATATCTGACAGATCCATCATCCATCGTTGCGTGCATCACATTTGGAACAGCATTTATAGCATTCGTCTACACAGCAAGCAGGTAAATATAATGAAGATGAAATACTTTTGAAACACCCGTATACACACCATAAACAACGGAATCAAAAGACGGTACGAAATTGGGTATACCAACTGGAGGTTGAATCTTCATGTGGTTAATAATTAATTACTGTCACTCTTCCAAGAAGTCTATACACATTTCGTGATTTTTCGATTTATTGCTGTATGCAGACTTACACAGTCTAATAAAATATCAAGAAAAAAATTCAACATTGCACACACATTATTAGAATTAGAAACTCGACAGATAGGAAAACGAAATTAAACATTCACACGTATTTAAACATTTTTCCAATTATCAGATCATAAATGAAGAATGATGGTAAAAGTAATACCTACATATTACTTGTTTCTGGAAGATGAAATTCCAATACAGTACAGAATTTACTTAAACTCTATATTCAACGTTCATATTGTAACACCCCCAGTCGTCTCGGGAGAGAACGCCCGGTAAGCGGTCCGGTTAATAGCTCAGTCGGTGATGGAAGGAATTGTTAAACAGATACTGGTAACATGAAACAAACACTTTGATCACTGGTAAAAATCACTTTTATTCCTGGGCAAAATAATTTAAAATGCCCCAGGGAAGTTACACTTGTAAATAGGATAAAGAAATCTGAAAATTAGGTGGAAAGAAAAGAAGATGAGAAGTTAGTATTCAGAGTAAAGCTTAAAAATTAGGAAGAAATAGACTAACATTACAATGACAAAATACAAGAGTTACAAATCGATGCGCCATAGCGCGGCGCCGCATTACAAAACTTTACACGGGACGAATGCCCATTGAATAATACTGCCTGGAAAGGGTCTCTGCGCGCCTGGGGAGGGCGCGGCGCGGGCGAGGAAACGGCTGCCGTCCTTCGGAAGAATTCAGCGGAGGTCGGTGGCCTCTCGGGCCACCAGCTGGCGGTCGGGTCGTGACGTCACCACAGGGGCGGCGACGCGTGGCTGCGTTGACGGCGTCTAGTAGTGTTGTCTGGTTGAGCGCGGGGTCGGCCAGGAGTCACTCTCGATTTCAAGAGCGTAGTAACCAATCACGGATTCTTCTGATACTCGCGATGATTCACAATTACAACTTTGGAAAGTCTAGAAATCCTGCAGGGACACATTCGCCTCACTTTGCAACTGATTCCCGCTTCAGAGAATTTTCTCTGCCCACTCTACTCAGCCCTTTTACAATAGCCCACACCGAAGTTTTTTCTAAGTCCATCAGATGCGCACTTGCCTCTGGTCGGTGAATAGCTCTCCCCTCCAGAGAAGTTTCTCTCCCGACTGCCCTGCCTTGAATGCCAATTTTATAAGTCGAATCGTATTAGGTTAACTTTTACCCCCGCTCGTTTTCTCGTATGTTCCAGCTCCTTATGATAGTCGCGTCGCTAGTGGCCAAAGGTAGTTGCGCATTACACTATTTCCAACCAATCGCGACGGGGAAGCCACGGAAATTTCCGCTCTCTGCGCCAGCTGTGAGTGTACAGAATTTTCTTATTTCTTCTAGAACACCGGCCATGCTTACACAAGGCAGGCGTTGTCCGTGAAAGAATTTATCGCTCTGGGATTCCCGTGATGTCGATTTCAAGAGCGTTCTAGAAGGTTCGCAGCTGGCCATGCGAACACGTGCCTCTCAGTGAATCTTTCGACGACTGACCCTTGTAACGACTTTCTTAATGTGCCGGGGGCGCAAACGGGTGTCGCGATAAGCGAGGTTGCACGTGCAACGCCGTCTGTTCATTTCCCAACTGCCCTCAGCCTTATGAAATTTTGTATGAGGAAATTGGTATCGCTACAATATTCGAAATGTCTTTATGATAATGACCGAGTATTAATTTCTATTAAAGTAAATTATCAGCAGAATTATTGAAGCTTTAGCGAAACCCACATGTAACCTGAGGAAAGAGTAATTAAGCATCCTTCATAAAAATATTTCTGCAGATATGTTGGTTTCATTGCAGATTTGCGAAATATAAATGGCATGAATAATTACATTTCACACCCCCATATTTACCCTTCACCCTAATTACAGTTCAAATTCACCCTATTTATCTCCTGTTTATTCACAACTTATTACAATAGCTCTAATATCTATCAGATGAGGTAGCATGAGGTTGCAAGTAAAGTTAATTTACCATCCATAATATTTTCTATATATTTTAAAATTAAGTGTTTTACTAGATAATTCAAATACACTGGTTGATTTAGACGTCGAACGGTTAAGACATTGCACCGTTGCTTATGCACTTCAGGCACAATTTATTTGGACGGAGCCTGAAATGTACTTTCTCGTCCGTTTCAGTGTCAACATCCTGGACATGGCCCCCCTCCACGCGAGTGTCCTCGCAGGGCTCAGCAACACCATCGCCAATCTGTCAGGGATGCTCACCCCGCAGATCACAGGATTCATCGTGCGAACGCAGGTACCTGAGCGAAGCAAGACGCCTAAGAAAGAATGAAAAAGCCTCTTCATCTGAGAGCGTAGGCTTCCGCGGCCGGAGTCAGAAGCTTCTTGGCTGTCCGGGCGACGCCGCGTCCTAGGCACAGGTGCCAACGTTCCAAATGTCCCATTTCGCCCCGAGGAAGGTCGCAGAATGGCGGCCAACCCTGGGCACCTACGCCTAGGACGCGGTGTCTTCGGCATAGCCAAGTAGCAGCTAGTTCATTTCATTAGCTTTTCAAGACCGGGGCAAACTAACAATAATAAAAATCATTAAAAAATCTGTGCGATGGTTTTCATTCTTCCAGCCCTTCAACATTTCATAATAAATTTCAACGGAATACGCAATTGCAGTATATTAATCCTCCTTATTCTTTAAAACCTCACATTTTGTTTTTCCTTCAAAATTCAGAATTGAAACCGATGTTCCTTCAGAATACACTTTCAGATCGCTGTATAATTTTTGTGTGACAACTTGGAACAGAAGACGACAAAACTTTATTAAAATTAACGGAAAAGAATTTCGGGTTGTGATGAACGTCTTGGGAATAACTTTTTGGGAGGCATGGGGGATATAGTAGTTTTTTTTTAAATAAGTAAGATAACTATTTTTTTCGCGATTGAGACTGAGGTTCGACCTACCGAACTCGACCCCCCCAAAATCGAGATAGAGGAAAAATAATTTTGACCAACTAATATAAACACTATTTTCTACGATCGTTAACCCCTATTTCTATTTTATAAACCATAATGACGCCCCATTTTGATAGTTTCTCAATTTGTGCTCACGAGGCTGAATTCACCCGGGCCAGTTCCAACAGTGAAATTTTCCCAGGATCGCCAGGAAATCGAACTTCAGACCTCCGTAAGTTGACCTGCAGATCGTAAAAAAGATACATTTTGGCGGAAAAGAAGAGAAAGGAAAATGAGTGTTGAAAAGTGATAATAGAAAAAGTCAAAGAAAACGGCGAATAAGAGTGTAAGAAAAAGAAAAATATACATCACCGCATTCCTGAAATGTTGAATGTGACCATTACTTATGTTTCTTAATAATTTTTGTAAGCAGCACGCCGTCCCGGTGTCTATTTGGCTTTGCTCTGCGCAGAGCGCGGCAGAGTGGCGCGTCGTGTTCTACGTGACGAGCGGCGTGTGCCTGCTGGGCGGCGCTGTCTACGGGCTGTTGGGCTCCGGGGAGCTGCAGCCCTGGGCCGAGGACGGGCTGGAGCCGCCGGTGAGCGTGGCTCTCGTGGCCGTCAAGGCGCCGCGCCGCGAGGACGGGGGCGTGGACAACCCGGCGGCCTCCGTCTCCTGAAAGCCTCGCAGCCAGCGTCCCCTGCTCCTTCTCGTCCTCCTCGCAAAAGGCGATCGACGCGGCACTTCCAAATAATTGTTACGACAGGAAGAAAGTGGCTGTTGATGCGTTAAGAAAACTTGTAAAAGTGCAGCGGGCACAAAATGGTTCAACTTTCACAATTGTCGGTGTAAACTACGATTTTGAGTTATTTTTTATTCAGACTCGTTGTTATGAATCTGTGAGTAATACTACATGTGGAAGTCATCAAGTCAACGCTAAACCATTGTGATGAGAAGGGTTTCTTTGTGCCAAATGATGTCCATAGAGGTACTAGGCAAAGTACATGCAAAAGGCCTGTTTAGTTAGTGTTCGTGGAAGAACACTCTAAGGGCCTCAAATATAATATAATGCTCTTTTCTTTGTGTCGCATTAGAAGATACTGGACTGCCTTCGTTGGTCCAACCTCAAATATTTTTAATATAATACATTTTCACTCTTGTGCGAATTATCACTAATTTGGTGTAAATATTTTCTAGTCGAATGGTTGAGAGTAATTTTATGAAAGTGTGTTTATATAAACTAAAACTAGTTTAGTGTGAGAGAGAGACATATCAATTTAATATAGAAACGTAGTACTGATATTGATACTCTCTGGTGCCTCATGTACTTCAGTATTGAAATTATCGGCGTTTAATACGCACGTATTACACTCATTCCAATTTTAATTACAAATTTGAGTAAAAAACTACTCTAAATTATTTCTCCATTCTGTTTGCAAAATTTGTACTAAAACTGTATGTTTACATCACCTGAAGTAATTCATACACTATTTATTATACTGTTTTAACGGGAATTCGTAGAAATGAAGAAAAACGTATGTTGGTATAATGTAGCAAACACTTTGTACTATGTTCTTTTCAATTCATAAGTTTTAAACAAAATGGTACTTCAACTGTATGCTTGTTTTGTATCTGATACAAAACGTTTGAAGGAAAAATTTGGAAACGTTTTTGATAAAATCTTCTGTTAGTAGTTTTTGGGAAATTTTCAATATTTGATCGTAATTAAGCAGAAGGCTAATTATTTGAAAAGCATTACATAAAATGATTTGAAAAACATTACATAATAACTTTGAATAAGAGAAAGTCTTAAGAAATATATATTTTAAATAACGGAACTGTATGATTTGTAAGAAAAAGATGATTTTTCGCATTTTAAAAAATTTTTGATGTTGTAATGAAAGTCAAAACTTGGCCATGTTTATGTGCACACTTATATTTATTCTGGATAACATTTTAATAAACATTTTAAATTGTATACTCGGAAATTTTCATTTTGCAAGCCTAATGTTGAACCAGATTGTTGGGAGATTCGTAATTATCAAGAAAATGCATGAATTAAGAGATACTTTGATCTCAGACAGAATGACAGGACACAGGGGTAAAACGATTGGAAAAACACAATTAAGGGCTCTTAATTCTGTGAAAATACAAAGAGTAAAACATTTCAGTAGCAAAAATTAAAATGGTTCTGAAAAACACACACACACAAAATGGTTTTCAGATACTATCGCGCACACTGTTTAAGAAAAACAACTAAAATATTATTGTACCACACTACACAAGAATTGACTATGTAATAATTGAAACCATGCTTGATGTTTATTCAAGATGTACGCCCTAGAGCAATTTAAAAAAAATATATTAAATTTATCATTACTTATCATCTGTATCACTGAAGAATAGAGTGAACAAGAGAGAGAAAACAGGGAGAGTGGGGAACAAGAGGGAGATAAGAGTGACCAAGAGAGAGAGAGAGAGAGAGAGGGGGGGGGAGGTATGTGTGGTGTGTTTCTTTCTCCCTCTCTCTCTTTCTCTCTCATCTGATTTGGTACGTTACTCCCATTTTTTCTTCCTGTTTTTTTAGCCTCTGAGTTTGCCGAATTTCACTCTGTGCCGAGTATGCCCTACTTCCCTCATGGAGACACATATTTACCTTTACACTTGACATTGACACACTTGCGGATACCTCGATCTCGTGGCAGCTAATTACATAAATAAGATAATACACCTAACATAATAATGTTCATAATGTAACATAAATAAGATAAAACAGGCATATAATAATAATGTTTTCATGATGTATGCATGAAAGGAAGATTTATAAATATATCTGCCATAAATGTATCTGCAAGGAGAGGAGAGAGATGTGAGCCCATAGGAATTCCTGAAGTTTGTCTATAAAATTTGTTGTCAAAAGTGAAGTAATTTTAGTAGTATTGTAGTATTGTAGTTTAATAGTAAGGAATTTGAAGTAATTTTAGTCCATGCATAAGTTGAAAAGATTTTGGAGTTCATCACGAACGGGATTGGGACATGACAATTTGTCTAGAAAATTACGTAAAAGTAATTTACAATCAGCAGTTGGAGTACTAGGAAATAGACTCTTTACATCAAATGAAACTAGTTTTGCATATGGTGGGAAAGGAATGTGTTCAAGTTTTTTCTAATAGATCGAGGCTGTTTTTACAATATATGCAGGTTTGAACTGAATGTGTTTATGCAAGAGGATATTTACTTTATGAGCAAGTTTGTGTGTTAATGTGATAGTGTAAAGGTGCCTTTACACGGACAGTGTTGTGTTGCCAGTGCTCTGACAGTGAGTTGGTCAGTGCACTGACCACACGTTTCCACGAGCGCTGCAGGTTGACAGTTTTTTCACTGCCAAATGCACTGCCAGCGCTTCTCTGACGCCAGCGAGCCAGTGATCACTGACGACTGTTTCCACCTACAGACAGTTGGCCAGTGACCGAGGAGCGCTGTCGGAGATCATAACCTGATCATAACCGCAAACATGTCGGCTCCGTTGGCTCGTTCAGCTGCTGCAGTTGTAGCATTCTTGCTTTTAGAAGATGATATGGAAAAAGCCGAAGTAAAAAGAAGAAAAAGAAGGGTGTGGGTTCGCGACTGGGTTGCGAGACGACCGAGCAAAGGTTGTTTTGCAACGTTATTGCGCGAACTGCGAAACGAAGATCCGAAAGTTTATCGGAACTTCGTCCGTATGTCGGCAGATGATTTTGACCATTTATTGTCGTTAGTAGCGCCCCAAATTTCTGAAGAAGAAACACTTATGCGCAAGCCAATATCGGCGGCGGAGAGATTAGCACTAACGTTAAGATTTTTAGCCACAGGTTGGTATTGTAATTGTTATTTAGTATATTTAACTCTGTCTTCTTGTATCTATGGTTTCAATTTTTAATTTGCAGGTGATAACTATCCAACATTGAGTACGTTATTCAGAATTCCAGTTTGCACAATATCTAAAATAATCCCAGAAGTGTGCATGGCCATCTACGATGCCCTAAAAGATGAATATTTACAGGTAATTATTTAATCCACAGAAGTTTTGAATACCTATTTTCACTATAATCTATGTAGTACTGCTTTTATCTGTTTGAATTTGAATTAAATTCAAAGGGGTTCCCGTAACATGCTCCTTATCCTGAGCGTTATTTTTAGGTTATGAATTGTAACAAGAAGTTGGAAAATAACAAATGTCGTTTAATTAGATGACATTCCCAGGTGGCCTTCTCCTCACTGACAACTCAAACCACAAAATAACCTTGCTGTTCCATGATACATCTTATTTTACATTATTTGAGCAGAATGTTTTTTTTCCAAATTTATAGCCTATATTTTACGTTTAGATTGATTACCAATAGAAATGATACATAAAGCACCAATTACCTGATACCTAATTTCTAAAAGATTAAAATTTTCTTCGCTGAGCTATATTCCATTCACTCACATCCAGAAATATATTTGAGCTAGTCCACAGCAAGAAGCCATCAACATTTAGATTGCACACATTACTTACAATTGTTTTTAATTCTGAGTGATATACCTCGGAAAACTTTTTTAGAAGTTACAAATCCTAGCATAGAAGGTAAAAAATTTTGCATTGCAATGAAAGGATTTTTGTCTTTCAAATGCCATTTCAGGACATAAGTCTTGCATTCAATGAACGATATATACTTTCAAAACGGAAATTACAGAATATTTCAGAGAAATGTTGTCTATTTAGATTCAAAAACTCTGAAATTTATCTGAATCATGAAATCTGAAGTCACAAACAAAAACTCAACAAATATAGCATGGGCCAAATTAATCACTTGCTGCATGATGGAGAAGGTTTAATGAATTTGGAAGGAGAGCATTTGTAAGATTAAGAAAGTAGGTTTTGAATTAATTTATTTACATATCATTAAACAATAAAATTACAATAAAATTGGTGGCACATCATCATCATCATCATCATCATCATCATCATCATCATCACTCTCTGACAATTCTGCCATCAACCTTTCTACCGCCTTCCTAAATCTTTTCTTTTTTATTCCCTTAGCTCTTCTTAACTTATCAGCAACATAGTCCCCAAAAATCTGTTCTGAATCAACAGGCTTCTGCATCAGTGAGAGAGCCTTATTGAGCAGAACTTCTTTTTGGGTTCTGCTATCTTCTCTGTTTTGTTTTCTCTTGGGGGTCCTGGGGAGTGGAGTTTCAGTCACAGCATCAAACTCTATGTTTCCATCTATAATTTCTATTTCCTGAAAAGAATGAAGTTATACTATTATAATATACTAATGCTGTGTTTAACATGTCCACTTATTTTCAGACTCCAACAACTACACAACAGTGGGAAGATATTGCAAAATTATTTGATAAGACATGGAACTTCCCGAATTGTGTAGGTGCTTTAGATGGGAAGCACGTGGTTATAAAGGCACCTCCACATAGTGGGAGCATCTTTTATAATTACAAGAAGACCTACAGCATCATTTTAATGGCACTGGTGGATGCTGACTATAAATTCACTTACATAAATGTTGGATGCAATGGGAGAAGTTCTGACGGAGGAGTATTCAATGCATGCAGTTTAGCTAAAGCATTGGAAAATGGCACATTGAATATTCCTCCTGACCAACCATTGCCAAATGGTTTGGAACCTGTACCTCATGTCATTGTTGCTGATGATGCTTTTGCCATGAGACGATACATGTTGAAGCCTTATTCTCAAAGAAACTTACATGGGGCAGAAAGGATTTTTAATTATAGGCTGTCTCGGGCGAGACGAATATCAGAAAATGCCTTTGGAATAGCATCTGCTAGATTCAGAATCTTAAGAAAACCAATTGAACTAAATCCTGAGAAAGTAACTAAAATTGTCTTGGCCATTTGTGCATTGCACAATTTTTTGATGACTCGCACACGGTCAAGGAACATATATGCCACAAGTGTAGATTTTGATAGAGAAAATCAAGAAGGAGTTGTAATGGAAGGACAGTGGCGAAAGGAAGAATGCTATTTAAATGGTACTTCATTATTTCCACTACAAGCTAACAATTGTATTTCTTTGACTGAGTATAAAGAGATTAGAGAAATATTCAAAAATTACTTCATGACTGATGGGGAATTAGAGTGGCAGTATAAGCATTTGTGAAAGCAAACCTGTAATCCCACTGAAATTTAAATTACACAAAAAATTTGTAGCAATTATTTTGTTTTTGTATTTTAATTTCTAGTATATTTTGAGGATTTGTATCTGTATCAAAAGAAAACGTTCAATAAATATTATTTTTATTACATGTTTTCATGTTGAATTAATTAGCAATACTCATTATAAAATATATAAAATATATAACATATTCACCAAAGGGGATATCCCTTGTGTTGAAACACAAGCTGGGAGAACAAACTTCATTGCTTGGAAGTACTCCCATTTGGAATTGCATACTTCTTGAAGTGAACTCCCACTTCTCCTTGCCTCACACTTCCTCCTCTCAGCACCAAATTGGCTTCTTAAATTTTGCCACTTGTTGTTGATGTCCTGGACCTCTTTATTCAGCACTAAGGCTATTTCTTGTATGTTCTTGGTCCTAAAAACAGAAATACATGAAGTAATATTCATTCAAGAAAAAAATTGAAGTATGATTGAACTGTAAACAACTTCTGATGATTGGAACTCAAAGTTGTAAGCAATTAAGTAATGTAGAAACAACATTAAGTATATAAAACATTTTGTTCAATTATACAATTGATATTGTAAACTTTCTCTCTATTGATTTATGTCAAGTACTAAAAAAATTATATGAATACATCCATGTAGAGCACAAATGTCAAGGTCTGTATGAATGATGTAGGCAGAAATGAAAAATGTGCAAGCTGTACATAAAAATTTTCCCCTGTGCTGCAAAGGTGCCTTATGTGTTGTTATACTTTTTATATGCTGTTCTATTCAGTAATTTCCACAAACATTTTCATGCACTGTACTTGTTGCAAGATGTGGTTGTGCCAAGCCTCCCCCATAATATGTTTGTATATTTCAATTGCAGGATTAGCATTGCAACATATGAATCATAGCACAGCGTTTAAAATAAGGTTCTAGAATTACTCTTGCTACGATACATTTGTAACATAACCTACGTTTTATAAATAAAAATACTCAGTTTTGTTCTGCCAAGCAATCTTTCCTTTAACTAAAGAATAAAACAGTATTTAAAAAACGTTAATGTATCAATATCTAGTTCCTGAATAACACGTGTGTACGTACATTATGAACCGAAAGAAAGAAAGTAATCAATCGAAATCATTCCCACATCCTTATAAATGTATTATATACGTACCTTATATTCCGATCTCTATAATCGGTCCGGGAAGTATCCCAAAAACAAGGCCGCTTTTCGCATTCTTGGATTAAAGCCTGTACTTCGGTTTTTGACCACGTAGAGGTTTTCCTGTACCTCTTCGTCTTCTCATTAGTCTCGCTTGATTGCGAAGCACCATCATTTACATCGTACATCATTATACAAATGAAGCAGGATACAAAAAAAATGGAACAAAAAGTTCGCGGGATAGCTGCGCCGTGGCTTTCTCAAACAGAAACAAACAGTAATGGCTGCCAGTGTCAAAGCGCTGGCCTGTTTTCATGCCAGTGTCCCACCTGCCGCGATCTCTTGGTCAGAGAGAAGTACCAGTGAAATATGAGATTACGGGTCTGATGGGAGTATTTTCTTTAAGTAATTTAGGAAGACCATAGAGTCTAGGAGGAGAAGGGTTAGTTGGTATGTATTGTTTGGGATACGGAAAAAGGGCTTGTGAATTGTTAAGTTCTTGCTTATGATGGAAAAGGTACTTCTTGGTGGGGTCATTGGGAAGTTGTTCAGTCTGGTTGTTGTCAAGAAAGTCATCGATTTTTTAGTTGTATTTATGTTTATTAAGATTCACTACTGTGTTGCCTTTGTCTGCTTTTGATATGATTAATTCTTCTTCTGTAAGATTTTGGCAAGTTGTTGGGCGTGGTGAAAATCAGAACTTTCCTTACTCTTGTGCCTTGTGATGGATTTTGTGTGATTTTAGTGTCACACAGAATGTCGTATTTGGTCTCGATAGAAATATTATGAAAACTGATATTAGTGCTATCTTTGACACATAACTGTTTTATTTGAGTGTTGTTAAGGGGTGTGGGAGGACAGTATTTGAGGCGCTTATTTGGAAGAGAAATGTCCTGATCGGATAAAACAGTGGATGAAAGATTGCAAACACGTGGGTGGAACTGGTTTGACAACGTGCTATCCAATCTGCCAAAACTGTGTGGTTAAAATCCGAAATGAAACGCTGGTGTGCCACTCGTGATGAAACTGCACTACAAAAATACTGGCTTCAACAGGAACTTACGTTCCGACTACATCCTCTACAGTCGGCGGCTGTTGAAGAGACAGTGCGGGGTCTTCAACATCATCTCCAAAAAGAAATATGTACAGAAAAGTAAGTTGAGCCGGCTTATCTGCCACTCAAACTCAAGTGCACAACCCACCTTCCAAGCTTTGAGTAATGACAACGCAACTCAAATTCAGGTCATGTCACACCAGTTCCACCCTGTTCGTGTTCCCCAGTTCCATGTGTGCTAATTCACTTTCCTTTAGTATTAAATGACAACCCCCCCTTTTTATTCTTTCAGTTCTTAGAATGTTAAATATATTTCCTAAAAATTGTAAATTATTAGTAACCTTTTATTATAATTTTGTTGTCAAATCAAAAATTTTTTCACGTTTTAATGTTTTTTGTTTTTCTTCTTGTACTAGAAAACTGACGATGATGGCTAAGTCATAGAAAGCTGATATTTTAATAAATAAAATTGTTGGCAATGACGACGCATATAATTATTTCATTGGAAATGCCAACGAAAATTCACCACAATACCTATATTTAACCATGTTGCCCTAATGATGCGGATTGCATTTGACGGGAATATTTAAATGCGTCTTTTTTTCCAACAAATCCTTCATATTTTGTTGCCAATGTAAAAGTCTTTCTTTGATGAAGGTGAAGTAACAGCATCATGACTATTGTATGTTGTGCCAACTATACGAAGTATTTCCATTTTTGTTGTCTAAGAAAGATTTGATATAAATTCCATGTAACATTAATTAAACTATACAATTTGATTCTTGCAATGTTTAAAATTTCTCCTTAGAATAGTTCAAAATTTTCTCATCTACTTGCTCCTACTGTTCGTATTTGTGGAGACAACATATCCCAATTTCCTAAAAAAAATTCTGTGCATAAGGGGTAGTAGAAAATAAAATACATGCAGAAAACAGACAAACCAGCACAATATCTTTAACACTACTGTTCAATAATTAGTAATTCGATTTGATTAATAATAAATTTAACTTGCTTGCACATTTCAACTAGATCGTTTTTTAATCTTCTCAAAATAGCATTTACAGCACTGAATGTACTATGAGAATAGTTCTCCTAGTTTTCTTGCCAATGCTTCAACTTGTTCCAACAAAGTTTGACTTTTTCTTTAGCCTTTTCCCTTCTTTTTTCGATTCACACGCAGAACCCTCTGCTCTTTTCATGGAGAAGGCACCTTTCTTGAGTCTCGATCGTCTCAAAGTTCCCTGAAGCTAGTTTGGTGACTTTTCTTCGTTGCATAAGGACTTGCAGCGAATTACTGTTGGGTACACAGCCCTTGCAGAAACAGGAAGTGAACGGTTGCAGTACACGCATTAAAATCTTCATCAGTATCAAGAAACTGTTGACACTTCTAGCTGCAGGGAGATACTGAATCTTGAATTGGCGTTTTTCCTACAACTACTTCGTAAAAGGTAAAAGTAGAATTCTTCAGGTCTCCATGAAACTATCTTTCTTTAGAGACAATATTTATCAAGATTGGGTGTGTGTGAGAGGCGCAAACGGTATCTATACTACCGAAATAATGAGACATGCACCATTTGAAGCGAACTTTTGCTGAATTTCACGTTAAATTTTAATTTAAAAATTTGGAACTATTTTTCAGAAACGTCAAGACTTCTTATGAAGTATCACAAAAATGAAAATGATTGAAATTAAAATGCTGTGTTTTTCTGTTTATCTCTGTCTACATGTGTCTGTTAATCTGTGTCTGTCTCTCTACCTGTGTCTCTGTCTGTGGCCAAACCTTAGAACCTAAACCGTTCCGACGATTTTCTCCAAAATTGCTCCTCACCAACCAACGTGAACGATCGCAAAGCATTGTGAGATTGACACTGATATTTTTGGAACTTTACATTAAGCCTCATCAGCTTCAACATTTTCTGAAAAAAGGCTCCACATTTTTTATTGAACTTTATTCTCGAATATCGTAAAGAACGCCAGAGAGAATGGCGAAGGCCTATTTTAGCCTAATTATTTAAATTAGGCTACGTATAAATTTATTAGTAAAATCAATTGTGTTTTTCAATAGACCTGAAGACGGGGGCTCAAAAGCTCCTGAATCATCGTGTTTTAAGACGGAAAAACTTGTATGTAAAATTTAATTTGTATGGATGTAAAATTTATATATTAAATATTGGATGTAAAATTTAATTTGTATTCATGAAATAAAAGAAATAATAATTCTTTGCTGCCTAATTTTTTAAAGGGACTGGTTCTTAAGAGAAGATTCCTACAAAAATATTTTTTTTAAAAAAATTGTCAATTTGTGCTGCGTTACAATACATTCGCCTTAATACGTATGAAGTACGAACACGAGAAAGTAAATATATACTCGTTTTCGCGTGAGTGGAGAGTTCACACTACGCTTTTACAACGGAAGTGATATTTGACGCAACGTAATCACTTGTTATCAGATATTGTGTTAAACAGGAAGAAATGAGGTTGTTTGTCAATGCATTTAATTCATTTGTTCTTGACATTCAAAGTTTACTTTGTTTCAAACAAAAACATGTTCACACTCATCTTTTTATTAAGTACATTAACCAACAAAAAACACACATGCCATGAACACGTTTTTAATTATCTGAAAATAACTCGTAAAATGCTTTATGTCTGGTTTAGTTCCATAGCTTAATATAATATTGCTTAGTAAACTGTAATGCTTTAGTGAATGTGCTTTTGTGAATTTTTAAGATTCTTTCACAATTATAAACAAAAAATGTTTTTCACAGAAAATATTCTGGGACTTTGTCACAAGAACTTCAAGAATGTTCTATCTTACTAATTATAAATGTAAATAATAATGTGTATTAAAATAACATTTGGGTTCTTGATGTATTTCTCCTGTCATGACAACACTGATGTGATAGACACGACTATAATAATGATAATAAGTACAACATTTTAATTGATATTGCTGGCTTTTAATGTGGTAGTAGAATATTTATTAAAATGTGATAGACACATGCTCTTTAATAACATAAGAATTAAATTAAGTATTATTTTTGGTGACAAAAGTATGTTTTTTTCTGCACCCAAGTGAGAATTTTGCTTGTTTTAGGATTAGCACTCAGAACAAACAAATTACTCGCGAGACTTAAGTCTCGCAGACACGAATGTCAATATATATATATATATATATATATATATATATATATATATATATATATATATATATATATATATATATAGATAGATAGATATATATATGTTCTTGGGTCGTGATTGCTAGTCACTCGAAAACAACTTTAATAAAGAATATTCAGATTAGTGTAAATAATTAAAATGAATCATATTTCTATTCTAACTCTTAATTTACATTAGCACCAAAGGTGCTACTCTTCGTAATTATTATTCCAAATGGTCGTCTGGTACGATGGCTATGAATTTGTTCTACTGGCTACCCTGTCTCATCAAAATGTTGTTCTCCGTTTCGAATATTGAAATGGCAACAGTTAGAGCAGAATTGTACTTTTTATTCTTCGCACTTGTACATGAAATCGCCAACATTGAGAAGGGTATAGAGAGAGATCTGTGGTCAAAAGGGAACAGAGTCCATATTCAATAGTAGAATAAGATTCTCCAGGAGTCATTGTTAAGGGGAGGGGAGGTGTTTTCCGTGGCCGGTGTGAGCGGAGGGTCACGTGACGCTCCAGAGGCGCGCACCACGCGCGTGCGGCAGCGCCAGTCGCGCTGCGTGTGCAACCGGTGGCAGTCGCGCTGAGCGGCAGCGGCTGCACAACCGACTCAACATCGGGGAACCCCGGAACTCTCAGTAAGATGCGCCAATCTCAAGCACACGTTTACGTTGCGTCTAGGTTCTTTTTCTTTACAGATATATGTGTATTCGTGAAATTTAACGTGTCTTTACGAATAAACGCAAAATTAATATTAAACTTAATATTATTTTCGTGTTTATTAGTAAAGACACATTTATAAAGACGGAGAAATGAAAGGTTTGATTTTTTTAAATATAGTATATTGAAGTGTTTGGAGTCTGTGTTAGTTTATGGACATATCGGTCCGAGACAATACTTATATTATTACTCTGAAGTAATTAAATATACAGTAAATGGTCATTTTTTACATTTATATTTCTCAGGTTTAGATAAGGAAATATTTTGTTTCTTACGTAGGATTCGAATCCACAAGAAATTTTAGTATGCGTTTTGCGCTTGCCGTAGTAAAAGTTGCGGAACAGTTTGTTAGGAAACGTAAAACCCAGAAAAAAATCAATAATAATCAAATTATTTGAGAAAATTATTTACAATCCAGGAGGCAAACATTAAACCATTGGTTTTAAAATAGATTGAATTGCCATTTCTTAGTTTTTTCTCCTCACAAAACACCTGAAACTTGTACTCAATCGAATTAATGATCATGATCTATTATTCTCCAATCTGTGCGGCTAGTGGCAAAAGCTGCCAACGAGGCTCTCCTTCCTATTCGGACGCGGGCGGCTCTTTTATGGAACTACTTGGAACGTTCCCCCAGCTCTTTTACGCGGAAGCGTCGCGCGCGGTCCCACTCTCAGAATCCGCATGTAGTTTCCTAGTGTCATTTTATTACTGTATTAAGTGGGAAAAGTATGTAAAATATCCATATAAATAATCCAAATACTTTATAAATTGTTACATTGGAAGTGCACATGCTTATATTTTATATTATTAATTGAAAAGAGATATGTTTTTTAAGTAACGGAATTTTCTTTTATAATTAGAGTATGCCTCCATAAATTACTCATCGTTATGTAAATTTGAATATCTCAGGTATTGTGAAGGTGTCTTAAAAGTCTTTTGGGAAATATTATGACGGTAATTTGACTTGAGAGTACATATGACGTGAAACACAAAATTTAAAAAATGGATAGCAATCTCATATACTCATCCCCATATTAAAAGACACAACATATTTCAATGATTTTGAAGGGTTTAAACCACTAATGCTATCTCTCTAACCCACGTAAAATTATCCATTAGTTTTTAAGGGTACTTTACATGAAGCCTCAGGATTATTTTCAAAATTGTCTCAAAAACGTCTCAATTTTTTTCATTAAACTTTTGGTAAGTATAGTGTTATACAATGTATTCTATGAGATGGCTTAAACACCAGTTTGCTCTATACTTTTGTCCTTTTTTTAAAATTACAATTATACACGACGTTAATATTTACATTAGCGCCAATTTATTCACGTTATTGTATTTATAAGTGCAGGTGCTTTAAATAATGTCATACAAAGTTCCTCGAAAACTCAACAGTTTTCTGTAAAAACTAGCTCAAAATCCGCTCATTCAGAAGCGCTCAAAAGTCATTTTCTCAACAACAACAATAAAATAAAAAACTCCAAATTCTTTCTTCATACACAAATATATTTTTTTAAATTTCTCACGACGCTAATATGCACATTTGTAGCAAATTGTAAACACTATTATATTCGTGAGTAGAAGTACTACAAATAACGTCTAATGGAGATTTTCAAAAAGTAAAAAATTTCTGTAAAAAATAGCTTGGATTTTTGAATTTACAGTAGCGCTTAAACGCTATTTTCTTTAAAACAACTCCAAAATTTTCAAAGAAAATACCCAATTAGGTCGACATTTTACGGTTTTTGATAATTTTAAAATAATATTTCCGTTCTAGTATTAGAAAACCAAAATTTTAAGAATATGTAAAAAAAAAGTACTTTAAGCACCGATAGATGGCAACTTCGAATGAGTATGTGGCAAGTCCGTATAGCAAAGCGATACCAAAAGATGTAAAAATCCAATACGGGAACGTCTGTGTCATTTTGTAGCGCCAGTACTTCTTTCGTACTCTGATCGCCAAACAAGAGAGGCATATCCAAAGGTTGAGAAACTGCGTGTCCACCTCCTTGGATATAGATAGAAATAGTTAACGATTTTTTCGATTTTTCTCTACGCCCATCCTCAGATAATAACTATCATATCGCTTTTCAATGTTGCTCAAAACTTCAACCTTCAGGAAATTATCCTCGTTGTTCAAGGTTTCATACGTAACTAGCTTGTTCAACTAATCTAACTAATCCCATATTGTTGATTGAAATTTGTTTTGTAAAATAGTAGCGGTTACTAAAAATTGGCCATTTTTACTTTCCCGTATACATACGTATATAAGTATATATATATATATATATATATATATATATATATATATATATATATATATATATATATATATTCTAACACCCCCACCTAACACACACGAACTTGTAAATTCTTGACACAGCCGAATGCACTGTAAGCGGGTTGATAAGATATTATGCTCGTGAAGCGAGTTTAAAATCTCGGGAGCAGGATCTTAAGGGTACGAGAAAGGTTTGAACCCTTGTCACAATAAAATCACACAAATTGCACATAAACGAGCATATAATTTACCCAAAAAACTTTGTGGCATGAATTAATGACAAAGAGAGAATCAAGAATAGAATCACACTTTACAAAATAATAAAAAAAACGCAAATAGAAACCTTCACAGCTTATTGAATGAACAAACACATAATTTTCTTCAATACTAATTCTCTGAAACAATTTCTCTAACCTACACTGGGAATTCCCTTTGAAAATTAATTATGTCTAAATTTAAGCTATCCTAGTTACATTTGCACATGAAACCAAATTCAGTTTACAATCTCTTGCTTTTAAAAGAAAAATATTACATGCGAAGAACAAAATGTGGCAAGTGCATTACTCTCAACTATAATTTAATTGTAACTGCTAACAGCAGAATAATAATTGTTCCAATAAAAAGTTTAAGGCAGGCAATAATGCATCAAAATCTCCTCCTGCAATGCTATAACTTGTTATCACCCGTGTCCTCAATTTACTGCACTTTCCTCTACTAGTCTTTTTCCTGCCGACGTGAACTTGACCTACTTTTCGTTGGATTTGAATGTTACCTCGAAAAACGGCCGTTTCCTGCCGGGAAGGTCACACGCTGAATTCTGCACCGAGGTTGCGGGATTCCAGCGTCTGCGTCGCACGCCGTCCTCTTGCGGTTGGCCTCTTCTTCTCCCTCGTTTTCTTCTTCTCCTTTCGCTTTTCCTAACCGGCCTCTTCTTCTCCCTCGGCTGCTACCGACGACTCCGATTACACCCTCGTGGTGGACAAATGTCTCTTGCACTTCCGTGAATACTAGCACAAGTTCCACGCTCGCTGCTACTTTACTTTGTTAAATAATAACTTTCAATGTTTTTGCACAACGGTTAACTTTACTTCCCGTGATGCTAATTGAGGAAATACTTTCCTAAATATTCAAATATCGCGGACGTCTAACTAGCACGTCTGTTCGACGCCGAAAACTCCTATCTAACAGTTGTTGCGGCGGCAAACAATATCTACGTTGACGAGCGGTGATGCAAATGCTGCTTACCCGACGAACGGCGACAATCTGAAGAGCTGCTGTCTCGACGCGTGTTGGCAAGGAAAGAGAGCTTCCGCTCGCGCGACAGCCTATTTATTGTGAGATGCCTGGGGAAATTCTCCGTGGCGGGGGCATTTCTCCTCCTTCAACCCTTCACCAGTAAAAACGTTGCTTGCTAGTTCGGCTAAATTAGTACAGGTAACGGATACCAGGCTGCGCGTTTAGGCACCTGATCTACGCCTGCTCTCCTCGCTGCCTGTGGGTGTTCATGCAGACGAAACGGTGGTGTTCTGTGGTTGTATAATCCCATAACGCCACAATATATATATATATATATATATATATATATATATACTACGTATATACACTTTGCCGTATACGTAGTATAAGGAAAGTTATGTCATTCTGGGGAAAATTGATTTCAAGATTTCATCGGAAAAACACGTTTAAGGGTTCCCTGATAGCGAAGAAGTGTTTTTTTTCTTCAAAACGTCCGTATGTCCGACCGTCCGATGTTTGTGAACAGTACTAGCGCACAAACCATTCGTAGGATTTTCTCCTGAAATGAAGAAACCCGTGTCAATCTGTCTCGAGTCGAAACTTTGAGATTTTGGAAAACATTCTTCAAAATTTGGGTGTACTTAATATGTTGCCCGGCGAACATCTTAAAAAAATTCCCAAAACCGACTACATTTTTTTTTTCAAATTTCTTGAAAAATTTTATAAAATATACTTACAAAGGTGGTATACGTCCGGTTTGCACGGTTAACACTAATTTTTCGAAAAGTTGAAAAGTATGATTACAGAGCTTGATATCAAGGTAGCGAAACATTCATGGTTTCTACTTTCTAAACAACAAACACTACTGATTTTTTACAATGTAATTGCTAATTAATTACCAAGAAATTTATTTAATTGCACTTTATTAAAAAAGAAACACAGTGTTTTTCTAACTTGATATCTAGGTAGCAAAATATTTGTGGTTTTTACTTCCTTAAATAACCAAAACTACCACCATTTTTTTGCCATTTAATTGCTAATTAATTACTGATTAATTAACTCAATAAAATAGTGCTTTTACAACTTGATCAACAGGACAGCAAACTATTTTCAATTATTGGTTTAAGAGTTCCCTATTTTGTCAAAGAACATTATGTACTTGATAATAAAATACGATTAATTACCCTAGCAAATCCAAGTAGAATGTATTTGGACATGTAGATTTCATGTCCCGGAGTAAACAGAAATTGACTGCGATTGAATTACTGACAGCAAAAGCGTTTAATATATCAAATCTACTTAGCTTCTCAAAGAACTTTAAATATATATTAAGAAAATTTAAATTAACAATTAATTACTGAGCAAAACGAAGAAGAATCTATATGGGTGTGTAGATTCCATGTCCTCGAGTAAACAGAAATTGACTGCGATGTAATGACTGACAGCAAATTTGCTAATATATCAAATCTTATTGTCTTGGCAAAGAACATTAAAGGCGAAGGGGGACACTTTTGTTTGGGACCGATCGCAATTTTTCGGGTTTGCAGAGAGTAACATCACTATTGAAAGATAATATTTTTTAAACATATTTCATATAAAATGAAATAATTATAAACGTTGTCATTGCCAACAGTAGTATTTATTACAAGACCATCTTTCGATGGCTTAGCGATCATCATCAGTTGTCTGCTGAATGGAAGCTACAAAGAAGCCAACTGTAGTCTTTTTTGTGGCTTCCATTCAGCAGACAACTGATGATGATGGCTAAGCCATCGAAAGCTGCTCTTGCAATAAATACTACTGTTGGTAATGACAACGTTTATAATAATTTCATGAAAAATGCCAACGATAACGCACCACAACACCTATATTTCATATAAAAGTTCACTATGGTGCCAAACTGCTTTATAAGTTTCACGTTAAAATTTGATTCGAAATGTGTATTAAAAATTCGCACATGGACGCGAAAAATGCTTCATTGGTACTGGTTCTTTAATTCTATATAGTTCAGTACAAAATTCTGTATTATGTAACAAAATTAGTGCATAATTAGGAGAAGGTTATAGATTAGTTGATTTTGAATTTATGAAAAGGAGGGGCTGATGGCGGCCACTTGTTTTCAACCGTTCACAATTTTTCGTGTTCGTGGACTGCAATATCTCTGTTGAGGGCCGAGATAGAATTTTTAAATTATTACATGTAGGAATATCAAACTGGATTATAAATTTCATCTTCGAAATCTCATTCGAAATGAGTGTTAAAATTTCGCAAATTTACGCGAAAAGTGCTACATTGGTACTTGTTTTTCAATAGTGACAAGTACAAAATTCTTTATTTTGTTACAAAATTAGTACATAATCAGTAGAAGATTATAGACTATTTGATTTTAAATTTCGGAGAAGGGCGGACACTTTTGTTTGGAGCCGCTCACAATTTTTCATGTTTGTGGAGAGTAATATCACGTTGAAGGACTAAATAAAATTTTGACAATATTACATGTAAATGTTCACTATAATGTTAAACTGCATTATAAATTTCTATTTTGAAATTTGACTCGAAATACATTTTAAAAATTCGCAAATTTACGCGAAAGTTCTTCATTGGTACTTGTTTATAATTGTTCCTTGTAGAGTACAAAATTATTTATTTGGTTACAAATTTAGTACATAATTAAGAGAAGTTTATTTCGAATTTCTGCGAAGGGGGGCGATGGTGGATTTTCTTCAACCGCTCTCAAATATTCGTATTTGTTGATTGTAATGTATCTGTTGATGTACCAGTTAGAGTTTTGAAATTATTACATGCAAATGTAATAAATGTTGTACTACAATTTTTTGTCTCGTGAAGATGAAACTGACGTGGACCAGACTCTCTCTTCCTCATCGAAAACCTATTACCACCGGAGAAATGACTTTACTTGATACATTTGTTTACGACTTTGGAAGTCGTATATTGTCTATGGTACTTCTATCTACTCACATTTACGACACCGTCAAGTGCTGCGTGCGAAGTGTGAGAGAGCAACCAGGGCTCCTAATGGCATGACTCTAAATTTAAAATATGATTTTGAAGTTATACAGCTCGCCTTCTTCCCCAATACTGCGTTTAGCTCTTATTGAAACAACACCTAACATGTTCGCCGTTACCTGACGCTCAAGACTCTCCAACAGGGTGGGCCTACGAAACCTAGTTAGTAGTATAAAAGGTAAGAATTTCATTATAGAGTAATAAATATGTGAGTTACGAAATACAATAAAATAAAATAATTTTGATGTTGGATTGCCTAGACGTAATTTAATTTAATTGATCATAATACTTCACAAAGAACTAAGAGCACAACGTTGGTGCCGATAGTGAAACCCCCAGCACACTTAGAGAAGTGTTGGAAGCTCTTTAGAAAGTTTGAGGAGCAGTTTCCTTCTTCACAATCTGCCTTAGAGTGCTTTTTACCAGGGTCAGGTTAATACAGGAAAGAAACCTAATGCACGCCCAAACTATGGGGCACTGTAATAACTTTCAGATATAAAATATTAATATTCAGATGAAAAATAATACATTTTAAAATGTTTATGAATTAATATATAATTTGTTTAAAAATTTCTGAGCACGTGCTAACGTTTGCATTAATGCAGTCCTGACTGTCACCCCCAATACGTCAGAATAATTAAAAATTCATAATGTACAAGTAGTGGTGCTATAAACAATATTTATTCTGGAATCTTTAGAGTTCGGGGACTGTCTGTGGCAAACTTTCTAACACTAGCTAGATAGAATTCAGCTGCTGTGTGGAGGAAAATTGTAGCTGCCGGTTTATCTGATCGATAGTTTTACGTGGTTTATCCAATAAAGATCAGGCGAATGCCAGAGCAGTTCCCTAATAAACGGGATACGGACCGCGCGCGATCTTTCTTTCCTCTGACTTGTTCTTTCCTCACCATTTACTTTCTCTCATGCACTACACTACCACAGATGTGGGGGCAGAGTCGGAAGCTTAGAGCATGTTTCGCCTGAGGCGCTGGTGGGAGATATTTGGTTGAGAAAATTCTCCGCAAGGCAACGAATAGGTCGGCACAGAATCTCGCCACCCAGCGGTGGAAGATCACCGCCCCCTCCGTCAATAAAAACAATCTACACTTACGGGACTAATGATCTCAGCAGCTGGCGCTCCCGGACACACTAAGCAATCAATCCATTAACTATTCGCATTGAAGCTCTTACTGTTACAATTATAGTGCTACTCAAAGTTTAATATATATTATTACTATATCACTACATATATATTTTCAGAATACATATGCTGGTGAAATAGATGGGCAGAGAAATGGAAACCAACGGCCATGTGACAGCAACGCCCGTTGGAGTGACTACATCGGTGCCTGGCCTCATGTATTTGTCGAGAAAATGGTATGTTTTAATATATTTATTCACTTTGGTTATTTAATATTTTAATATTTTTCCCGGTATTGTTACATTAAAAACTTCCAAGCTAAGACTGTATTCATAAAGTTTGGACTAATATTTTAACTTTCTCTACTGATGTCAAGCGACAGAAACATTGATCACCCAAAAGTTTTAAAGGTCACTGCACGTTTATTGAGGACAGAAATGGGTAAAAATATTTAAAAATCAATACTGAAAATACGTCATCGTCTATTTGAGATTTTCATTAACCAAAATATTTTTAGATACTTGTAGTTTATGCCTACAAAATTTCATCTCTAGTTATTGAAATGATTGAAAACTACGAGCATTTTTATTACAAAGCTTGTGATGATAAGTGGTGTTTTATCGGACAAAATTATTTCTCTTATTAGACAAAATTACTTATTCGGACTTGGACCTACAACACTATTATCACGTAATACTACTTTAGCAGTCGGTATAACAGTCTATTAAACAACGGGTTTTAGAGGCTTAAATAGAAAGTGTACCAGTACATTCTTGTCTCATCACATATCCCGATTACCTAAATAATCGCCCAGTCACATAAACCACAAAAGAGTGAAAATATTCGTTCTCCGTCAAAGCCCTGATCCACTCACTCTCAGCTACCGCAACCACAGTATTGCATGGCTTCTCACCAATTCCATGGCGAAATACTTTTAAGAATTATTCGACATGTCATTGTCAATGGCAGAATATGGAAGTTCTGCTGATTACTGATGGGGCACTGCCTGCCATATTCACACAACTAATGCATTCTTGTAGGAGGTGTTGTAAGACACTTCGAAAGGAAGTGTGTAACACAAATTGTCTAATTGACTTTGAAATTGAATTATACTCTTATTGGTGAACAATGTTACAATCTTTTTTATAGTGAGGACGGTGTGGTCACTTTCTGTTAATGAATATGTGGAGAAAATTCATGTAACGAAGTTACATTGCTTGCAAGATGTTTATTTACGCAACAATTAAATTAAAAATCTCACTGACTATAATATACATTATTGTGTATATTCTTGTGGCATAATTTTCACAAATTACAATTATTACCAATTGACACAAACATACACTTTTAATTTGAAGTAAAAAAGCTTTAAGTTACAGAGTTAACTCCACTTAATGCCTTTGACTATTAATTCTGGCATGACAGTATCAATCAACGTTCCTATCAAAAATATTATATCGAATTAAACTGAAATACGAAAGGAAACCTCGGCAATAAGTCGAAGACAATCAGTGCTCAAGATGCGGAAATACTGCAATTACATATACTTAATAAAAATAATGTCGCTCAAAATTGTTTATAAATAATACGGCAAGCATGGAGAAATCCGAAAAATATTTGACCCCTTTTTATACTTGATGTAAAGGTCACATTGCCGTTACCAAATTTCAAAAACATGTGGTTGCTGACAGCGCAGATTTTCGCATAATACAATTCACATGTGTGCATGAAATGTCTTTTTCGTACACATTAATTGACGAACAACCGAAAGATTTCTGCCTACAGAAGAAAGCTGACATCAAATGGTTGTCGTGATCAATTGTTATATGCAGTAACTAACGAAAAAAAAAGAATAGAAGAGAAAGTATCAAACAAAGAAGAGAAACGTCACAAGAAATAAAATATTATGTGAGTTATCGTGACGGATTTATCTTGGGATATACTAACGAAAAAATAGAATAGAATAAAATAAATAGGAGAAACGTCACGAGAAACACAATCCTCTGTCAATAGATAATGTCATGATTTTTTAGAGATTTACTAACGAAACAATATATTAAATTACGGTTATGCATAATGGACGAACTAAGGGCTCCCGCACACGAGCGTTGCTTTAAGTTGGGTGTCGTAGATTAACACTATCTTTTGCGAAACGACACACGAGCGATTAAGCTATTCCGCATATGATAGTGTGTGTTAATCTTCAACGCGCATTACTTAAGGCGAGTCGAACGCGCGTCAAAGCAACTCTTGGGAAACACAGACCTATACCCCGATTAAAACGTAGTGGCACTGCAAGTTAACAAGATGGAAGAAGGCGGGGCATTGTCATCAAATCCAGACATCCAATCCCAAAAATTCAAGTTTTAACGAAGCTCCCATGAGTTACAGTATCTCCTTCGCCGTCCAGCTCGTGACTTATAGGTGCCACTGTATTTAAATCGGAAAAGGCCTGTGTCACACGAGCGTTGTGTTGTCGCACGTCGCATTATATATAGTATATAAGCGGGACGGCCAACGCGCTCGTGTGTCGTTTCGCGCAAGATACAGCGTTATTCTACGACGCACGTTACTTAACGCGCGTCCTCCGAACGCTCGTGTGCCGGGGGTGCACGAAAAGAACCTTGTTGCAGCGGGGCCGTCGACGGACTGGGCACCAGGTGGGCGCTGTGGCGGCGGCGGCGCTTCGTGCTGGCGGCGCTCGCCTTCCTCGGCTTCATCTCGCTCTACTCGACGCGCGTCACCTTCAGCGTGGCCATCGTCGCCATGACCAGCGGCACCGGCGCACCCCACCGGTTCTCCGCCGTCTCCAGCGACGCCAACGGCTCTGCAACCACCGCGTTCGCAGGGAACCGCTCTTCGGTGAACGGGTCCTCAGCCGACGCCGTCTCGGTGGACGATTTTCCAGGCGACGTCCCCTTCGCCAACGCCACTCTCAATGCATCTATGGACGCATTCGATCAAGAGGAGGGGGTGAGACCGATTATCTCTTCTCTTTGCTGAAATAAACGACTCAAAGGACACGGATTAGTAGAAGTTGAAGCAATTACTAACATGTAGATAACACTATGGCAAAGAATTACCGAATACATTATAACTAATGTAAAATAATAAATTAAACAAGGGTATTAAAATATTTTGTTTCGTTCAATTCACTTAATGTTTGCCATTGCATAACATAAAAAACGTACTGAAATTTTACTGCACTGAAGTGTTTTGGTCATATTTAAATGTGAGACTATTTCACCTTCGGACTTACACAAAAGTATAAGTCAACTTTATTTTGTTTCTGGTAAATATTTATAATGTATATTAGTAATCTAGAAGGCTGCTTATTTCTCTATTTTGTTTGAATCATGTACTTAAACGCTTCAACCATCGAAATGATACGTCCAATAGCTCGACAGCGGGCGTTGTGCAAAGATGTTCCTGTCGTGTGGCAGAACGGCAGCGCGGGCGGCGAGTTCGACTGGGACTCGCGCACGCAGGGGCTGCTGCTGTCGGGCTTCTTCTACGGATACGCGGCGTCGCAGCTGCCGGCCGGGTGGCTGGTGGCGCGCGCCGGCGGCGCCAACCTGATGGGCGCGGGCATCGCCGGGTCGGCGCTGCTGTCGCTGCTGGCGCCGGTCGCCGCGCGCTGTGGCGGCGCGGGCCTGCTGCTCGCCGTGCGCGTCGCCCAGGTGCGTCGTGCGCTGCTGCTCGCTCCGCAACAGAACCTCTGGGTGCAGACAGGAGCTTGTTCCTTCCGGAAGGATGAGATGGCTCAGGGCATAGCAAAATGTCGCTTAACGGGAGGACGTGGGCTCGAGTTCCGACGGTGGCTGGCCACATAGCTATATCGAATTCAATTGCAATTTGGAGACGAACTAATGGAACTGGCTGCTTTGATTTGTAGGTTTCCGTGGTTTCTCCGATTAACATCAGACGAAAACCGGAGCAGTACCTTAACAAACGGGCCACGGACTGCGCACGATCTTCGCTTTTTCTGCCTTGGTCTTACCTCATGCTTTACTTACACACACACACACACACACACACACACTATCGCACATGTTGGGAGACCAATCGGGAGCGTAAAGTTTATTTCAGCTCTGGCAGTGCCTCGTTGGTTGGAGAAACCCTGCAAGCCAACACCATCAACACGGTCAATATCACTGCTAAACCCGGTGATAAATCATATATATCACATACGGGACTAATAACCGTAGCAGGTGACGCATTGAGAAACTCGACGTAATCAAACAATTATATTGCCCCTCTGATTCCGCCATTTCATAATACACAGTTCTCAGGGGAACTAGAACTGTGTGTGTATGTGTGTAAGGGACCGCCAAGCTATCCCAAAGCAATATTAATATACTCTAAGTAATCTGTAATTCAATTTACCTCAACTTCTCAGTGCTGCATGGCGGAGTAATTATGTGACAGGAAATAAAATACCGGTGAGGTGAGGAGGACTAGCAGGACAGTATTGTAAAAGTGAAACCACCTACAAAAATTGAAATTATGCAAATTTCTCAGAATATACGTTAGACTTCCAGGGTATTTAGGGAGTGAAATATGACCTTTTTTTGCAAATGAACGTGTGGTGGGACATCTAGTAACTACGTTAAAGTGACATTTGTCCCTTATTGTCTTATTAACTTAGCCCGCACAGGTGTTTGGAAGTTATACAAAATGCATCAACGTCTACCTGTCAAACATCATTGCCTCTTGATTGATTAGTGACTCCAAGTGATTTTTCTTCGGGAGGTGGCGATGGTCTTCCTCAGCTGATTGGTGAGGTCTGGCGCGGGTTTTCCCCTAGACAGTTATAACCCACCAACGGGCACCTCTCCAGCAGGGACAAGTTCTAAGCTCCAAATCGATCTCTTGAATGTGTTAGTATAGTACATGTAAGTAAGAGGGTGTAAGAAAGAGGGAGGATAATGTAGAGAATGGGAAGGAAAGATCGCGCACAGTCTGTGGTTCATTTATTAGAGGCATGTTCTGGCGTTCGCTTGTTGTTGATCGGAGGAACCATGGAAAACAGCCGATCAGATTAGACGTTCTATAGAATTCTCCTCCAGACAGGGAATGAATAGCACCTAGCTACTTTATGTCGAAAACCTTGCCACAGGGCGGGAAACCTAGTACCTCCGGGTCGTAGGCACTGCTGTGACATTTGTTGATGTTCTGGGCTACCTATGTTGATCAAACATCACTGCTCAATTTATTGTTTACCAATGATGACTAAAAGTAAGGCAAGATAATTTTATGATAATGTAATTCACGTATAAGGTCGAGAAGCTTGAACCATAGAGCCTGTCGCGGTGCCCCGCAGGAGGGAGACATCTGGAGGTGAAACCCGACGTTGGGGTAGGCGCAGGTCCATCTGAGCAGGAAAGCCCCCTATCCAGAGATATATCATGCGCTACACGTAGGGGTATAGTGACCACAGAACGGAAAGGCTACATACATACTTCCCGCCGGCGCGGGGCGCAGGGCATTCTGCAGGGCTGCGTGATTCCGAGCGCGGTGCAGCTGCTGGCGCGCTGGGCGCCGCCCACGGAGCGCTCGCGCCTCTCCGCCGTCATCGGCTCAGGCATCAACGTGGGCAGCGTCGTCTCCTTGCCCGTGTCCGGCCTCCTCGCCACGCACTGGGGCTGGCCCTCCGCCTTCTACTGCGCCGGTGGGTCGCCAGCACTGAACCCAACCTCCGATCCCAATCACACGTACTTATTTTCAAAAGGCTGGAAGCAAATCACGCTGTGTTATTCAACAGTTATTATTTAAAATGAACTTGTGGACATGTAACTCACAAACTTGCTTGTTAGTAATGCAATACAATGCAACGCCAAAAATACATTGAAACAGCGCTATTTTTACAAAGAGCTTCACCACCTATATTCTCAGAACGCAACTACCAGTACGATGTTCCCCCACAGTTGTTCAGCATTGCAGACGAATATTTGCAGCACAATGCTAGGCTGTTGGAAAACAGCATCAACGTACAGAATGTCACGAAATAAACATTACGAAAACTTCTAGGGTATGTAGCGATGTCAAAGATTATCACCACTTCCAATATCTTGTAACAAGGTAGACACTTGACTTTCATTCCTGATTGGTAGGCACGGGTACTATTCATTTATCGGTGTTTGAGAGGTACACAAAATGTAGTTGACTGCAACAGCACGTGTACCTCTCGAAACTAACGGATGAATTGTCAACCGAGCGGGGACACGAAGTTTAAAACTGCAACTATGTAGATTCTTTATATGGGGTTTTCTACCCTATGTTCATTATCAAAAGTAACAATTTTCTACTCCCTTTACATGAACATGCAGTTTGTTACATTTATTCTGAGGCATTTGTACTTTTAGATATTTATTTAAATAATTAATATAGGTTAACATGTAGTATTTACTATATCTGTTTGTGGCTTAAACTATGTAAGTTGTACAATCGCCCAAATCAACTAAATCTTTACAAAAACTAATATTTGCATGAGTCTCAAACTTCAAGTACTCTTGTGTTACGATCAAGTAACCTATTTTTAAAGGCCTGATAGTGTATTTAGTAGTGAATTTACAACTTAGCAATCATTGAGGATCCAATCTCTCATTTCTGACTAGCCCCCAAACCGCTTCATGTAAGCTCTTTTTAGTCTGAGGCACCAAAATCTGATCATCTGCCTATCTTCTGACAACAAGAAATTTGTTCGAATCAGGTGTCTTAGGTGTCCTATGGTGGTTGCTCTGGTGGACACAAATTGCAGATAGCCCTGAGGTTGACAAGCGAGTGAGTCTTACGGAACGTGACTACATTAAAGAGAAGATAGGAACGGTGACAGTTTGCTCCAAGGTAATAATTGCTCCTTGTTTTAACGTATTGCATTAGTCTCGTTATGTTCGATATTTCTGAATTTAGGATTGTGTATTTTTTATGCGCAGGTAATTTCACATCCCTGGCGAAAAATATTGACATCACCACCGTATCTGGCGAGAGTAGCTGCCATGTTTTGCGCTGACTGGGCTTTTAATACAGTACAAACTCAAATTCCAATGTATTTGGAAGGTAAACATAATTCAAAAGTCACGTACCTTTCAGTGTAATGTAAAAGTGTTTAATTCATTGAAATTAACTATTTTTGAAGACTTAACCTACCAGCCACTTTTTAATTATTCTATTTTGTTGCACCATATTATTTCAGGAAATTTATTTAAAAATAAAAACTGTGCGCGTCAATTTTTGTACGGCTTTTTCTTCGACGCTGATGTAAAAATCGATGAAGTTAAAGCAAGCTCACATGTTGAACATTCTTATTGGCAATGTAAATCATAGCATTAAAGTCTCAACCACATTCATTTGGTAAGGTTTTCGGAGTTATGGAAAGTAGTATTAGAGAATATTAAGTTATAAATCATCTGCCCTTTTTTATATTGTTCGAACTATCAGAAAAACTAGTTAAATTCCGTGTTATTATTGTTACTGTTTATCAAACGTTGTTTATAGCTAATATATTTAAAGAATTCGTACTACTAGAGAATCTTTACTATATTTGCATCATGGAAAAATTCTAAGTTTTGTGATACCAATAAAATTCTACGGTCTATACTACATTAAGTTATGTAATGTAAATAGACTTATAATATAACATGAGACATAAAATGGAACAGCCATGCAATATAATTTATTGTTCAAGAAGTCATAAAGTTTATATTTTATTTAAAAGGACTCAGCTTATAAAAATAAGTATAAATAAAATGTTATTCCGTGCCATGCAAGCTGGGACGATACGTTGACCGTGACGTGACCTACATGTCATTTCCCAAATTATGTCACACACAATTTCAAATAAAATGAACAATGAAATGTTAGCTACAAAAACAGACATTCAGCTGACTGAGTTGTATGAAGTTATGGGACGACATGGATTTCTGTGTGGAAGTGTACATTTATAAATCCACAGCACAACCTATCTATAATGAGTTTTCCGAACTCTCACAGATACGCTGGGGTATAATCTACAGGGTGCTGGATTCGTGTCTGCACTGCCCTTCGTCGCCATGTTATGCTGTCAACTCGTGGCAGGCTCTCTAGCTGACTTGCTGGAAGGCAGGAATCTGCTGCACACTACCACCGTGAGTTAGCGTGGCTTTTAGATAATATCTGAATTTACCAAAAGAACGTCTAGGACAAATAAATGACTAAAGATATTGTCTGGTATCAATTTTAATCAACTTATGATCATTTCGATCGCGTTGCGATCATCATCAGAGCTAAAATGTAATACAAATATTATACAAATATTATTAAATACAAATATTATAACAGGTTGTAGGTAACAGGTTATTGTATGCACGATGCGTAAGCAAACTGGGTCGTACATACCTTGCAGCTTCTGGGCCGAAAACAAAGTTCTGCGAATTTTTGGGCGTGTGTCTTGTTTAAGAACACAGTCGGGCGGCAGCTGGGAGGGGGCGGGAAGAGGGGTGGGGTGCGGGTGTAGGGTCGAAAACCGCGGGAGTGCTGGTGGAGGCTGAGAGACGGTCGGGCGAGCGAAGTACAGGGGAGTGGGGAGGGCTGGGGGTGGGTTAGGGGTGTACACTTTGTGCTAATTTTAGCAGAGGTGACGAGAGTTCAGGTATTTGCTGGTTGAGACATGTCATGTTCTGTTTTTTGAGGACGTTGTGTATGTGTATGGTTTCTAATTTTATTCTGTTCCAGTACCTGTTTTCAATTTCTAGAATTCGGAAATTTATGTGTTTATCAAATGTGTGTTTGTTTAAATTTCTTTAGTCATTTGACTAAATATCTTTAGTCATTTATCATATAAAAAGGTATCTACATCACCAACAATCCAATTAATAACGTCTAGGACTTTTAGAGGTTTAATTGATTATCACATCTTGTCAATGAAAACTTGATGGAAGATCTCCTAACGACAATGCGTCGTGCAATAGCCTGTTCAAAAAATACGCGGACTCTTTGAATTGCGCATCTCCAGTTAGTACACGGGAATCCACTAGATGTCGCTCGGTTTGCTCAGATCTGCTGATTATGACGCCATTTTACGATTGTTGATATGTTTATTTATTTATTAGTTACACATGTAGTAGATACATAAGGAAGTATGATTTTTTAGTTCGGCGGATTTCAAAACGAATTAGAGTATTGAGAGTATTGAAGAGTAAGTAAAGAGGACAATTTTTAAAATTGTAATTTTATGTATCTACGACAATTATCATTATCATTGTTGGGTTCAGTTCAATTACTGGCACTTGGCAATATTAATAAAATAATAAAAAATAATAATAGCACAATAATAATAATAATAATAATAATAATAATAATAATAATAATAATAATAATAATAATAATAATAATAATAATTACATTTAAATACAATATTATATCATTTCATTTATAATAATTTCACGGATACAATAAAACAACTAGTAGGCGATGTAAATACTACAGCGAGTTAAGTCACCCAGTTCTAGCAGATATCAAGATGCTCCTTTTTTGTGTGAGGTGCGGAAGTTGTACGTGTGCGGAGGCTTCATGATGTTGGTCTTGTGCCTGCTGCTCGGCACTTATCTGACGGATCCATCATATATCGTTGCGTGCATCTCATTTGGAACAGCATTTACATCTTTCGTCTACTCAGCAAGCAGGTAAACGTAATGAAAAAGAAATACTTTTGGACCACACTTACACACACCATAAACAACGGACTGAAAAGACGGTACGAAATTGGGTATAGCAACTGAAGGTTGAATCTTCAAGTGATTAATAATTATTTATTGTTACACTTCCATGAAGTCTATGCACATTACGTGAATTGTTCGATTTATTGCTGTATGCAGACTAACCCTCATTGCTTGGGTCTAAGAACTCGTTTGAAATTAAATTGGATTATTTTTAAGTTTTTAAGATAGTTGATCATGCTATTTATCTATGATCAATTTGAATGTTTTTGTGTTATGCAAGCCTATGATAATATCAAGAAAAAATCAACAATTTCCTGTTTCTTAGGAGACTTAAATGTTATCATTGCATATATATTATTAGAATTAGAAACTCAACAGATAGGATCACGAAATGAACAATCATACGTATTTAAAGCTTTTTACAATTCTCGGATCATAAATGAAGAATGACGGTGAAAGTAATACCTAAATGTTAATTTTTTCAGGACGATTAAACTCCAATACAGTACGGAATTCAACGTTCATATTCGAAATGAACGTTGACCTTTTATTAAATGATAATGACCTAGTATTAATTTCTATTTGAGAAAATTATTATCACAATAATTGAAGCTTTAGCGGAACCGACTCGTAACCTGAGGAAAGGGATCCTTCGTATAAACATTTCTGCAGATCTATTGGTTTCATTGAAAATTTGCGCAAATACGGCATGAATCGTTACAGTTCATAAGTTTATTTAGCCTATTTATCCCCTGTTTATTCACAACTAATTACAATAGCACTAATATCTATTAGATTATGAAGGAGAATTGTTTGCAAGTAAAGTTAATTTAGCATCCAAAATATTTTCCATATGTTTTATAATTGTTTGAATAGAAAATTCAAATATACTGGAATAAAACGTCGAACGGTTAATACATTGCGCCGTTACTTACGCATTTCCGGCACAATTTATTTGGACGGAGTCGTAAATGTACTTTATCGTTCGTTCCAGCGTCAACATTCTGGACATGGCTCCTCTCCACGCGAGTGTCCTCAAGGGTCTCAGCAACACCATCACCAACCTCTCGGGAATCCTCACCCCGCGGATCACAGGATTCATCGTGCAAACGCAGGTATTACGCATTCACTTTGAATTTTCACACGGCAGAATTAGGAACTAATGTTGTTTTGAAAGCCAGGGTCCCGAGCGTACACCCGAATATCTACGAGTGGAGCCGAAGCGACTCACGCCAGCTGTGAAAGTGAGCGAAGCTTTTAAATTTTTCTGTGATGTCCGCTGAAAAATCAAATCTCCTTCGATATAAGAAAGTGCGTTCTGGTAGTAAAATAATTATCAGCAATGTAGTGAACTATTGTCGCGAGGAAAAGAATAGGGGATTATTAATACCATTAAGAAAACCTATGGGCAGAACAGCAGCATTAGTAGGAAAGAGTTTAAGAACAGTGTACAATGTAATAAACGATGTACATAAAGCAGAACAGAGCGGTCAAAAAGTTTGGACCCCAAGGAAAAAGAGACTGGGAAAGAAACAAGTTTTTTTAGATCATTTCTCGAAGTGTTTAGTGAAAAGGAAGTTTTTGGAATATTATGAGGTTAAGCGGGAAATTCCGACTCTTCGAAAGCTTTACAGTGCCGTTAAAGAAGACGCGGACATTAAATTCTCTGGGAAAAGAACAACATTCTGGAGAATATTAAAGGAAATTGGTTTCAAATTTCTAATGCAAAAATAGAAGATCAGTGTTAGTGGAGAGGGGAGACATTGTTGAACGTCGTGCGACGTTTCTAAGAACACTCGGAGAGAATGACAAAGGTGCTCAGAGACCTGTGATTTACACAGATGAAACTTGGGTGCACACTCACTACACAGTTCATAAGTGCTGGCAACACAATGAAGTACCTGGGGTGATAAAGAATGAAAGCGCTGGTCAAAGGGCAATAGTAGTTCATGCTGGTGGGGAGACGGGATTTATCGAGAAGGCTGAATTAATTAATCACTCGAAATTAGCTTCTGGGGACAATCATCACGAAATGAATAGTGACAATTGTAATAAATGGCTAAAAGAGAGTTTGATTCCAAACATTCCAGATGGAAGTATTGTCGTTTTGGATAACGCATCTTATTACCCTGTTCTAGAAAATAAAGTTCCAAACTCTTCATCTCCAAAATCAGACATACAATCCTGCCTAGAGTCTCACAAAATTAATTTCAATCCTGATTTACGAAGGGCTGAACTTTTAAAATTAGTAAGAATTTATAAACCCGAACCAGTTTATACTGTAGACAGTTTACTAAAAAAGCATGGATTCACAGCTTTACGCCTACCTCCCTATCATTGTGACCTGAATCCAATAGAAATGATTTGGAACACAATGGAAAACAAATTGCCTCAAAAATGTTTGCAGCATTTCTCTTCTAGTTCTTATGCAGTTAACTAAATCAGCAATAGGCAGCATTACCCAACAAGACTGGAAAAAAGCTTGTGACCAAATGAATGAAATAATGGAAGACGGTTTAATGGAAGAAGCATTAGAAACTGTAATAATAAACGTGGGAGTAAATAGTGTTGTGGGAGTGAATCTAGTACATCAGGAAATTCCAGTTCCATGCAGACAGCTGAGTCTGAAAGTACAAGCGGTACCGACACAGCTGACGAAATGCATCTCTCTGACAGTGACTTACGAGTCTCGCCCCTTCTTCATGATTAAGGTAATGTACTAAATAATATAGTAACAATACGTGTCATTCACAAAAGTCACAGAAATATTTTTTTAAATTCTCTCTTGACAAGTTATTAAACAGTGGTCATGTTCTAAAAACCGGCCTGGCTCTGCGCAGGACTGTGCGGGTTCACTGTGTATCCGGCTCACAGCCATCTATATCAAATCTACTTGATTTGTACTTACTGTAGACAGGCGAATAATTCAGTCGGCGTTGACCTTACGTAAACAGATCGCAGCGCTTCGTCTGCATATATAAAGTGAACGAGTAATACCTGAGCCTAACAAGACGCACAAGAAAGAAATGCAAGAGCCAGTTAATTGGAGAGCGTTGGCTTCCGCTGCCGGAGTCAGTAGCTTCTTGGCTGTCCGGGGGACGCCGCGTCTTAGGCACAGGTGCCAAAATTCCAAATGTCCCATTTCGCCCCGACGAATTTGGCAAAATGGCGGCCGAAACGTTGGCACCTGTGACTTTGACGTGGTGTCTCCGGGATAGCCAAGTAGCAGCTAGTTATTTCATTAGCTTTTGAAGAGTGAGCTAAACTAACAATAATAAAAATTATTTTAAAAAATCTCCGCAATGGTTCTCATTCTTCCAGACATTCAACATTTCATAATAAACTTCAACGGAATACACAATGGAAGTATCTTTAACCTTCCCACTCGAAAAAATCTCAGATTTTGTATGTCCTTCAAGATTCACAATTGAAATCGATGTTCCTTCGGAATACACATTCAGAGCGCTGTATAATTTTTGTGTGATTACTTGGTACAAAGGAGGAATAAAATTACAAAACTTGACAGAAAAGAACGTTTGTGTTGTTTGAGGGTTTAGAGAATATTCGTTTGGGGCATATGGAGATAAAATAGTATTTTAAAAATAAGTGCGTGAAATATTTTTTTCGCAATCGAGACTGAGGCACGATGTATCGGGTTTGCACCCCCCCAAAAAAAAATTGCGGTCGAGCATAATTTTGACCAATTACTTATAAACATTATTTTCTGCAATCATTAACCCGTCTCGATTTTTTTTAACCAGAATGACGCGACATTTAGGGAGTTTCTCAATTTGTGCTCACGATGCTGAATGCACTACGCCCCAGTTCCTATCCTACGGTGAAAATTTCCATGGGAATCGAACCTCAGACCTCCGTATCTGGACCTGCAGATCGTAGCTAGCCATCCACTACCCTTACCTTCCCACGTGACCCTACAATACTACTAATTACCCGCCTCTATCTACGGATTTGGTGCTCTGAAAGACGCACAAACGTAAAATAATAAAAAACTTACATTTTTGGCGGAAAAGAAGAGAAAGGAAAATGAGTGTTGAAAAGCAATATTGGAAAAAGTAAAAAAAAGGTCAATAAGAGTGTTTAAAAAATATACATCAACGCATTCCTGAAATGTTTCATGTGACCATTACTTCTGTTTCTTAATAATTTTTGTAAGCAGCACGCCGTTCCGGTGTCTATTTGGCTTTGCTCTGCGCAGAGCGCGGCGGAGTGGCGCGTCGTGTTCTACGTGACGAGCGGCGTGTGCCTTCTGGGCGGCGCCGTCTACGGGCTGTTGGGCTCCGGGGAGCTGCAGCCCTGGGCCGAGGACGGGCTGGAGCCGCCGGTGAGCGTGGCCCTCCTGGCCGCCAAGGCGCCACGCCGCGAGGACGGGCGCGTGGACAACCCGGCGGCTTCCGTCTCCTGAAAGCCTCGCAGCCAGCGTCCCCTGCTCCTTCTCGTCCTCCTCGCAAAAGGCGATCGACGCGGCACTTCCAAATAATTGTTACGACAGGAAGAAAGTGGCTGTTGATGCGTTGAGAAGAAATAAAAGTGCAGCGTGCACAAGATTGTTCAACTTTCACAATTGTCGGTGTAAATTAGGATTTTGAGTTATTTTTTATTCAAGGTCGTTGTTATGAATCTGTGAGTAATACTACACGTGGAAGTCATCTAGTGAACGCGAAACCATTGTGATGAGAAGGGTTTCTTTGTGCTCAATGATGTCCGTAGAGGTACTAGGCAAAGGACATGAAAAAGGCCTTAAGAGTTAGTGTTCGTGGAAGAACTCTCAAAGGGCCTGAAATATTATATAATGCTCTTTTCTTTCTGTGTCGCACTAGAAGATTCTGGAATGTTTTCGTTGGTAGAATCTCAAATATTTTTAAACATATTACATTTTTACTCTTGTGCGAATTATCACAAACTTGGTGTAAATATTTTCTAGTCTAATAGTTGAGAGTAATTGTATGAAAGTGTGTTTATACGAACTAAATTTAATTTAGTGTGGGAGAGATACATAAATTTTATATAGAAACGTAGTACTTATATTGATACTGTGTGATGCCTCGTCTATTTCATTATTGAAATTATTTACGTTTTATATGCATGTATTACACTCATTCCAATTTTAATTACACATTAGAGAAAAACCTGTGTTAATTATTTCTTGATTCTGTTTTCAATATTTGTATTAAAACTATATGTTTACATCACCTGCAGTAATTCATATCCTATTTATTATACTGTTTTAACGGGAATTCGTAGAAATGAGGAAAACTTATGTTGGTATAATGTAGCAAACACTTTGTACTATGTTCTTTTGAATTCATTTGTACTATGTTCTTTTGAATTCATAAGTTTTAAACAAAATGTTACTTCAACTGTGTGCTTGTTTTGTATCTAATACAAAAAAGTTTGAAGGAAAAATTTGGAAACGTTTTTGAAAAAATCTTCTGTTAGTAGTTTTTGGGAAATTTTCAATATTTAATCGTAATTAAGCAGAAGGGTAATTATTAGAAAAACATTTTATTAAATGATTTGAAAAACATTACGTAATAACTTTGAATATCAAACAGCCTTAAGAAATATCTATTTTCAATAACGGAGCTGTATGATTTGTAAGAAAAAAAAATGAATTTTCGCAATTTTAAAATATTCTGATGTTTTAATGAAAGTCAGAGCTTAGCCATGATTATGTGCGCACTTATCTTTATTCTGGATAACATTTTAATAAACATTTTAAATAATATACTCCCAAATTTTCAATTCGCAAGCCTTATGTTGAACCAGATTGATGGAAGATTCGTAATTATGAAAAAAAGGCATGATTTAAGAGAGACTTTGTTTTTAGACAAAATGCCAGACGGACACAGGGGTAAAACACTTTGGAAAAACACAATTAAAGGCTCTTAGTTGAGTGAAAATGCAAAGAGTAAAATATTTTAGTAGCAAAAATTAAAATGCTTCTGAAATACACACACACACACACACAAAATGGTTTTCAGATATTATCGCGCACACAGCTTAAGAACAACAACTAAAATATTTTCGTACCACACTACACAATAATTGACTACGTAATAATTGAAACCATGCTTGATGTTTATCCAAGATGTATGCACCTAGAGCAATTTTTTTAAAAAATATATTAATTTTATCAATACTTATCATCCGTATCACTGAAGAATTAGAGTGAACGAGAGAGCGAAAACAGAGAGAGTGGGGAACAAGAGGCAGAGAAGGGTGACCAAGAGGGAGAGAGAGGGGGAGGTGTGTGTGGTGTGTCTCTCTCTCTATCTCTCTCGTCTGATTTGGTATGTTACTCCCATTTTTTCCTCCTGTTTTTTAGCTTCTCGGGTTTCCGCATTTCACTCTCTGTGCCGGGTATCCCTTATGCCCTCATGGGTCCACATATTTCCCTTTACAGTTGATATTGACACACTTGCGGATCCCTCGGTCTGTGGTCAGCAGATTTGTAGGGCCTTCCGCGACAATACACGTATGTGAAAGACAAGGGGCAAACAACCACGCCCACGGCGGGAGTCGAACCCGCGACCCCTTGGTCCGAGGCGCTGAGTCGGCACACTTTGTAGCCACCTCGGCCGTCAATGGGGCGGAAAGTTACTTCCAGTAACATTTAAAAATAATAGTTTTCTTTTAATTCTTTATCTTTTTGGCCTAATTTACAGAGTTACCTAAAGCCAACAAGATTAGATTTTTTATTTATAGATCCTAGTATTAATTGGAACGTATACAGAATATTGTGGCGTCGTCGGGTGCGAGTAACTCACAGACACGGAGTTGTTTATACAGTTTTATTACAAGATATTTACAGTATATACATACTCCCTGTAAACGCGCTGCACTCCCAACACAGCATACCTCTGAGGCATTCCCGCCCCAGCCTGACGCAAACCCCAGCGGCTTGGCGCCGCTCCCAGTCTGTGTCCCGCGGCAATCGCCACACCTCGCAGCCGAAGCTCACGAGAACCCCTGGCGGGTGAAATGTGCCTGCCGCACTCCGATCCGGTTCAGACTCGAATGCCTCCGGCTGGTTACTTTCCAGCCGCCTCGCGAGGGGTGACGTGACAGACCTCACATGCCGGCGGCGTTCTCTCATCCCGGAATGTGGGCCTGTTTGCAATTTGGGAGTCCAGCTGCACCGCGGCTGGACGCACCAATCAATTTCCTTTGCCCAGTTGACACCCGCATTCCGAGACACGCCCCCCGGGCCCCCGAGGCGGGGCCCGCCTGTGGCGGCCTTCCGCTCGCCGCCAAAGGACTGCCCCCTAGGGCCGGCCTCCGGCGGCCCTCCGCCTGCCGCCAAAGGACTGCCCCCGCCCCCTCGCTGGCCCTCCGACATGTGTTGACCGTCTGGCCCCTTGGCACGACGTTACAATATTAAAAAACTTCAGGAAATGTTTCCAAACAGTAAAATTTCTTTACCATGCTAGGTTTGGAACTCAGGATGTTAGAGTAAGCACGATATTCACATTATAAGATACATTTATTTGAACTGCAAATGGGCATAACCCGGTGACAGCTAATTACATAAATAAGATAATACAGCTAACGTGCAAAATTATGTAATAATAATATTAATAATAATAATAATAATAATAATAATAATAATAATAATAATAATAATAATGGTACAATAATCATCATAGAAACAATAAAAACAGAAGATAAAACAACGATAATAATAATAAATACGATAATAAAAATAATGATATAAATAGTCTAATTCAATAAACATTTAAACTACCTTAAAAAAAGAAACATCTATAATTAAACTCCGCCCTGAATTTTTGTTCAAATGCACTTCACAACACTATGACCCTTTTTATCACTTCCTACTTTATTTCTCTGTTCTACACTGCACGACACCTCACTTCACAATATATTACTTACTCATCACTCTATAACCTACTATTCTCAGTTAGGTCCTTCATTTACTTAGTAATTCTCTAAATTAATTTCCCAAACTGTTTAATGCTTCGAAGAAAGGGTTCAAAGGTTTTTACAGGCAATCTATTCCATTCTTTTATCATTCGATTTGTGAAGAAAAAAAATCCCGACATCTCTTCTCTGCGGTTTTAAATTAATTTTGTACCTGTGTTCCACTCTACAGACGTATGTAGGAATACTTTGCCACCGATTCATTTCTTTCCAAGCTGGATGAACGCCTTAAGCTTTATAAAAAGCGCAGAGCCTTGCTACTAACCGCCTGTTTTCGAGTGAATCTCATTTTGCCATTTTCTTGTTCCTGAAAGTAAATTTAGCTGCCCTACACTGAATTCTTTTTAAATTTTTACACTGCACAATTTTGAGCGGATCGCACCACATTGTTCCAAATTCCATTATCGAACGAATAAACCATAAATAAGCAATTTCCTTCGCGTTTACAGTTCTCTTTTTTAAGGGTGTGCATTACAAATTTAAGAGATCTCCAGGCTTTCCCTACACCAAAATTTACGGGCCTTTCCCAGCTTAATTTACTATCGAAATGGATTTGTAGGTACTTGCATGAGAAAACTATCGGAATAATGTCTTTATTTAAGCAGTAATTTGTTTCTCTGTAAGTATGACCCCTGCCAAAAGTGATGGATTTTCTTTTGGAGCTATTAATGGTCATTCCATTATTTTCCGCCAGCAATGTAACGCATCAAGGTCCCGTTGCAACATTTCTTCGTCATCCTTCGAATTCATACTACGATATATTATGCAATCGTCTGCAAATAGCTGAACATTTCATACTAAGTGCGCTGGCAGATCATTGACTAACGCTAGAAATAGAAGAGGTCCAATGACACTCCCCTGCGGTATTCCTGACGTTACGCTTGCCCCGGTAGAAAACTCTTGGCCAATTCGGACGTTCTGTTTTCTGTCTCGCAGACACTGGCTAATTCACGCCATTTTGGTCGTGATTGATAGTAATTCGAAAACAACTTTAAACAAAAATATTCAGATTAGAGGAAATAATTAAAATGAATCATATTTCTATTCTAAATCTAATTTACATTAGCACCACAGGTGCTTCTCTTTGTAATTTTTATTCCACATGGTCGTCTGGTACGTTGGCTAAGAATTTGTTCTACTAGCTAAGCCGTCTCTTCGAAATGTTCTTGTGTACTCCCTTTCGAATATTGAAAAGAAGAGCAGAATTGTACTTTTAGTTCTTCGCACTTGTACGTGTAATCGCCAACATTGAGAAGGGTATATGGAGATCTGTGGTCAAAAGGGAACAGAGTCCATATTCAATAGTAGAATGAGATTCTGCAGGAGACTTTGTTAAGGGGAGGGGAGGGGAGTTGTTTGCCGTGGCCGGTGTGAACGGAGGGTCACGTGACGCTCCAGAGGCGCGCACCACGCGCGTGCGGCAGCGCCAGTCGCGCTTCGTGTGCAACCGGTGGCAGTCGCGCTGAGCGGCAGCGGCTGCACAACCGACTCAACATCGGGGAACCCCGGAACTCTCAGTAAGATGCGCCAATCTCAAGCACACGTTTACGTTGCGTCTAGGTTCTTTTTCTTTGCAGATATATGTGTATTCCTGAAATTCACCGTGTCTTTACGAATAAACGCAAAAATATTAAACTTAAAAATAATATTATACTTAATATTATTTTCGTGTTTATTAGTAAAGACACATTTGTAAAGACGGAGAAATGTAAGGTTTGATTTTTTTAAATATAGTATATTGAAGTGTATGGAGTCTGTGTTAGTTTATGGACATATCGGTCCGAGACAATACTTATATTATTACTCTGAAGTAATTAAATATACAGTAAATGGTCTTTTTTTCATTTATTATTCTCAGGTTCAGATAAGGAAACATTTTGTTTCTTACGTAGGATTCGAATCCACAAGAAATTTTAGTATGCGTTTTGCGCTTGCCATAGTTAAAACTACCGAACAGTTTGTTAGGAAACGTAAAACCCAGAAAAAACTCAATAATTTATTTGAGAAAATTATTTACAATCCAAGAGGCAAACATTGAACCATTGGTTTTAAAATAGATTGAATTGCCATTTCTTAGTTTGTTCTCCTCACAAAACACCTGAAACTTGTACTTAATCGAATTAATGATCATGATCTATTATTCTCCAATCTGTGCGGCTAGTGGCAAAAGCTGCGAACGAGGCTCTCCTTCCTATTCGGACGCGGGCGGCTCTTTTATGGAACTACCTGGAACGTTCCCCCAGCTCTTTTACGCGGAAGCGTCGCGCGCGGTCCGACTCTCAGAATCCGCATGTAGTTTCCTAGTGTCATTGCATTACTGTATCAAGTGGGACAAGCATGTAAAATATCCATATAAATAATCCAGATACTTTCTTAAGTGTTACATTGGAACTGCACATGCTTATATTTTATATTATTAATTGAAAAGAGATACGTTTTTTAAGAAACGGAATTTTCTTTTATAATTAGAGTATGCCTCCATAAATTACTCATCGTTAGGTAAATTTGAATATCTCAGGTATTGTGAAGGTGTTTTAAAAGTCTTTTGGGAAATATTATGACGGTAATTTGACTTGAGAGTACGTATGACGTGAAACACAAAATTTAAAAAATGATTAGCAATCTCATATACTCATCCCCATATTAAAAGACACAACATATTTCAATGAATTTGAAGGGTTTAAACCACTAATGCTAACTCTCTGACCCACGTAAAGTGCAATAAATAAAGAATACAATGAATCATATGCAATCGTAACATGTGTTGAATCAAAATAGTATACAAATTATACAGCGAATAATACTTTTGCCGGCTCCCGGTTGACACAGGGAAGGGAGTTTCATTATACAATCAGAGCCTTAACGCAATGGATATGTACATCCACCTTAAAGGACATTTCTAATTTAATCTTTATGCTAATGCATTCGATAGGACGCTATCTGGAAAACGTACGTATCTTACAAGTAAAGTCAGCAACTTTTCAAAGAACTGCCATTTTTTGTAATTTTAAACGTTCCGTGAAAAGTATGTACTCAAACCAAGAATGTCTCATTTCTTATAAATATATTATAATGGTATGCATCTTCCTTCTAAAAACGCGTCTCGCTGTACGTACTTTTGTCTGCTGTGCGCGTGTTATGCAAAAAATATTCGTTATTACTTGATATTGACGGGATTAGTGTAAGGGCTACGATAAATTTGTGTAACAGTACTTCATGAAATAAAGTAAAGCCATTATTACAATTCTATGACAAATACCGTAAGTTGGACGTGAATGCCGCAACAGCACGTTTAACACTGAATTTTCGAAAATTGCAAAATTTTGAATTTTTGAAGTTCGACTTTTTCCTACAACTACAGAATTGAAGATAGAGATTTACTCCACAAATAAACTTTCTTCTCCATGTTGTTCCGAAAACGAATTTTTTTTCAAAACGTCCGTCTGTCCATCTGTCCAGTGTATGTGAACAACACTAGCGCCTAATCCATGCGCAGGACTCTCACCAAATTGAAGGAACAGTCCATTTGGCCTTAGTTGAAGCTCTGCGATTTTGAAAATTATCCATTAGTTTATAAGGGTACTTTACATGAAGCCTCAGGATCATTTTCAAAATTGTCTCAAAAACGTCTCAATTTTTTTCATTAAACTTTTGGTAAGTATAGTGTTATACAATGTATTCTATGAGATGGCTTAAACACCAGTTTGCTCTATACTTTTGTCCTTTTTTTAAAATTACAATTATACACGACGTTAATATTTACATTAGCGCCAATTTATTCACGTTATTGTATTTATAAGTGCAGGTGCTTTAAATAATGTCATACAAAGTTCCTCGAAAACTCAACAGTTTTCTGTAAAAACTAGCTCAAAATCCGCACATTCAGAAGCGCTCAAAAGTCATTTTCTCAACAACAATAAAATAAAAAACTCCAAATTTTTTCTTCTTACACAAATATAATTTTTTTAAATTTCTCACGACGCTAAAATGCACATTTGTAGCAAATTGTAAACACTATTATATTCGTGAGTAGAAGAACTACAAATGACGTCTAATGGAGATTTTCAAAAAGTAAAAAATTTTCTGTAAAAAATAGCTTGGATTTTCGAATTTACAGTAGCGCTTAAACGCTAGTTTTTTAAAACAACCCCAAAATTTTCAAAGAAAATACCCAATTAGGTCGACATTTTACGGTTTTTGATAATTTTAAAATAATATTTCCGTTCTAGTATTAGAAAACCAAAAATTTAAGAAAATGTAAAAAAAAGTACTTTAAGCACCGATAGATGGCAACTTGGAATGAGTATGTTTCAAGTCCGTATAGCAAAGCGATACCAAGAGATGTAAAAATCCAATACGGGAACGTCTGTGCCATTTTGTAGCGCCAGTACTTCTTTCGTACTCTGATCGCCAAACAAGAGAGGAATATCCAAAGATTGAGAAACTGCGTGCCCATCTCCATGAATATAGATAGAAATTGTTAATGTTTTTCCATTTTTCTCTGCGCCCATCCTCAGATAATAACGCTTTTCAGTACTGCTCAGATCATATCGCTTTTCAGATCATATCGCTTTTCAGTACTGCTCAAAACTTCAACCTTCAGGAAATTATCGTCACACGTTGCTCAAGGTTTCCTACTGAAACGCGGAGCGTTTCTATACGTAATTAGAGACACAAAGTGCGATAATATAATTACGACCAGTTTTGAACTGCGCGGTATTAGCGGCAGGTGCGGCGACCGGCGGTGGGGGGACTAGAGAACGAGTCCGCTGCCGTGGGCCGGCGAGAGCGGGCGAGAAATCGGCCGTTGAAAGTGGGCAGTTGGCCGTTGGCAGAGGAGAGTGTCAGACGGTGTTCGCGACGAAGAAGATTAAAATCAGTGAACTGATCATAGAAATACGGACCGGAAGCAGTTGAATGTAATGTTGGTAGATTGTCGGAAGGTATAAGCTACAAATTGTGTTCGTAATATCAGACATAGTGAAGATAGAAGTAAAACTGTGAATCGCGGAACTGATGCATGTACGAGTGGCGGCCCCGTGCTCCGTAGTGATAATTAGGAGAGTGGAAGAGAACTGACGAAAGGCTTTGCGACGTAATAAGAAGTACATTGCTAGGGCAAAATGAGCGTAATCCAGGGACCGTGGATGCTGAAGCGGAACTGCACGCACACCAACCAGCGTCGGAGCAGAGAGATTCGCGTTGCCGCTGCCGCGGGCCGACCAGGCGGGAGCCCGCATCATCAACCGCCCGGAGCGCCGGACTGCGGTGAAGGTCACCGGCCGCTGCTGCCGTTGGCGATAGTCAGTGAACAAACGAGGTATTCATGGGGCCCGAGGTATGATGAAATCTAGTTGTATACCGAATCTTGGTACCAAGACGGGGAGTAATCATATGTATGATAATGTACGGAAAGTGTTATTTTAAGAATAAATTGTATTTGTGTCCAGACGAATTTCTTACTTTGATTTTCCAATGTAATGCCGATTCCTTTAAGAGACCCATTCACGAGTAAGACACCCGTCCGTTACAACTTTTATTGCAGTGGAAAGTACCACCAATCAGGTACGTCACACTACGTAACTAGTTTGTTCAACTAATCTAACTAATCCCATATTGTTGATTGAAATTTGTTTTGTAAAATAGTAGCGGTTACTCATCATTGGCCATTTTTACTTTCCCTTATACATACGTATATAAGTATATATACTACGTATATACACTTTGCCGTATACGTAGTATAAGGAAAGTTATGTCATTCTGGGGAAAATTGATTTCAAGATTTCATCGAAAATACACGTTTTAGGGTCCCCTGATAGCGAAAAAGTGTTTTTTTCTTCAAAACGTCCGTATGTCCGACCGTCTGATGTCTGTGAACAGTACTAGCGCACAAACCATTCGTAGGATTTTCTTCTGAAATGTAGAAACCCGTGTCAATCTGTCTCGAGTCGAAACTTTGAGATTTTGGAAAACATTCTTCAAAATTTGGGTGTACTTAATATGATGCCCGGCGAACATTTTAAAAAAATTCTCAAAAACGACTCTAATTTTTTTTAATTTCTTGAAAAATTTTATAAAATGTACTTACAAAAGGTGGTATACGTTCGGTTTGCACGGTTAACACTAATTTTTCGAAAATTTGAAAAGTATGATTACAGAGCTTGACATCAAGGTAGCGAAACATTCATGGTTTCTACTTTCTAAACAACGAACACTACTGATTTTTTGCTATTTAATTGCTAATTAATTACCAAGAAGTTTATTTAATTGCACTTTATTAAAAAAGAAACGCAGTGTTTTTCTAACTTGATATCTAGGTAGCAAAATATTTGTGGTTTTTACTTCCTTAAATAACCAAAACTACCACCATTTTTTTGCCATTTAATTGCTAATTAATTACCGATTAATTAACTCAATAAAATAGTGCTTTTACAACTTGATCAACAGGACAGCATACTATTTACAATTATTGTTTTAAGAGTTCCCTATTTTGTCAAAGAACATTATGTACATGATAATAAAATACAATTAATTACCCTAGCAAAACCAAGTAGAATGTATTTGGACATGTAGATTTCATGTCCCGGAGTAAACAGAAATTGACTGCGATTGAATTACTGACAGCAAAAGCGCTTAATATATAAAATCTTCCTAGCTTCTCAAAGAACTTTAAATATATATTAAGAAAATTTAAATTAACAATTAATTACTGAGCAAAACGAAGTAGAATCTATATGGCTGTGTAGATTCCATGTCCTCGAGTAAACAGAAATTGACTGCGATGTAATGACTGACAGCAAATTTGCTAATATATCAAATCTTATTGTCTTGGCAAAGAACATTAAACGCGAAGGGGAACACTTTTGTCTGGGACCGATCGCAATTTTTCGGGTTTGCAGAGTGTAACATAACTATTGAAAGGTAAGATTTTTTAAACATATTTCATATAAAATGAAATAATTATAACGTTGTCATTGCCAACAGTAGTATTTATTGCAAGACCATCTTTCGATGGCTTAGCCATCATCATCAGTTGTCTGCTGAATGGAAGCCACAAGAACGCCAACTGTAGTCTTTTTTTGTGGCTTCCATTCAGCAGACAACTGATGATGATGGCTAAGCCATCGAAAGCTGCTCTTGCAATAAATACTACTGTTGGAAATGACAACGTTTATAATTATTTCATGAAAAATGCCAACGATAACGCACCACAACACCTATATTTCATATAAAAGTTCACTATGGTGCCAAACTGCTTTATAAGTTTCAACTTTAAAATTTGATTCGAAATGTGTATTAAAAATTCGTATATGGACGCGAAAAATGCTTCATTGGTACTGGTTTTTTAAATCTATATAGTTCAGTACAAAATTCTGTATTATGTAACAAAATTAGTGCATAATTAGGAGAAGGTTATAGATTAGTTGATTTTGAATTTCTGAAAAGGAGGGGGTGATGGCGGCCACTTGTTTTCAACCGTTCACAATTTTTAGTGTTTGTGGACTGCAATATCTCTGTTGAGGGCCGAAATAGAATTTTTAAATTATTACATGTAGGAATATCAAACTGGATTATAAATTTCATCTTCGAAATCTTATTCGAAAGGAGTGTTAAAATTTCGCAAATTTACGCGAAAAGTGCTACATTGGTACTTGTTTTTCAATAATGACAAGTACAAAATTCTTTATTTTGTTACAAAATTAGTACATAATCAGTAGAAGATTATAGACTATTTGATTTTAAATTTCGGAGAAGGGCGGACACTTTTGTTTGGAGCCGCTCGCAATTTTTCATGTTTGTGGAGAGTAATATCACGTTGAAGGACTAAATAAAATTTTGACAATATTACATGTAAATGTTCACTATAATGTTAAACTGCATTATAAATTTCTATTTGGAAATTTGACTCGAAATACATTTTAAAAATTCGAAAATTTACCCGAAAGTTCTTCATTGGTACTTGTTTATAATTGTTCCTTGTTGAGTACAAAATTATTTATTTGGTTACAAATTTAGTACATAATTAAGAGAAGTTTATTTTGAATTTCTGCGAAGGGGTGAGATGGTGGATTTTTTTTCAACCGCTCGCAAATATTCGTGTTTGTTGATTCTAATGTCTCTGTTGATGTACCAGTTAGAGTTTTGAAATTATTACATGCAAATGTAATAAATGTTGTACTACAATTTTTTGTCTCGTGAAGATGAAACTGACGTGGACCAGACCCTCTCTTCCTCGTCGAAAACCTATTACCACCGGAGAAATGACTTTACTTGATACATTTGTTTACGACTTTGGAAGACGTATATTGTCTATGGTACTTCTATCTACTCACATTTACGACACCGTCAAGTGCTGCGTGCGAAGTGTGAGAGAGCAACCAGGGCTCCTAATAACATGACACTAAATTTAAAATATGATTTTGAAGTTATACAGCTCGCTATTTGCCCCAATACTGCGTTTTTTCTCTTATTGAAACAACACCTAACATGTTCGCCGTTAACTCACGCTCAAGACACTCCAACAGGGTGGGGCTACGAAACCTAGTTAGTAGTATAAAAGGTAAGAATTTCATTATAGAGTAATAAATATGTGAGTTACGAAATCCAATAAAATAAAATAATTTAGATGATGGTTTGCCTAGAAGTAATTGAATTTTCTAGATCATAATACTTCACTAAGAACTAAGAGCAGAACGTTGGTACCGATAGTAAAACCCCCAGCACACTTAGAGAAGTGTTGGAAGCTCTTTAGAAAGTTTGAGGAGCAGTTTCCTTCTTCACAATCTGCCTTAGAGTGCTTTTTACCAGGGTCAGGTTAATACAGGAAAGAAACCTAATGCATGCCCAAACTATGGGGCACTGTAATAACTTTCAGATATAAAATATTAATATTCAGATGAAAAATAATACATTTTAAAATGTTTATGAATTAATATATAATTTGTTTAAAAATTATTGAGCACGTGCAAACGTTTGCATTAATGCAGTCCTAACTGTCACCCTCAATACGTCAGAATAATTAAAAATTCATAATGTACAAGTAGTGGTGCTATAAACAACATTTATTCTGGAATCTTTAGAGTTCGAGGACTGTCTGTGACAAACTTTCTAACACTAGCTAGGTCGAATTCAGCTGCTGTGTGGAGGAAAATTGTAGCTGCCGGTTGATCTGATCGATAATTTTACGTGGTTTATCCAATAAAGATCAGGCGAATGCCAGAGCAGTACCATAATAAACGGGATACGGACCGCGCGCGATCTTTCTTTCCTCTGACTTGTTCTTTCCTCACCATTTACTTTCTCTCATGCACTACACTACCATAGATGTCGGGGCAGAGTCGGAAGCTTAGAGCATGTTTCGCCTGAGGCACTGGTGGGAGATATTTGGTTGAGAAAATTCTCCGCAAGCCAACGAATAGGTCGGCGCAGGATCTCGCCACCCAGCGGTGGAAGATCACCGCCCCCTCCGTCAATAAAAACAATCTACACTTACGGGACTAATGATCTCAGCAGCTGGCGCTCCCGGACACACTAATCAATCAATCCATTAACTATTCGCATTGAAGCTCTTACTGTTACAATTATAGTGCTACTCAAAGTTTAATATATATTATTACTATATCACTACATATATATTTTCAGAATACATATGCTGGTGAAATAGATAGGCAGAGAAATGGAAACCAACGGCCATGTGACAGCAACGCCCGTTGGAGTGACTACATCGGTGCCTGGCCTCAAGTATATGTCGAGAAAATGGTATGATTTAATATATTTATTCACTTTGGTTATTTAATATTTTAATATTTTTCCCGGTATTGTTACATTAAAAACTTCCAAGCTAAGACTGTATTCATAAAGTGGACTAATATTTTAACTTTCTCTACTGATGTCAAGCGACAGAAACATTGATCACCCAAAAGTTTTAAAGGTCACTGCACGTTTATTGAGGACAGAAATGGGTAAAAAATATTTAAAAATCAATACTGAAAATACGTCATCGTCTATTTGAGATTTTCAATAACCAAAATATTTTTAGATACTTGTAATTTATGCCTACAAAATTTCATCTCTAGTTATTGAAATGATTGAAAACTACGAGCATTTTTATTACAAAACTTGTGATGATAAGTGGTGTTTTATCGGACAAAATTATTTCTTTTATTAGACAAAATTACTTATTCGGACTTGGACCTACAACACTATTATCACGTAATACTACTTTAGCAGTCGGTATAACAGTCTATTAAACAACGGGTTTTAGAGGCTTAAATAGAAAGTCTACCAGTACATTCTTGTCTCATCATATATCCCGATTACCTAAATAATCGCCCAGTCACATAAACCACAAAAGAGTTAAGCGAAAATATTCGTTCTCCGTCAAAGCCCTGATCCACTCACTCTCAGCTACCGCAACCACAGTATTGCATGGCTTCTCACCAATTCCATGGCGAAATACTTTTAAGAATTATTCGACATAAGGTGTACACGGATCGCAAATATCTTCAACAGTTTCACTAGCCACTAGAAGAACCCATCATATCCCTCACGAAATCATCTTCACTTCAATGAATGCATAATACGTCCAACATTAATTTATACATTCTCAGATTGAGACGTCGTATCCAAAATCAATCTTTCCAAAATACAAAATTTCAAAACAAATTTCTAAGAACAATGACTAAAACACCCTGGAGCTCGTGATGAACTCCTAGTTTCACAATGAACTCCGTATCTTCCTCATCACAATACATTTCTATCATCTCTGTTTTCAAGTTTATTCAAAATTACTCGAATACGGTCACATATGCACTTCAACATTTGAAAAGGTACATAGAAACCAAAACATAGAAAACAAAATTAACATTGGAAACACATGCGTACGAGTAGTGAAAATTGACCACGGAGGACATTCGGCGAACCTTCAACGGATTATTCTATTAGTCGTTTTGAATAACGTAATGTGCTTATGCAATATACTATCCATAAAAAGATATTTACTACACGTACTCTCAATGTACAAGTGTCTATTTGTATACGACTGCTGAGGGTCAAATACCAAGGGAAAAAAATGGTATTAGGGAGATAAAATTTTGTTTAGATTTTATGTTTAATACGGTAAGATCTTGACGTTTTGTCGATTAGGAGTGCTTCTAGCTCTTTGAACGATGATTGAATCACGTATGTGATTTATGTGTGGAGACCTGGTATGTTGCTTATTTATGATCCGTTTGAGTTACTTTAATTTTCTTAATAATTCCTGAAATTAAATACGGAGGCTGAGTTAACGATTCATTTCTTTTGCTCATTTACTCCCACTTTACTTAATGGCTCATTGTTTTGAACAAGCTGAAACTATGCCTTTTCTGCGTACTTTGTTCATAATGTTTACAGAGTTGGATCTAATTGTTCCCAAGACGTTCTGAGACTCTGGGTTGTGTGGTTGATGCTTGGTAATATGTTTTACTTTAATCATGTCAATGGCAGAATATGGAAGTTCTGCGGTTTACTGATGGGGCACTGCCTGCCATATCCACACAACTAATGCATTCTTGTAGGAAGTGTTGTAAGCGACTTCGAAAGGAAGTGTGTAACACAAATTGTTGCTAATTGCCTTTGAAATTGAATTATACTCTTATTGATGAACAATGTTACTATCTTTTTTATAGTGAGGACGGTGTGATCACTTTCTGTTAATGAACATGTGAAGAAAGTTCATGTAACGAAGTTACATTTCTTTCAAGATGTTTATTTACGCAACAATTAAATTAAAAATCTCACTGACTAGCATATCCATTATTGTGTATATTTTTTGTGGCATAATATTCACAAATTACAATTATTAACAATTGACACAAACATACAATTTTAATTTGAAGTAAAAAAGCTTTAAGTTACAGAGGTAACTCCACTTAATGTCTTTGACTATGTATTCTGGCATGACAGTATCAATCAACTTTCCTATCAAAAATATTATATCGAATTAAACTGAAATACGCAAGGAAACATCGGCAATAAGTCGAAGGCAATTAATGCTCAAGATGCGGAAATACTGCAATTACATATACTTAATAAAAATAATGTCGCTCAAAATTGTTTATAAATAATACGGCAAGCATGGAGAAATCCGAAAAATATTTGACCCCTTTTTATACTTGATGTAAAGGTCACATTGCCGTTACCAAATTTCAAAACATGTGGATGCTGACAGCGCAGATTTTCGCATAATACAATTCACATGTGTGCATGAAATGTCTTTTTCGTACACATTAATTGACGAACAACCGAAAGATTTCTGCCTACAGAAGAAAGCTGACATCAAATGGTTGTCGTGATCAATTGTTATATGCAGTAACTAACGAAAAAAAAGAATAGAAGAGAAAGTATCAAACAAACAAGAGAAACGTCACAAGATATAAAATATTATGTGAGTTATCGTGACGGATTTATCTTGGGATATACTAACGAAAAAATAGAATAGAATAAAATAAATAGGAGAAACGTCACGAGAAACACAATCCTCTGTCAATAGATAATGTCATAATTTTTTAGAGATTTACTAACGAAACAATATATTAAATTACGGTTATGCATAATGGACGAACTAAGGGCTCCCGCACACGAGCGTTGCTTTAAGTTGGGTGTCGTAGATTAACACTATCTTTTGCGAAACGACACACGAGCGATTAAGCTATTCCGCATATGATAGTGTGTGTTAATCTTCAACGCGCATTACTTAAGGCGAGTCGAACGCGCGTCAAAGCAACTCTTGGGAAACACAGACCTATACCCCGATTAAAACGTAGTGGCACTGCAAGTTAACAAGATGGAAGAAGGTGGGGCATTGTCATCAAATCCAGACATCCAATCCCAAAAATTCAAGTTGTAACGAAGCTCCCGTGAGTTACAGTATCCTCTTCGCCGTCCAGCTCGTGACTTTGAGGTGCCACTGTATTTAAATCGGAAAAGGTCTGTGTCACACGAGCGTTGTGTTGTCGCACGTCGCATTATATATAGTATATAAGCGGGACGGCCAACGTGCTCATGTGTCGTTTCGCGCAAGATACAGCGTTATTCTACGACGCACGTTACTTAACGCGCGTCCTCCGAACGCTCGTGTGCCGGGGGTGCACGAAAAGAACCTTGTTGCAGCGGGGCCGTCGACGGACTGGGCACCAGGTGGGCGCTGTGGCGGCGGCGGCGCTTCGTGCTGGCGGCGCTCGCCTTCCTCGGCTTCATCTCGCTCTACTCGACGCGCGTCACCTTCAGCGTGGCCATCGTCGCCATGACCAGCGGCACCGGCGCACCCCACCGGTTCTCCGCCGTCTCCAGCGACGCCAATGGCACTTCAACCACCGCGTTCAAACGGAACCGCTCTTCGGTGAACGGGTCCTCAGCCGACGCCGTCTCGGAGGACGATTTTTCAGGCGACGTCCCCTTCCCCAACGCCACTCTCAATGCATTTAAGGACGCATTCGACCAAGAGGAGGGGGTGAGACCGATTATCTCTTCTCTTTGCTGAAATAAACGACTCAAAGGACACGGATTAGTAGAAGTTGAAGCAATTACTAACATGTAGATAACACTATGGCAAAGAATTACCGAATACATTATAACTAATGTAAAATAATAAATTAAACAAGGGTATTAAAATATTTTGTTTCGTTTAATTCACTTAATGTTTGCCATTGCATAACATAAAAAACGTACTGAAATTTTACTGCACTGAAGTGTTATGGTCATATTTAAATGTGAGACTATTTCACCTTCGGACATACACAAAAGTATAAGTCAACTTTATTTTGTTTCTGGTAAATATTTATAATGTATATTAGTAATCTAGAAGGCTGCTTATTTCTCTATTTTGTTTGAATCATGTACTTAAACGCTGCAACCATCGAAATGATACGTCCAATAGCTCGACAGCGGGCGTTGTGCAAAGATGTTCCTGTCGTGTGGCAGAAAGGCAGCGCGGGCGGCGAGTTCGACTGGGACTCGCGCACGCAGGGGCTGCTGCTGTCGGGCTTCTTCTACGGGTACGCGGCGTCGCAGCTGCCGGCCGGGTGGCTGGTGGCGCGCGCCGGCGCCGCCAACCTGATGGGCGCGGGCATCGCCGGGTCGGCGCTGCTGTCGCTGCTGGCGCCGGTCGCCGCGCGCTGTGGCGGCGCGGGCCTGCTGCTCGCCGTGCGCGTCGCCCAGGTGCGTCGTGCGCTGCTGCTCGCTCCGCAACAGAACCTCTGGGTGCAGACAGGAGCTTGTTCCTTCCGGAAGGATGAGATGGCTCAAGGCATAGCAAAATGTCACTGAACGGGAGGACGTGGGCTCGAGTTGCGACGGTGGCTGGCCACGTAGCTAGGTCGAATTCATTTGCAATCTAGAGACGAACTCAAGCATCTGGCTACTCAAGCCCCTAGAACGTCGGGGTCGTAGGTACTGCTGTGACATCTGTTGATGTTCTGAGCTACGTAAGTTGATAAAACATCACTGCACAATTTATTGTTTACCAATGATGACTAAAAGTAAGGCAAGATAATTGTATAATAATGTAATTCACGTATAGGGCAGAATAGCTTGTAGCTTAGAGCTTGTCCCAACGGACGCGGTGCCCCGCAGGAGGGAGTCATCTGGAGGTGAATCTCGACGTGGGGTTGGGCGCTGGAATTCCCGGTTCATATGGGCAGGAAAGCCCTTTATCCAGAGATATATCATGCACTACACTTAGTGGTATAGTGACCATAGAAAGTAAAGGCTACATGCATGCTTCCTGCCGGTGCACAGTGTGTAATTTTGAGGATCTATGGAACAGAAATTCTAATTGCAAAGATAATGAGTAAAACTGAATGAAACCATGTTGTATGTTACTTAAATATTACAAAATGAGTACAATAAACCAATTGTGTTATTTATTGCAACATAAATAATTTTTATTGCAACATAAAAAATGTTTAAACCTAAACAAAAAATTAAACGGCAATTCTTTAATGAAATAGCAAATAGACTATATTCATATACTTCAATGTTCGATAAGTTAACAAAGAAAATACGTATTAAGACATTATATTTTTTTAAAGCGAACAATATTTTTAAACGAATAGAAAAAAAATAGTCAGAAGTACTCAAGGTATTGCTACTATCTGATGAATCTTCAGAATCATCTACATCCATTGTCACTAAATCATCATCTAAAAATTTAATAATATCTTTTTTACACTTTTCTTTTTTAATTTTGAAGATGATCGTACACTTGCTATATATCGATCTGAAGTAATGATGAGTCTGTTTAGTAGGTCTCTATTTGTGTGTATTCTGGTAGTCTTCCTTGTAAAGAACTCTCTGTAGTGCTTGGTGTGTTTATTTCTTGCTTCTTGGGCCTCTTCTGAGTATTTTCCAATAAGTAAGATACATTTTTCAATAATTTCCCTTCCATGGAATAAAATTTTGTGAAGGCTCACAGGTATTGGATACCAACTGTACTTTCGAAGGTAAATGTTTTCGATCTCTTTAGTGGATTCATACAATTTCTCCGCATTAATTCTTCCCCACAATTTATGCATTGAATGATGGTTTACAAACATCTGATCAAGTCTAGACTCACACATGCTATTTCTGCTGCTTTTTCGGGGTTTCCTAAACATTTGCGTGAAGAGTTACCGTCATTCGTACTACCACTTTGTTGCTTATGCATCGATTAAAATACCTACCTCATTTCTAAATATATTCTCGACAAATTTATTCTTCAAAACTTTTTCTTTATTTTTAGGAATTCTTGCTTGCCAAGTTTTAATTTCGAAGCGATAAGACATATGCAGGATGCTTTCAAGCAGCCTAATCTACAAGTGAAGGGGTGATATACCGAAGGAAAGGAACTCTCTTTTAACTTCTTTCCTTGATAAGACATTTAAATTGTTCATATTACTCAGGTTTTGCCCCACACAGATAACATGTTTGAGAAGAAGACCCTGTCACAGCATTAAATACTTTGCCATCTAACATGCAAAATATCAAAACGGTTGTTACAGTCATTTCCAAATATTCAAGAACAATGGTTGTTGGTGCAAGAGATTTCATTTTTATTTTTATTTTGTCGACTTCTGTTGTAAATAAGTTGACCGATTCTTTAGCGAACATAAATTTAATTTTTGAGACAGTATTTAGTATACGATTGAATAGGGTGCTTCTACATACAATATACAACTAAGAGTGTGCCAAACCTTCTTAATTATCTTTTTCACATTCTCCAATATACTTTTAGTCATTGTTGTATGTCCCAATTCTTGATAAACATACGAAGTTAAATCTTCAAACTGTGATTCTTTAGCACTTTTGACCCATGTATTGAAAAGGGCCTTGCGGGAAATTGAACACAATATTCCGAAAAAATTAAAAAAGTACATGAATTCGCAAATTTTCGCGAGATGTTTTTTCATACATCAATTCCTAAAATAGCAAGCTTTAATTCTAGGATAACCGTAAAAAAAGAATTCGGGGGTATTCTGAACTAAAACTTTCGATGAACTTTCAAAATGAATTTTCCGCTGAATAAAATTTACTCCCCTTTTAAAAAGTCTTCTTAAAGTGGTGAGATGCTCAATAACTAATAATAATGGCAGCAACATTTAGGAAAAGGAACATAGATTCCACTTAGCTAATAAGCGAAACCTTCAATCTAAGTATAGATGCACGCCGATCAAGGGAACACGCAGTACTGAAATAAATGAATCAGATCATCAACGAACCAAGTCAAGCTGTAGCATGTTTAGACACTCACATCTGCTGTGCCTGTCAACAATTATGAAATATACTACCTTTTTTAACATGCTCTGGGCATCCTAGAATCGAAATACAAAACATTTTACCCATTTTGGTAAAGTTAAAATTTTGAATTTCTAGCGCATAGATTGCCCAAATTACACACTGTGCGGCGCGGGGCGCAGGGCATTCTGCAGGGCTGCGTGTTCCCGGGCACGACGCAACTGCTGGCGCGCTGGGCGCCAACCATGGAGCGCTCGCGCCTCTACGCCGTCATCGGCTCAGGCATCAACGTGGGCAGCGTCGTCTCTATGCCCGTGTCCGGCCTCCTCGCCACGCACTGGGGCTGGCCCTCCACCTTCTACTGCGCCGGTGGGTCGCCAAGACACCTAACCTCCGATCCCGATCACACGTAAAAAGACTAGAAGCAAATCACGCTGTGTTATTCAACCGTTATTATTTAAAATGAACTTGTGGACATGTAACTCACAAACTTGCTTGTTAGTAATGCAACACAATGCAACGCCAAAAATACATCAAAACAGCGCTTATCTTACTAAGAGCTTCACCATCTATATTCTCAAAACGCAGCTACCAGTACGATGTTCCCCCACAGCCGTTCAGCATTGCAGACGAATATTTGCAGCACAATGCTAGGCTGTTGGAAAACAGCATTAACGTACAGAATGTCACGAAATAAACATCACTAAAACTTCTAGGGTATGTAGCGATGTCAAAGATTATCACCACTTCCTAATGAAAATGCAATTAAAATATATCTCTTAATAAGGTAGACACTTGACTTTCATTGCTGATTGGTACGCACGGGTACTATTCATTTATCGGTGTTTGAGAGGTACACGAAATGTACATAGTTGACTGCAACAGCACGTGTACCTCTCGAAACTAACGGATGAATTGTCAACCGAGCGGGGACACGAAGTTTAAAACTGCAACTATGTAGATTCTTTATATGGGGTTTTCTACCCTATGTTCATTATCAAAAGTATCAATCTTCGACTCCCTTTACATGAACAAGCAGTTTGTTACATTTATTCTCAGGCATTTGTACTTTTAGATATTTAAATAATTAAAATAGGTTAACATGTAGTATTTACAATATCTGGTTGTGGCTTAAACCATGTAAGTTGTTCAATCGCGCAAATCCACTAAATCTTTACAAAAACTAAAATTTGCATGAGTCTCAAACTTCAAGTACTCTTATGTTACGATCAAGTAACCTATTTTTAAAGGCCTGAGAGTGTATTTAATAGTGAATTTACAACTTAGCAATCATTAAAGATCCAATCTCTCATTTCTGACTAGCTCCCAAACAGCTTCATGTAAGCTCTTTTTAGTCTGAGGCACCAAAATCTGATCATCTGCCTATCTTCTGACAACAAGAAATTTGTTTGAATCAGGTGTCTTAGGTGTCCTATGGTGGTTGCTATGGTGGATACAAATTGCAGATAGCCCTGAGATTGACAGGCGAGTGAGTCTTACCGAACGTATATACATTAAAGAGAAGATAGGAACGGTGTCTGTTTGCTCCAAGGTAATAATTGCGTCTTGTTTTAACGTACTGCATTAGTCTCGTTATGTTCGATATTACTGAATTTATGTTTGTGTATTTTTTATGCGCAGGTAATTTCACATCCCTGGCGAAAAATATTGACATCTCCACCGTATCTGGCGAGAGTAGCTGCCACGTTTTGCGCTGACTGGGCTTTTTATACAGTACAAAATCAAATTCCAATGTATTTGGAAGGTAACCATAATTCTAAAGTCACGTACCTTTCAGTGTAATGTAAAAGTGTTTAATTCATTGAAATTAACTATTTTTGAAGACTTAACCTACCAGCCACTTTTTAATTATTCTATTTTGTTGCACCATATTATTTCAGGAAAATTATTTAAAAATAAAAACTGTGCGCGTCATTTCTTGTACGGCTTTTTCTTCGACGCTGATGTAAAGATCGATGAAGTTAAAGCAAGCTCACATGTTGAACATTCTTATTGGCAATGTAAATCATAGCATTTAAGTCTCAACCACATTCATTTGGTAAGGTTTTCGGAGTTATGGAAAGTAGTATTAGAGAATATTTAGTTATAAATCATCTGCCCTTTTTTATATTGTTCGAACTATCAGAAAAACTAGTTAAAATCCGTGTTATTATTGTTACTGTTTATCAAACGTTGTTTATAGCTAATATATTTAAAGAATTCGTACTACTAGAGAATCTTTACTATATTTGCTTCAAGGGAAAAATCTAAGTTTTGTGATACCAATAAAATTCTACGGTCTATACTACATTAAGTAATGTAATGTAAATAGACTTATAATATAACATGAGACATAAAATGGAACAGCCATGCAATATAATTTATTGTTCAAGAAGTTATAAAGTTTATATTTCATTTAAAAGGACTCAGCTTATAAAAATAACTGTAAATAAAATGTTATTCCGTGCCATGCAAGCTGGGACGGTACGTTGACCGTGACGTGACCTACCTGTCATTTCCCAAATTATGTCACACACGATTTCAAATAAAATGAACAATGAAATGATAGCTACTAAAACAGACATTCAGCTGACTGAGTTGTATTAAATTATGGGACGACATGGATTTCTGTGTGGAAGTGTACATTTATAAATCCACAGTATAACCTATCTATAATGAGTTTTCCGAACTCTCACAGATACGCTGGGGTATAATCTACAAGGTGCTGGATTCGTGTCTGCGCTGCCCTTCGTCGTCATGGGATGCTTTACACTCGCGGCAGGCTATCTAGCCGACTTGTTGGAAGACAGGAATCTGCTGCACACTACCACAGTGAGTTAGCGTGGTTTTTACATAATATCTGAAATTACCAAAAGAATGTCAAGGACTTGTAGAGGTTTGAATGATTATCACATCTTTTCAGTGAAAACTTGATGGAAGATCTAACGACAATGCGTCGTGCAATAGCCTGTTCAAAAAATACGCGGACTCTTTGAATTGCGCATCTCCGGTTAGTACACGGGAATCCACTTGATGTCGCTCGGTTTGCTCAGATCTGCTGATTATGACGCCATTTTACGATTGTTGATATGTTTATTTATTTATTAGTTACACATGTAGTAGCTACATAAGGAAGTATGATTTTTTAGTTTGGCGGATTTCAAAACGAATGAGAGTATTGAAGAGTAAATAAAAAGGACAATTTTTAAAATTTGTAATTTATGTATCTACGAAAATTATCATTATCATTGTTGGGTTCAGTTCAATTACTGGTACTTGGTAATATCAATAAAATAATAAAAAATAATATTAACAAAATAATTAAAAAACAATAATAATAATTAAAATAATAATAATAATAATAATAATAATAATAATAATAATAATAATAATAATAATAATAATAATAATAATAATAATAATAATAATAATAATAATTGCATTTAAATACAATATTATATCATTTCTTTTATAATAATTTCGCGTATACAATAAAACAACTAGTAGGCGATGTAAATACTACAGCGAGTTAAGTCACCCAGTTCTAGCAGATATCAAGATGCTCCTTTTTTGTGTGAGGTGCGGAAGTTGTACGTGTGCGGAGGCTTCATGATGTTGGTCTTGTGCCTGCTGCTCGGCACTTATCTGACGGATCCATCATATATCGTTGCGTGCATCTCATTTGGAACAGCATTTATATCTTTCGTCTACTCAGCAAGCAGGTAAACGTAATGAAAAAGAAATACTTTTGAACCACAATTACACACACCATAAACAACGGACTGAAAAGACGGTACGAAATTGGGTATAGCAACTGAAGGTTAAATCTTCATGTGATTAATAATTATTTACGGTCACACTTCCATGAAGTCTATGCACATTACGTGAATTGTTCTTTTTATTGCTGTATGCAGACTAACACTTTTCTTGGTTCTAAGAACAGTTTTGAAATAAAATTGGATTATTTTTAAGTTCTTAAGATAGTTGATCATGCTATTTATCTATGATCAATTTGGATGTTTTCCCGTTATGCAAGCCTAGGAAAATATCAAGAAAAAAATTCAACAATTTCCTGTTTCTTAGGAGACTTAAATGTTATCATTGCCCATATATTATTAGAATTAGAATCTCAACAGATAGGACCACGAAATGAAACATTCATACGTATTTAAAGCTTTTTACAATTCTTGGATCATAAATGAAGAATGATGGTGAAAGTAATACCTAAATGTTAATTTTTTCAGGACGATGAAACTCCAATACAGTACAGAATTCAACTTAAACATTATATTCAACGTTCATATTCGAAATGAACGTTCACCTTTTATTAAATGATAATGACCTAGTATTAATTTCTATTTGAGAAAATTATCATCACAATTATTGAAGCTTTAGCGGAACCGACTCGTAACCTGTGGAAGGGGTAATTAAGATCCTTCGTATATACATTTCTGCAGATCTGTTGGTTTCATTGAAAATTTGCGCAAATTCGGCATGAATCGTTACAGTTCATAAGTTTGTTTACCCTATTTATCCCCTGTTTATTCACAACTAATTTCAATAGCACTAATATCTATTAAATTATGAAGAAGAATTCTTTGCAAGTAAAGTTAATATAGCATCCAAAATATTTTCCATATGTTTTATAATTGTTTGAATAGAAAATTCAAATATACTGGATTAAAACGTCGAACGGTTAATACATTGTGCCGTTACTTATGCATTTCCGGCAAAATTTATTTGGACGGAGTCTGAATTGTACTTTATCGTTCGTTCCAGCGTCAATATTCTGGACATGGCTCCTCTCCACGCGAGTGTCCTGGAGGGTCTCAGCAACACCATCACCAACCTCTCGGGAATCCTCACCTCGCAGATCACAGGATTCATCGTGCGAACGCAGGTATTACGCGTTCACTTTGAATTTTCACACGGCAGAATTAGGAACTAATGTTGTTTTGAAAGCCAGGGTCCCGAGCGTACACCCGAATATCTACGAGTGGAGCCGAAGCGACTCACGCCACCTGTGAAAGTGAGCGAAGCTTTTTAATTTTTTTGTGATGTCCGCAGAAAAATCAAATCTCCTTCGATATAAGAAAGTGCGTTCTGGTAGTAAAATAATTATCAGTAATGTAGTGAACTATTGTCGCGAGGAAAAGAATAGGGGATTATTAATACTATTAAGAAAACCTATGGACAGAGCAGCAGCATCGGTAGGAAAGAGTTGAAGAACAGTGTACAATGTAATAAACGATGTACATAAAGCAGAACAGAGCGGTCAAAAAGTTTTGACCCCAAGGAAAAAGAGACTGGGAAAGAAACAAGTTTTTTTTAGATCATTTCTCGAAGTGTTTAGTGAAAAGGAAGTTTTTGGAATGTTATGAGGTTAAGCGGGAAATTCCGACTCTTCGAAAGCTTTACAGTGCCGTTAAAGAAGACCCGGACATTAAATTCTCTGGGAAAAGAACAACATTGTGGAGAATATTAAAGGAATTTGGTTTCAAATTTCTAAATGCAAAAATAGAAGATCAGTGTTAGTGGAGAGGGGAGACATTGTTGAACGTCGTGCGACGTTTCTAAGAACACTCGGAGAGAATGACAAAGGTGCTCGGAGACCTGTGATTTACACAGATGAAACTTGGGTGCACACTCACTACACAGTTAATAAGTGCTGGCACACAATGAAGGACCTGGGGTGTTAAAGAATGAAAGCGCTGGTCAAAGGGCAATAGTAGTTCATGCAGGTGGGGATACTGGATTTATCGAGAAGGCTGAATTAATTAATCACTCGAAATCAGCTTCTGGGGACCATCATCACGAAATGAATAGTGACAATTGTAATAAATGGCTAAAAGAGAGTTTGATTCCAAACATTCCAGATGGAAGTATTGTCGGTTTGGATAACGCATCTTATCACTCTGTACTAGAAAATAAAGTTCCAAACTCTTCATCTCCCAAATCAGACATACAATCCTGCCTACAGTCTCATAAAATTAATTTCAATCCTGATTTACGAAGGGCTGAACTTTTAAAATTAATAAGAATTTACAAACCCGAACCAGTTTCTACAGTAGACAGTTTACTATATAAAAGCATGGATTCACAGCTTTACGCCTACCTCCCTATCATTGTGACCTGAATCCAATAGAAATGATTTGGAACACAACGGAAAACAAATTACCTCAAAAAATGTTAGCAGCATGTCTCTTCCACTTCTTATGCAGTTAACTAAATCAGCAATATGCAGCATTACCCAACAAGACTGGAAAAAAACTTGTGACAAATTAAAAGAAATAATGGAAGGGTACTGGCATCGGGACGGTTTAATGGAAGAAGCCATAGAAACTGTAATAATAAACGTGGGAGTAAACAGTGTCGTGGGAGTGAATCTAGTACATCAGGAAATTCCAGTTCCACGCAGACAGCTGAGTCTGAAAGTACAAGCGGTACCGACACAGCTGACGAAATGCATCTCTCTGACAGTGGCTTACGAGTCTCGCCCCCTCTTCATGATTAAGGTAATGTACTAAATAATATAGTAACAACAATCCGTGTCATTCACAAAAGTCACAGAAATATTTTTTTAAATTTTCTCAAGTGACAAGTTATTAAACAGTGATCATGTTCTAAAAACCGGCCTGGCTCTGCGCAGGACTGTGCGGGTTCACTGTGTATCCGGCTCACAGCCATCTATATCAAATCTACTCGATTCGTGCTTACTGTAGACAGGCGAATAATTCAGTCGGCGGTGACCTTATGTAAACAGATCGCAGCGCTTCGTCTGCATATATAAAGTGAACGAGTAATACCTGAGCCTAACAAGACGCACAAGAAAGAAATGAAAGAGCCAGTTATTTGGAGAGCGTTGGCTTCCGCTGCCGGAGTCAGTAGCTTCTTGGCTGTCTGGGGGACGCCGCGTCTTAGGAACAGGTGCCAACGTTCCAAATGTCCCATTTCGCCCCGACGAATTTGGCAGAATTGCGGCCGAAACGTTGGCACCTGTGACTTTGACGTGGTGTCTCCGGGATAGCCAAGTAGCAGCTAGTTAATTTCATTAGCTTCTGAAGAGTGAGCTAAACTAACAATAATAAAAATTATTTTAAATAAACTCCGCAATGGTTCTCTTTCTTCCAGACATTCAACATTTCATAATAAACTTCAACGGAATACACAATGGAAGTATCTTTAACCTTCCTACTCGAAAAAATCTCAGATTTTGTTTGTCCTTCAAGATTCACAATTGAAACCGATGCTCCTTCGGAATGCACATTCAGAGCGCTGTATAATTTTTGTGTGATTACTTGGTACAAAGGAATAAACTTTACAAAAATTGACAGAAAAAACGTTTGTGTTGTTTGAGGGTTTAGAGAATATTCGTTTGGGGCATATGGAGATAAAATAGTATTTTAAAAATAAGTGCGTGAAATATTTTTTTCGCAATCGAGACTGAGGCACGATGTATCGGGTTCGCACCCCCCCAAAAAAAAATTGCGGTCGAACATAATTTTGACCAATTACTTATAAACATTATTTTCTGCAATCATTAACCCGTCTCGATTTTTTTAACCAGAATGACGCCACATTTAGGGAGTTTCTCAATTTGTGCTCACGATGCTGAATGCACTACGGCCCAGTTCCTATCCTACGGTGAAAATTTCCATGGGCATCGAACCTCAGACCTCCGTATCTGGACCTGCAGATCGTAGCTAGCCATGCACTACCCTTACCTTCCCACGTGACCCTACAATACTACTAATTACCCGCCTCTATCTACGGATTTGATGCTCTGAAAGACGCACAAACGTAAAATAATAAAAAACTTACATTTTTGGCGGAAAAGAAGAGAAAGGAAAATGAGTGTTGAAAAGCAATAATGGAAAAAGTAAAAAAAAGGTCAATAAGAGTGTTTAATTATTATACATCAACGCATTCCTGAAATGTTTCATGTGACCATTACTTCTGTTTCTTAATAATTTTTGTAAGCAGCACGCCGTCCCGGTGTCTATTCGGCCCTTGCTCTGCGCAGAGCGCGGCGGAGTGGCGCGTCGTGTTCTACGTGACGAGCGGCGTGTGCCTGCTGGGCGGCGCCGTCTACGGGCTGTTGGGCTCCGGGGAGCTGCAGCCCTGGGCCGAGGACGGGCTGGAGCCGCCGGCGAGCGTGGCCCTCGTGGCCGCCAAGGCGCCGCTCCGCGAGGATGGGGGCGTGGACAACCCGGCGGCCTCCGTCTCCTGAAGAGCCTCGCAGCCAGCTCCTTTTCGTTCTCCTCGCAAAAGGCGATCAACGCGGCACTTCCAAATAATTGTTACGACAGCAAGAAAGTGGCTGTTGATGCGTTAAGAAAACTTGTAATAGTGCAGCGGGCACAAGATGGTTCAACTTTCACAATTGTCGGTGTAAACTACGATTTTGAGTTATTTTTTATTCAGACTCGTTGTTATGAATCTGTGAGTAATACTACATGTGGAAGTCATCAAGTCAACGCTAAACCATTGTGATGAGAAGGGTTTCTTTGTGCTCAATGATGTCCATAGAGGTACTAGGCAAAGTACATGAAAAAGGCCTGTTTAGTTAGTGTCCGTGGAAAACACTCTAAGGGCCTTAAATAGAATATAATGCTCTTTTCTTTCTGTGTCGCATTAGAAGATACTGGACTGCCTTCGTTGGTCCAACCTCAAATATTTTTAAATATAATACATTTTTACTCTTGTGCGAGTTATCACTAATTTGGTGTAAATATTTTCTAGTCTAATGGTTGAGAGTAATTTTATGAAAGTGTGTTTATATAAACTAAAACTAGTTTAGTGTGAGAGAGAGACATATCAATTTAATACAGAAACGTAGTACTGATATTAATACTCTCTGGTGCCTCATGTACTTCAGTATTGAAATTATTGGCGTTTAATACGCACGTATTACACTCATTCCAATTTTAATTACAAATTTGATCAAAAACTAGTTGAAATTATTTCTTGATTCTGTTCGCAATATTTGTACTAAAACTATATGTCTACATCACCTGCAGTAATTCAAACACTATTCACTATACTTGTTTTAATGGGAATTCATAGAAATAAAGAAAAACGTATGTTGGTACAATGTAGCAAACACTTTGTCGTATGTTCTTTTGAATTTATACGTTTTAAAGAAAATAGTAAACAGTAAGCTTGCTTTTTATCTAATACAAAAAAGTTTGGAGGAAAAACGTAGAAACCTTTGTTGATAAAATCTTCTGTTAATATTTTTTAGAAAATTTTCAATATTTGATCGTAATTAAGCAAAAAAGCTAATGATTTGAAAATAATACATAAAATGGTTTAAAAAATATTACATAATAACTTTAAATAACAACCTTTAGAAGTATCTATTTTTAATAACGAAGGTGTATGATTTGTAAGAAAAAATTGAAATATTGCAATCTTAAACATTTTGATGTTTTAATGAAAGTAAAAGCTTGCCCATGTGTATGAGCGCACATATCTTTATTCGGGAAAGCATTTTAATTAACATTTTAAATAATAAATTTCCAAATTTTCTATTCGTAAGGTCTATTGTTTAACTAGATTGATGGGAGATTCGTAATTATGAAAAAATGAATGATTTAGGAGATACTTTGTTCTCATACAGAATAGCAGACGGACACAGGGGTAAAACGATTTGGAAAAACACAGTAAAGGGCTCTTTATATTCTAAATTCTGTGAAAATGCAAAGAGTAAAACATGTCAGCAACAAAAATGAAAATGGCTCTAAAAAATACACACACACACAAAATTGTTTTCAGATAATATACTGATAATATGCAGATATAATAATATACAGATAAAAGCACTGCTTAAGAACAACTAAAATATTTTCGTACCACACTACACTATATTAAATATTTTAACAATTACTTACACAAATAAATACAAAATTTACACAGGTTTAGTATATATACTCTCTTCATGATTACTTCAATGTCGTAATAACACACAAAGTACATTATACGTAGAAATACAACTGATCAGTTCTCTACATAATAGTAATATAAAAAAATGTTTGTTCCATAAACAACACGTATATAGCAAATAGCGGTGGGAGAATTCGTCTTTGGAGCCTTCCTCTCGCATAATGAGAGCTGTCATAATCAGTGCCGCATTGGATATGAACTAGCTGTCGGTAATGGTATTACGAAAATAAGCGGAATAAAACAAACCTATATTTGCAGTTTTCAGTGGAAATCGAAACTGCTTCATTGATTTTGGATTTTTTCTATGTCTTTTACATTTAAAAAAACTATAGATATCTCTCACCTGGCCGGTTTCTGCAGAGTTTTCTATTTCCGCGCGCATTAGAAATTAGTATATACACACATGACGTAGTTGGTTATTATTACTTAGGCACGCAGACGTATTCAAGTTTAAATAGTAAGTAGTTTGTGCAAGTACTATGCACACAAATAATTTAAGATATTCTAAAACAGAAAGTGCATGTTGCACAGAGGATTTTCAATGATTAAACTTTCTTTGTTGCTCAGAAGCAAACAGTTCCATAACCTCGCTCTAACCCTTTTGTTCTCGCGAAGGAAAGCATCGATTCACATTATTTCGGCTTAAAGGACAAATTATTAAATAATTAATATTTTCAGAAGAATTATAGACAGCAGAGAGATTAAAACAAAACAAAAATTTTGAAAGTTGATTGACATTTATTAATATACAATAAATAAATTGCATTTCGAAAGTAACTGTTCTTTCATTATCAAGCTTGAGAAAGTCAGTGTATAATATAGGTCGAGAGCGAAAGTTACATTCAGGTGCGTTCACAATATAGAAATCAACAATAATAGAAAAGATAATGACATTTTTTGAAATTATTGATGAATAATATTATTTAGTCAAACTTGGTAGACCGCTATTCTTCATTGCATTAGTATGTTCAAGAAAACTGTACGTGTTTTGAGAGTTGTGTGATTTTTACTATCTAGGTTTTCCTATACTATATTCACCTTTGAGAGTTAAAGAAAAGTGAATCCAGTAGGAAAAAACACAACAATCCTGTCTTAATTCTACATCTTCGGTCATGCTGTTACTAATATTACATATTGCATTCATTATGATTAATGTAATTATTTAATGATTAAAAAAGTTAGCTATTAAAAGGCAGGTATTAGGTCATATTTATAATTAAAGGAGGGGGAACAAATGTTTATTGCACATCATTCTGTGAAGCAGATTTTATTCCTGACGAGTATTCCTGTCGAGTAAAAACAACGAAGGTATTGGAAGACAAATTCTGTCAAATTGGTGACCGGTGCTTAGCATCATAATTCCGTTTGCCACGTGTATCGGTCAGCGTGACGTAAAAATGTACTTTAGGGGGAATTAGGAAATTATAGCCGTTCAAAGATAATAAAATGCTCATCTTATCTTAAGACTTTCTTAAGACTAAATCGATTATTAAAGTCCCGGCTTTACGATTGTGGTGTAGAGAACACAATGGACAAACGAGACATGAAAGGCTACGGAGGCAAGAATCCACAATTGCTCCCTTAAATTTAGTTCAATTCTTGGTTCTGTTAATTGACTTCTCTGACTAGTGCTCATTTCCACCTACAAAATGAGATTGAAATAAAAAAAAAATATGAAAATCAAAATCATGTATTAAATACCACCTTAAAACTATAAATAAAATGTATAGTATGAAATAATACAATGTGTAGATATCAAATCATGAGTATCAAGCATATTCATAACTAATTATTACGGATTCAGTATCACTCGTGAGAAAACGGCATTCGTTTTCAGCTTCGGTTTCTTTCAGTGGGAGAACAATCGGAGTAGGACATCAAGGAGAAATCCTTCACGTCAAGCACCTGCACGTGAAGTTCTTTTGTGAGTCGTCCCAAGCTCGTACACCGGGTCGAACCCAATTCGTCAGTCCGTGACGGGGCAGAGGTGCGCAGCGGGCTTGCGTCGACGCAGGAGGGCCTCCCCGCCATCAGCGGGCGGGTTCCACCGCCCACGGCTGCAGCTCCGCGGAGCCGAACGCGATGAAGGCAGCGGCGCCCACGGCGTACAACACCGCCATGATGTAGAAGACGGCGTGCCACTGCTGGGGGTCCTGCGCCGGGGACGCACGCGTCAGTGCCCGAAACGTGCAGCACAGGGCGATTGATTTGATTCATGTTTCTGGGCACGTCAGCTACTGTGGTCATTAGTCCCGGTATTAAATGATTTTCCTGGGGAGGTGGTGGTGTTCTTTCCCTGCCGGGTGGTGAGATTTAGCGCCGACCTACACGTCATCGTGCGAGGGATTCCCATGTCAAGGTATCTCCCATGTGGGGCAGTGCCCCAAAAGGGACAAACTCTAAGCTCGAGACTGATCTCCCGGCATGGGTGATAGTATAGTGGACATAAGTGAAAGTATGTGTAAGTAAGGGGGTGAGAGTAGGACAAGGCAGAGGAAAAGATCTCACGCAGTCCGTGGAGTATTTGTTAGGGTATTGCCCCGGCATTCGTCTAGTATTGTTTGGAGAAACTACAGAAAACTACCGATACGAGCACCCAGCCGCTAGAATTCTCCTCCAGGCAATGACTAAATCTGTAGTAGCGCTCTAGCTAGTGTCAAAAATGCACCACCGTTGGGACTAGTATCCTAGAGCTTCACAGTTAAAATTTAAAATACTGATTTCGAGCTCTCGATTGATACGAGAGAAGTGAGAGGTATGGAGTTTTCCATGGCGGTAGAATCAAATCAGACCGTGACCCATTTGTCGATGCAAATATTTTCTACTACGCGGAAGCAAAATATTCTTGGTATCAAATGTAAACAATAATCGTAATATATTATTGACGAGTCAATTACTTTAGTAAAGGAGTGGGAGCGAGGATTCCAGGGCTCAAAAAAGGTGCTCATGCAAGACAGAACTGGGTATTTCCAAAAAGTGTGCTTGCGCATGAATAACTTAAAATCCGCGTACATTATCTATTATAAAATTTGGGAAGTTTAAAAAATATGGTTACACATAAGCGATTTGCCTAAAATAACTAGACGTTTATTGTAATATATCTTTTCTAAAAAAAAATCTGCCGGCAATGTCAGATTTTAACTTAGATATAGAACGGTATGTAATTAAACTAGAAGTTGTGATCTCCACGATTATTTGACACTAGTTAGATCAATTTTTAATCATTTAAATTGATTTTATTATTATTACGTCGAAGATAAATATTTATATAAAACATATTCAGACTTTAAAAAACTAAAATTTATTAAAAATAAACGTTTTTATTTTAGAAACATCATTTATCTACCAGTTTTTATGATCATATTTATGTTTTCTTGGTGAATTTTGTTACAGATATACGACTATTATATGAAAAAGAATATTAATTTTCGAGCTACCTGTACATCAAGTGATTATATTTGAGCAGGAAATGACAAATGTTTAGAGAGAAAAAGTTACTGCTCCAGCAAAATACCAAGCTGTGGCATTTTATCGTAAGGTCCATTCTTACGTAGTATCCATGCATTCGTTTTAATTTTTTATACAGAAGCCCAATTTTTTCTTTATGGAAATGTTGTTGCCCTTGTATCAGATTCGTATCACATAAATGGCTGCAAATAATTTTTCAGATGTAGGTGAGTCATTACAATGTATAAATTATATGAGTCATCTACAGTAAATATACCCACAAAGTTTGCCCTAGTCGAAAATTTATATATAATCACAAGTCAAAGTGTAAGTGGAGACAGTTAATTGAGGTCGCTACTGTGCCTAGTCAGAACAGAACTTGACATTGCAGAACAACATTTTTGTGGAGTATTTAATTACTGACCTTCAGGATTCAAGTGACACCAATATAGACGATCACTGTCCCACAGACCTAGTTTGTTGCATTCTGCGCACCGCTTTTGCAGACGATTGCTATGCTAAGAGCGTTGTATCCGTACGGCCTTCACAGTATGCTGTTTGTGCAAATGTGTAGTTCTCTGAGTCGTCACAAGAGAGCGCACGACTTGGTTCTAAGATATTCCGACAGATGGCGCACATTGACAAAGGATATAATAATACTGACAAGCGGTAAAACTGATAAATACTAAATCTCCAACTTTTTGACGCAAAAGAGAAAGCATTGAACATATTTAAGTTAGAAACTGAGATTCAATTTTGATAAAAAAATATATTAATGAATAAAGCCATCCCTAGGCGTAAGTACGCACTTTGTAGAAATTTGAAAACAGGATGCAGGATAATTTGAGCGACACCGAGGGAACGTAGTAATTAATGTGTAATGTCAGTAATTTACATTTCGTGTTACTCTGTTCAAAAAGGACGATTTTTCAGTTATTGTAATTAAAAAGATATTTCAAAGTTTCTGAAATGTCTTTGAGCATGATGCTTTACCAAAGAAATCCTACTATTACTCGGGATTATGATGGTTGCGAAAACATTGTATCACAGGCTTTCTTAAAATAATAGGATTATATTACAATCATTTACAATCTTTGAAAGTCATGGAAATGCTGTTTTATTTCAATCGTTTTTACTGTCATTGTTATTCTCGAAATGCCAAAATTACATTATCTAATTTGTTACTCATAAACTAACGTGTTCGTCGTTCAACGTGACAATCACAAACGTTTCTTGAAAAACATTCGAAAAACTGTTTTTTAAGATTTTGCAATACATTATCGTTGCTCCTCCTTTCATTAATCTCTCGTTCCCGAAGCAGCACATACATCTTAAAAATTTAAGAATAGAAGATTTGTACTTCTAGATCATATTCTTTGTCGAAATTTATTTTCGTACGTTTATCGATCATTATTAACCTTCGAATTTTAAAAAACGAACAAAAATCATGACAAACGAACGGATTTAAAATCAACAACTACAACAAAAACAAGTATCTTAAGAACTGACAAAACTATCTCACCTCCCCAGTTACCAGGAATCCGGTGACGACGGGGCTGATTATGCCGGGCAGAGTCGCCAGCGAATTGGTCACGCCCATGAGCAATCCCGCGTGTCTTGGTGACAAGTCCAAGTGGTTAACTCTGCGGTAGATAAGTTTAATTTTTAAGTTGTTATTATATGTTATTTTGTAATAATACTGTAATTTTGATAAATCAAAATTAATAAGTGTCTTTTGTAGATGTACAATTTTTTTGTACGTAGGGTGCTTTGATAACACAGAAATAATATCGTGTTTATGGTATCCTACGAACGAAGATATATTCTTGTTCCTATACCTTTCTCGATATCGACGATTCTTAATTCATGGTAGAGAAATTGAACTCTATTTTAATTTTTTTTACAAGCAGAAGGGAGAATCTCTCTCTTTAATATTGTGCTTTAACTTGATATTCCATTTGATGTCTCTAATTACTACATACGTTTTCGCATCTAATGATTACACTTGGAAACATTTGAAATTAAATTAAAACATTGAGATTTTTGTTATATCACCTGAAAACATGTGAAAAATGATTATCTTCTTTTTTGGAAAGCTTTCATAACTTTTTTAATACGTGAGGGTAATTTTGAGCTCAAAACAAATGGGTAATTTGTTTCGGTTTTGTATAAATATTTTGTTTTAAATAATTTTCTTGAAATAAAAATGTCTTTATTCTGGATTATTTAAAAATTTACATTATCTGAAGTTTTCACCTTTAATTTTCATAATGCCCATGCTAATGCCGGCTAATAAGATTAACCGTAGGGTTACCAGATCCTAAAAGCAAGCGAAATGAAACAAAACGCCTGTCTCTGGTCAATACTTGCACCTAAACCGTTCAGACGATTTTCTCCACTTCTGATATATCTCGGTCGACGTGAAGGAACACACGGCCTTCTGAGTTCCAAATAGATATTTGGATTCTGGAAAAAGACTCGACAGTTCCAAAATTTTCTTAAAAATTAACAATTTTTTTGCTTAAAATTTTTTTCCCGGATAGAGCTTAAATGAGTGGCACGGTTCTAGTTTTCGTTGAAATCCCTAGTTTTTCGAAAACTGACAAAGTTCAATTTTTTCCGTCTTCCTTCTACAACTACACTGAACCTTCCAATATTGTAGACAGATTTTCTCCATAACATAATTTGTTCTTCAAAGACCGATTTTGAAATAACTTGATGTAGAATTTTACAAAAATACGAGTAGCTTTCAAGTAATATTGCTTGAAATTTAGGCAATTTTTAAACAATTATTTTTTTCAAAAATGATTTCAAAATTTCTCTTCCTATGTATCAAAAGGCAATAAAAAATTTGGTCTCATTTCCAGGTAATTCTCTGTATTTTTGAAAATGTCGAAATGTTAACAGAACAAAACTACAAATTTGAAGATTGAGATTTTTGTCTTAATAAAATCGGTCGTAAATAAATATATCTTCAAAAAATTATGTAAATTTTTTAAAAAAATTAGTCTTTTCTGCGCAATTCTCCTTGAAGTTAACGCCAATTATAAAACAAATTTCTCAAAAACTGCCCCATAATTTTTTCTTCATATAAAAAAGTAAACAATCTTACATTTAAAAAGTAGAACTTGTAAGTAGTAATAATAAGTAGTAATAATACTAAAATGTTTAATGAAATATAAATGAAATAGTACGTATATTAAAATGTCTTACTAAATGACGAGGGAAAGTCAAACACAGGAAAGTCTAAAGAGCTAGAATATACTATAAACTGAAGCGCATCCATCTTTGCTGCTAATTAAGGCGATGATTTTTGCAGTCAAAGCAGCACCCTCTGGAGAAACAGAGCATTGTAGTATTCCGTTGAGAAAAAAATATTTTGGGTGACAATAGTTGGGAAGAGTAAGTGTCAAGGCAGAATAGCTAGCTCAGACCAAAGAAAATAGAGAACTAATACGAGAAAGTGTGTGCCATTCTGTAGCACCAGTAGTTTAAGAATAGATTTCATGAACGAAAATATCTCTAACATGTATATTAATATTGTAGTTTCGCAGGTAATTCTTTTAACAATTTTCGATACTTCAAAGGTAGCAATTTTTACAAATTCAGAGTTCAGCGGAAATAAGACCATCACAGTTTTTAAGAATATTTTGCTTCATCTGAGGACAAAGCAATTATAATCATTTCTGAGAAAATGTATTGAATTAACTGAATTTTGAGAAAATGAACGGTGTTTACTAGAGTTTTATAACGGTGTGTATATCTTTCCCCTACGGGCCGATGTTGCTTTAAATGGGTATGCACTAATGATTAATTAAGTATGCACTAATGACTTGTCACGAAAATGAAGACGCTTCTGATTGCACTAAAACGATACATTGAATTTGAATTATTTGATTTTTGATATATAACATTTATTTCTCTAAAATGTTTTATCTAATAATAAAGTACGAATTTACTTTAGTAATCCTACTTTAATTGATCATGTAAGAAAATTGTTATTCGCTATGTCCTACGTATATAAAAAGCTACTCATTTTTCGAAACATTATTGAAGTATCCTTAGGTTTACAAACAATAAAACATGCATTTCCCAGAATTTTTTGTAATTTAAAAAATTAAAACAGCGATTCGGAGCTGGACTGCACACTTTATCAAGAGCAACACAAAAATGGGAATTCGAAGAATGATAACATTTTTAATATTACTTCTGATGAAGTGTGCAAAACAACCTGCGAATCGTTTATTTACGTTTTTGTAAAAGAAAGAATAAAGTAGACCTTGAATAATTGAAGTTTGATTATTATTACACGTGCTTGATTATAAACTAAAGAATACTTCAACAATAATATTGTGTATCCAATAAACAATGATTATTGATTACATTTACCTACAAAAGAAAACAATTGATCATAAGGCCATCGAGGCAACATTCCCAGCGGCGCGGGGGACTCACAGGAGCGTGGCCCTGGGGAAGGCGCCCGTGGCGACGACGGCCAGCACGCAGCCCAGCACCACCCCGCGCGAGGCCGCGTGCGCCACCGTCAGCATGAGCAGCGCCTGCAGCGCCAGCGTGCCGCCCAGCATCGCTTTGCGCGCCTGCGCCAACGACAGGTACCCACAACCTGCGGGCGCCTCCGCAGCTCTCACTGGCACTGCCCCGCGCCGGTGGACGTCAAAATCGAAGGCGTAGCAGTGACGGATATCATCAATCAAGTCGTTGGCTTCCGCGGCCAGTCATGTGCGTGATATATGATCTGGGCTGTCCGGGTGACGCCGCGTCAAAGACTGTGTTGCCGACGTTTTGACCATCCTGTCGTGGTCTTCCTCAGGGCTGGTGTGCGGTATGCTGGCATTTTTACTGGCTCGGCTACAGAGCCTTCGACGCGGCGTTACCCGGACAGCCCAGATCACGCACGGATATCATCAATCTCGTAAAGCAATGTGAGCTTTTGTTTATAATGTAAGTTAATATGATTACAATAAATGTTTGCAGTTATGTTTCCAAATTCTATTTATGTTACCTTATTTTTCTGGTTAAAAAAATAATCCATATGAATTATTACTCGACTCGCATATTGTGACTCGAATAGGTGCCTTATTCCGCTGCGTGCACCGTCAATGATATACTAATGGTGTAACAAAACGCCACAGCCGTTCTTCTACTAGTCATTTTCCATATTTTTTCACTCTGCGCAAGCCTTTCATAGCTGAACAACTCAATTTTATACCCGCAGATGGAAACAAAAATAAAACAGTTTTGTTATTAGTACGTCAAATTACCAACAAAATCATGAACAATTAAAACAATTCAATTTAAATATATTAACTAGAATTATTAACTCACAAACAAAATCTTATTACGAATGTTAAAGATGGCGTTCCAACTTCAAAAGTGGAAAATATTGTCTACTGCATCCATTGCCAAGATTGCGACAAATCATATACTGGCCAAACTAAACGCAGAATAAAACAAAAATTGCGCGAACATGAAAATATCTAACGGAATTAATGAAAAGTTTAGCACGATATTAAAGCACAGAATTCAGCTTTCACCAAAATTTGATTTTGACAATCCGTCTATTTTGGACAAAGAGCACGAATGCACGCCAGATTAATTTCTAAAAATATATTTAACAAAATTAGTAACACATTCGAATCAAGAATGTAAATATTTGAGATCTGCACATGATCATATTTTAAATAAATTTTAAAAAATCATCGTAAGTTCTAAAACATGATAAGGTGATTGTCCTCCATAATAATTTTATTTTGTATTAGCATGCATTGCTTGTAGTTTTATCACTAACAGATTTTATTAAATTTAATCGTATTTACAGAATCTATGTGTCTAAAGAAGTGAAAAATTAGTTCGTGAAACGTACTTACAATATGAAATTAGTTATTTCAATAATTAAAATTATATATAAAATCCAATTGACTGGTTGCGTATTAATTAATTTCACAGATTTCTTGAAACATATGATTATGAAAATAACAGAAAAAATAGAAAAAGTTTGTTAGACAATATTGTTTTAATATTGCCCATATTTCATTCAAAATTAAGACTACTATTTTTAAAAATACACATGACATTTAATATACGACTAATTTTGCAGTACAAATGTAATTTGAAAGTTGGTTGGTTGCCAGTGATTCCGGGCGCGTCCATTACAGAGGTCATTAGTCCAGTAAGTGTAGTGCATGTTCTCTTTCAGGTGATCTTCCCCCGCTGTATGGCGAGATCCGGTGCCGACCTATCGTCGGCTCGCTGGGTTTCCCTGAACTAGGTATCTCCCACCAGCGCAACAACGTCCCCGCCGGGAAACCCGTTCTAAAGTCCCGACCAATCTCCCGTCCGGCATGTGTGGAGTAGTGCATGTTGTGTGTGTGTGTGTGTGTGTGTGTAAGGAGTGAGGATAGGACAAGGAAGAGGAAGGAAAGATCACGCACTGTCCGTGGCATTCGCCTGGTGTTGATCGGAGAAACTGCAGAAAACTATCGATCAGAGCAGCCGGCCTCCAGAATTCTCCTTCATGCAGCGACTGAACTCGACCTACCTGACAAGCTATTGTCAAAAACCTTGTCACTGGGAACTCGAACCTAGGACCTGCCGGTCAGAAGTACTGTAGTGACATCAGTTGATGCACTGAGCCACCTTTCCCGGTGAACGTCGTTTGAAGAAAAAAATGTCATCAATAATGTAGATGTTCGAGGGAGTCCCAAAAATTTCAAACTTTCGCAATTTTCAAAAATTCAGAGTTAACTTAGAATTTTGAGCCTCTGCCGTTTATATAAAAGAATTGGACTATTGATAAATGACTAAAGATATTGTCCGGTATCAAAACTTTTTAATCAACTTATGATCATTTCGAGCGCGTTGCGATCATCATCAGAGCTAAAATGTAATACAAATATTATACAAATATTATTAAATACAAATATTATTAACAGGTTATTGTATGCAAGATGCGTAAGCAAACTGGGTCGTACATACCTTGCAGCTTCTGGGCCGAAAACAAAGTTCTGCGAATTTTTGGGCGTGTGTCTTGGCACATGGACCACCAGACAACTTTATATTTTTACACAGTACATCAACTCCCTACACCCCAACATAAAATTCACCACGGAGATAGAAAATGAACAAAAATCTTTAAACTTCCTTGATCTCACCGTCACACTAGCACAGGACCATCATGAATTTAACATATTCAGAAAACGCACACACACGGACACAATCATACACAACTCTTCACAACACCCCCCCACACACAAACACGCAGCCTTCCATGCGATGGTGCATCGATTAATTTCCATACCTATGTCCCCAGAAAACACAAAAAAAGAAATAAACACCATAAAACATATAGCCAGAATAAATGGATACGACTGCAACATGATTGACAAATTAATAGCGAAAAAAACAAATACACTCAATATCCGCAAACACACTACCCTCACACCAATTGACAGAAGCACTACAGCCACGTACCACACAATCCCTTATGTAGGACCCCTTTCTCTTAAAATAGCCTCCACACTCAATAAATTCGGTCTAAAAACTTCTTTCAACAATACTCATACTTTATATAAAACACTATCGAACACTAAAGACCCAATCCCACCTACATCCTTATGCGGAGTCTATGCTCTCACGTGCAACAATTGCAATGCCATATACATAGGACAAACAGGCCGTAAATTCACACAGAGAATCAAAGAACACGAACAAGCATGGAAAAATAACACTACAACAGTCTCACACTTTGCGGATCACCTAAATTTAAACAAACACACATTTGATAAACACATAAATTTCCGAATTCTAGAAATTGAAAACAGGTACTGGAACAGAATAAAATTAGAAACCATACACATACACAACGTCCTCAAAAAACAGAACATGACATGTCTCAATCAGCAAATACCTGAACTCTCGTCACCTCTGCTAAAATTAGCACAAAGTGTACACCCCTAACCCACCCCCAGCCCTCCCCACTCCCCTCACCTTCGCTCGCCCGACCGTCTCTCAGCCTCCACCAGTACCCCCGCGGTTTACGACCCTACACCCGCACCCCACCCCTCTTCCCGCCCCCTCCCAGCTGCCGACCGGCTGTGTTCTTAATCAAGACACACGCCCAAAAATTCGCAGAACTTTGTTTTCGGCCCAGAAGCTGCAAGGTATGTACGACCCAGTTTGCTTACGCATCTTGCATACAATAACCTGTTAATAATATTTGTATTTAATAATATTTGTATAATAGTTGTATTACATTTTAGCTCTGATGATGATCGCAACGCGATCGAAATGATCATAAGTTGATTAAAAAGTTTTGATACCGGACAATATCTTTAGTCATTTATCATAATAAAAAGGTATCTACATCACCAACAATCCAATTAATTGGACTATTATTATAAGGAATTCAAAGAAAAAGTTTAAAGATATTTTTGAGAAAATATTTAAAATATACCAAGGCTTTAAAATATTTATCACTCATTTAGTACTCACGAAATTCAAGTTGTTGTTTTCGAAATCGCAGCGTTTTGGGTCGGGTCAGATCAATGGGGGAATACTCATTTTGAAAAAAAAAATTCGAATACTACAAACGGATCGATACGATAGTACAGACGTACGGATGGACACACGAGTAGACGGAGTATCGTTTTGAGAAAAAAAAACAGCAACCTTTTTGGTATCAGGGGACTACAAAGTGCATATTTCTCATAAAATCTCGATATCTATTTTCCATAGCGTAACTTTCTTACTACGTGTATTATTCCGTATAGACGTTCGTACACGAGAAAGTAACAAAAGAAATATACTAAAGGGAGTGCTACTTGTAAAAATAAAGCTTAGTAATGCAACGAAGATATCCTAGATGTCATTAATCTTCATCTTTCTTACGCGTTCTCAAATAATTGTCTGAGTATACTAACTGGTTGCATCAGCACTTACATCTTACATACAGAATAGTACCGAACCTGCCATTTAGGATATTAATATTTCCAAGCAAGCAAACTCGAACATCGGAAACTCTTTGAAAAATAAGAAAACTTCATGGTAGAAAACTACGTGTAAAGTACGTAAAAGAAACTTAGATGAACCTGGAGTTTCATTTCGCTACGACAAAACAGAATCGATTTGTTACTAGTTAAAAGCCGCGCGAATTTCTTCCCGGTTGACCAAATACTCACTTCTTTCGTACAAAGTTCCGTATGAACTAACGTGACAATTGCTGCGCCAGATAAAAACCGCCTGTACAAATAAAATATAGCTGAAGTAGCGCACCTGCGTGACCGACATCAGCTTCTTGCGCACCAACATGTCGGAGAGATGGCCGGCGCCCGGCAGAGACGCTGCCAGCAACACGTAAGGCACGGCGGCCATGATGCCCATGTGACCCACCTCCAGGAGATGCACCTCTGCAACGTCCGCACAGCGCTAAGAATAGCCATGGCAGCAGTGATGCAAACGAACTTATTTCGTTACTTCGTAAGTTTGTGCTTGTCTTTGTGTTTACTGGAAGGTGTTACTAGATCTGTGCATTTTCACAAATATTTACGATTGGCTTCATCTATCTCCTAAAACAAACGATGTAATCTACACATTTTATTTCACATCATTTAAGATCAAACACATGTTGATGAGAGATCTTACATTAATGTGGATCAACCGTTCGATGATAACTATTAGTAGTGTAATGTAAGAGTCCGTTCCACTTCTGTCATTGCCACCCATATAAAATATAACACACACAAATCCGTTAATACATGATAACACAAGATTTCCAATGGAAAATAATACAGTACATAGAAGTCCAAATTATACATTTTTTAAAAGGGACAAACCGGTATTATAAAGCAAGATAACATGTGAATCGAATCTCACTACCGTTATTTTGGTCTCCCGAAGAAAACCAAACAGTCTAGGGAGAGGGAGGTATCATCAAGTATTTAAGAGCGGAAGGTACCCAGTGCCTACGAAAACACCTGTTGGCACACTGATCGCCAAATTGCTTCAAATTTGGCGCCTCGTTTCTAATAAGACACTTCTGATGTCCTTTGAAGGCGTTTCGGAGGATCATACATTTCAAACTTGGCGCTTTGGAGATTTACTAAAAAAACCGCGCAAATTTCTTCCCGATTCACCAAATACTCACTTCTTTCGTACAAACTTTCTTGACGTAGATTGTCAACTGTTTCCTGTTGGTTCGCAGCGTCACCGACAGATCGCATCAGCTCCTGGGCAGCTCCGCGTAAAATATACCATTGTCAAAATTTCGCGGAACCCACTGAGTTCCACCGGACACGCCACGACGTGTCACCAGCTAGCATTGCCATCAGAGACACTGACTGCAGTCGTAACGTGAAGTAAAACGACGAAATTCGTAAAGAAACGTTTGATTTCGTCTGGACAGAGGTAAATGTAACAATCTCTTTAATACTCGTTAATTCTTTCTTCAAGTAACAATCTTTGTCAATTGTGTGTCGTTTTCTTTTCCAGTCTAATAAAAAACTACCGATAGAAGAGACGATGTTTCGTTGCAGGTTCTACTAATTGCTCTCCCAACTTATCTTACGAGTATGTCGCAGCCTCAACAACACTATTAAACATCCATGAGTGCAGGAGGGCATGTTTCACTGAGAGACTTGTTTCGCAGATCTCACAAATTAGGGGTTGTTCCTCACAGAAAATAATAATATATATATATATATATATATATATATATATATATATATATATATATATATATATTATGTATGAAAAGTGGCAATGGCCAATGGGCAAAAGTACGAGTATTGTTCCCTCACGCTTAGCAGTCAGGGGGGGGGGAGAAGGTCCAGAATATTATAGATTTGTTTCCTATTTAGCTTAAAATTTGTGTTCTGACACTGTGTATACCATGCATCAAGGATGGAATGCTTAGATTCAAAGCTGAATATACCACTTGGGAACTCAAAACATGCCAAGGTTAGTTTTTAGTTGTGGGTTACGAAGTAAATTTAGCTGCTTGGTCAGCTGCTATTCCTACATAACTGGAGACACACTATGTTGACATTGTCGGCCAAATTACTTCAAATTTGGCGCCTTGTCTTCTTTAACAGGGCGTTTGATGTTCTTTGAAGGCGTTCAGAGGAAAGGATCATACATTTTAAACTTGGCGCCTCCGAGATCGTCTTAATTTTCCGCAAAAAGCCGCGCGAATTTCTTTTCTGTTGATCAAACAGTCATTTCTTCGTGCAAAGTTCCTTGAAGGCGATTGTCAACTTCTTTCTATTAGTTCGGAGCGTCAGCGAAAGATCGCACCAGCTCCTGGTGGCGCGGCCCCCGCGTAAATTGGCATTTTCAAAATACTAGGAATTTTCTATCGCAGACGCCTGCTCGCATTGTCACCACAAGCTAATGCGGAAAGCTGAGTAAAAGCGTTTTGAACGTCAAGGTTCGACCCAGAGTGTGCCAGGCACTGGATGTAGTAGAAACACGAAGCAAAAGGCCACGGAATTCGTCAGTTCGCACGCCGTAGCGGACGGCACTACAGTTCCTCTGCGCATGCGCAATGCACTGAAGAGGTGCGAAACTTGAACTGCGCATGCGCAGAAGATCGATACTGCTATAACATTTTAGATGCCATAAACTCCCTAGTGTTCATAAATCGATTGCAATGTCGATCTTCAACGCATGTGCAGATGCAAAAGTGTTGGGAAATTCGATCTGTGCATACGGAGATCGATAGAGCTGTCGGTTGCTGCATGTTTCACCGTGCAAAAATTCCCTATTTAGGAAGATATAAATGTAACGGTTAATATTAGCATTCAAAGGAAAGACCAATATTTCTACCTTTAATTTATATGTATCAGAACAATTGTAAAAATAAATTTTGGATTATATAAGCCTGTGTCCACCCTTCTCATATGTCCGATCCTTCCATGTAAACAGCGCTTTTTTCACCCCGCCTGCCCTCTTAAAAACTGGACACCATGTTGATAAGAAAGCAGCGGCGCTGCGCGTGAGTAATGACCGAAGGACCGGCGGCGCATGGTTTGAGATTGGATGAGAAGACAAAGCTTCGTTCAATATTTTCTCGAATAAACGCCACGATCTCTGACACTCATTGTTTGAATTTTAGCTGAACTTGCTTCCCATTTTTTAGTAAATACGTTTCTTAACATGAACATTTTAAAACAGGAAGCAATTTTGTACGACATCGGAGAACAATAAGAGAGGTTTTCAGAAGGACGTTGTTCCGAAAAATGTTTATGACGCTTTATAAGCGGAGGAACATTTGTCATCTGAATGTTCGACCTCTGCACTTTCCTTGACTCCCAATTTCCCCCTCTCTACCACTATGGTCCTGCAGTGGAGGAACAGTGGTCATTCCGTCCTGTCGTCCATTACATCCGCCTATTCCGTCTTCTCTCCCATTTCATCTTTTCCGCTCTTTCGTCCTGTGCTCTTGTCCAATTCGTTTAGTCTTGTCCAATTCGTCCTGTTGTCTCCGTACATTTCGTCCTTTCTTTTCATGTAGTCTATGTCGTCTTGCCTTCATTTCTTCTATTTCATTTTCGTCCTTTCCTTCCAATTCGTCCTTTCTTCCATTTCGTCATTTCCGTCCTTTCGTCCGTTTAGTTCTTTTGTACATTTCGTTTTTTCGTCAATTCGTTCTCTTCATTCATTTTGTCAATTTTGTCCTGTCTCTCTTTTTCGCATTTCCGGCCATTCCGTCATAGTCGCGTACGTATTTGCCGCTGCGGTGATCGCAATCTGCCAGCCTGCATTGTTCCGTGCCATAGACAAGGACAAACGCCAAGTGTGATGGCTTTAGGCGCCATTGGCTACAATGTACGATATCGCCTCATGCGTATTGAGGGCAATCTGAATAGCGACCGCTACATCAGGGAGGTGTTAGAGCCCAACGCATTGCCTCTCCTGCAAACAACTCCACATGACACATGCATTAGAGCAGGGAAATGCCCAACCCCATGTGGAGAGGAATTTTTTAGATTTATTAATAATTCTGCAATTAAGTGTGAGAACTTGGTGGCAGAATACACTAACTTAACATTACAGAACTTAACAACTATACAAACTCTACAAACGTTACAAATCTCATGAACATTTCACCGTGCAATCTTTCATAGAACTCCACTTCACCAAACTTCACTTCACCACACTTCACCGCACTGCGAAACAGCGAGCTGTAATGTCTTTCTTACTCACTCGTTTCTCTCAGTTGCACAACGTCACTGCACTGCACATAATAATAGTAATAATAATAATAATAATGCTAATAATAACAATAATAATAATAACAATAATAATAACAACAATAATAATAACAATAATAACAACAATAATAATAATACTTAATTACAAAGAAGACATAGGTAATTGCACTGAATTTTATTAAATATATTTATAACATATCCACATTCAAGAAACTAATTTATTTTTAAATTTGCTCAGGATTTGAGGAAAGGGATCGAAGATTGTCACAGGCAAACTGTTCCAGTCCCTAATAGTGCGATTCGCGAATGAATATTTTCCAACGTCCGTTTTCTGAATTCTTGTCTGAATTTTGTGCATGTGATCCGCTCTGCCGAATGCAAGCTTTCTGCGAAGAACGATGGGTACCTCTGCTTCCCTGGCTTGTTCGATGGGCGGCATCTAACGCGAACGTGCATGCCTGTGATATGATTGCTCGCCAACTCGTTCGTTCTGGTCATTCTGAAGTGACTGTCGATGCTTTCTGGTCAATCTAAGAAACCACGTGACAGTGCATTTCCAAACAGCATATCCATAATTTTTTGTAAACGAAAATGGTTTTGCGAAATTTCTGCTTTGAATCCATGCTACGACGTCTAGAGACTCTGTTGACAGCGCCTGACAGCTTGACACAGTACTAAATGCTCAAGATCAAAATCCAGGAACAGTTTTGTAATTCTAATCATTTGTATATTGTGATAGTCGTAATATGTGGAAGAAATTTCATTGTAATAGTATGGCTCCTTTTTCCTGTTGCAATTTTCACAAACATCAGTGTAGTTACCTTCATGAGATGTTTGCTTTTCATTGTTCTTACAAATCCTTATAGAAATCCTTTCTCTCATTGTTGAGCAATTCGGACAAAAATTACTGAATCGCAGTAGGTATATTCTTGTTTTTCATTAAATGTAAGCTGATACTGTAATGTTGCACAGTATGATATTTTCCTTCGCATTTAATTTAAACATTACTGAAAACGTTTGTATGGTTTGTGTCTATCACCATGCATAACAAATTTTGTTATCAATGGTGTTACACATCTCACGCTTTCTTGTATTATATCCAATAATATTTCAGAACTTGCAATTTTTATAAATCAGGGAGTTAAATGAAAAATGAGACCTTCTTCGCGCTATTCTTTCAAGCGTAAAAAATTATTTCTTGCGTGGAAAAAATTGAAAAAGCAGTTTTTAAGAATTTTGTTTAATAACGCATCAATTTTAAGCAGAAATTTCGCAAAACGCTTTTCGTTTCAAAAAATTATACATGAATTTTTTAATTATCTTTTTTACAACGGATTTCATTTAAGACAGTATTCATTATTATACTTTTGCGTTTCAGTTTTTGAACTTGTTTTGTTTTTGAAGAGAGTTCGCGAGAAATATGACGGTCACTAATATTTATACTGTCCTTTGATGCATATTAGAAGAAAATTTTAAGAAAAAATTTAAGCTTGAAGAAAGAAGAAGAAATTGGAAGTATTTGAAAAAAATATGTTTAAAATTCGAAGTAAAAAAATACTCGAGTTGCACCAGTGATTTTGCACATGTAATACGAAGTACCCGCACTGTCTTGACAGTAAAACAGATCATGGATTTATGGATGGTTGTTCGATTTCTCTGTACTCTGTAGGACCAACACTAAAAAACATACATTAAAAGTATTTATTAAGGATAAATGCATTTTCATCAATAAACATGATAATACGCAACATTTAGACATTTAAACACATTTAGAAATTTATTAGTAAAATAGTCACTATAAAATTTGCAAATAATATTTCTAATCCCTGAAAATGAATAAGAAACCTAAAATATTACGTTTCCATTGAAGGAAAAAAATAGACAAAATCCACAGCTTAATCATAAGAAACGAATTTGTTATTGTCAATTGTTTCATTTATTACTGCCAACGGTTATTATTGAATTTCCTGACATTCTCTCCATAATGTGGTTTACAGATGAGACGTGGTTCTATCTGCCAAGCTTCATTAACACAAAACAGAAGATACTGAGCTGCTGTAACACCCATATCATCCACGAAACGCCACTGCGTGAAGGTGAGAGTGTGGTGCGCGATGTCTACTTCCAGGATCGTTGGTCCATTTTCTTTGATGCAAATGTAGGCACTGCTGTTTATATGGAAATCTTGGAAACATTTGTGGAGCAGCTGGTTGACGTCGAATGGACACAAGGTTGTTTCTAAGAGGATGGAGCAACGTGCCATACGTCTGTCTCCATGCAACATGTAAACGTTTTCTTTACTGACTGAATAATCTCGGAACGTTGTTGAATTTGTTGATGGTTGACTGGCGTATGGATGCTAATCAAGGGCTCATCGAAACTTTGCTGCGAGGAATCTTCCAAAAAGTTATTGTAAACAGTCTCTTTGCTGACCGATTAATTTCGAACAATTTTGTAGCTTCCCGATCACCGAACTATATCTTATGTATCGCATGTGTGTATGTTTATAATATACCTATTTAAATGTTATGAGGCATTAAAATGATTCAGGTTTAAATATTGAGGTGAATTATGAAGGTGCTATTGAGTTGACCCAATGTATGAATATCCCAGTGCAGTTGATTGAAGTTAAAATAAAGCAATTTCATATAATTGAATTGTGTTAATAAATTCATAATCTGGGGTGAATTAACTATACCATTAGGTAAAGGAAATCGGAAAGAGCAAAACAAATATAAAAATTAAAGGTGACTATCACTGAGTACAAATAATACGATATCTACATAAATATAGCAATTCGAATATCATTTTTTAAATTATGAGACGTAATATGATGTGGCTTTTACAAGACAATGACGATACAATTTGTGAGGCTAATAATTGTTCAGTATTGGAAAAGAGATTGGAATTGATAGGGGACTATTGATTTTATTAAAATGGTATATTTGTGTTGAATTCCTTTCGTATGTGTAATTTGAAAAGTGTACGTGTATTTTCTGAGTCTTGTAACGGCGGTTGTGTCTTTTTAGCAAAGACAAATTTAATGACGACACATTAAGGACATGGTAATGTGAATGTAACAAAACTTTTCATGATTTGCGCGTTAGCTCATGTCCAAATGGTGTAAATGATGAATCCATTTTTCAAATAATAGTGACTTTTTTAGTAGTTAGTTATTTGTGCTAAACCTGAACAAATCATTACGTCACTTGTGAAGTTCCTCCATATTCCTTTTACATAAACCACTGAGTTTCAGGAAAATTATCAGATCCATTCATAATTCTTCTCATTTGTTAATACTAGTAAACTAGTGATAGTAGTGTTGTTGACGATGCAAGATAGTTTTAGCAGTTTTGGGACAGCATTAAGATGAAATTATATACCACCGCATTGAATCAATATGGCAATAAAATGTAACGCAAAAAGGTTTTCTTTAAGACACTATAACATCTTATCTCCTTTAGATTTTTATAATGACAAAATACCATGGCTTTCTTCTTATTAACCTGCCAAATATTTAGGCATTTTAATGGACAGGAGACTTCACTGGAAACACAATATTCTTCATAGAATCTCTTTAGCTAATAAACGTTGGCATCAACTTGTTCCATTAGTTATTCTCATTCCCTTAACGTCAAAACCAAAATTTGAATTTATCTAACGATCCGTCCTATTCTCACTTAAGCCCATCCAATCTGGGGTTCCGCTTCAAAAACATCGATTAACAAAATTTAAGTATTTCAAAATTCTCGCCTAAGAACTTGTTTAAAAGCCCCATGGTTTAAAAGCTCAATGAACAAATACATAACGATTTAGGCATTCTACCTATCAAAAAATATTTTCTTCAACTCTCCACTAAATTTTATTCTCATATAAACTATACTACCATCTGAACATCATATTCAGCTCGGAAAACATAATCCTCACCAAAATAATCAAACCAAAACACAGGCTAAAGCCTGTTGAGGCTAACGCATATTCAATAAAAAAATCAGCAACAAACGATTCTTTTTCATGGAATATAGAAATTACGTTGTCAACACATTTAACACATATTGTTACACACATATTTGAAACAACGTTGAAACAACGTTGTCAACACATATTGTTACAAACACTAAATACACCAAGATCAAATAATTATATCCCGCTCTTGATGTTATTTTCACGTGCTTATTCAATTTCCTCATGAATGTAATTTATGGTGATCACGTTTCTCAGTCATATTTTCTGTTTACCTCGTGCCAGAGTAAACAAATACATTACTTCGCGAGTCAAGATTGTCAATAATGCACCGATTTTATATAACGAATAACAACTCGTGACACTATGGGACACGTCCTCTCTGCGATCATTTTCAACGACTTAATTCGCGTTTCAACAAAGGCCCTAGAAAATGCTGGCGTCTAGCATTCGTACAGTCTATACTTTTCTATAATTCACTGCGTCCACAGTCGGTTCGCTTGGGCAATGCTACGCTCTAGTGGCATTATGATTGGGTAGCTTTTTACCATCCGCGAATTTTGAGAAAAATAATACTCTCCAGTGTGTCTAACTCAAAAATGCACAGGTTTAGTCTGGACTTGCCTCAAGGAAGCCATATAACCGTCCGTTAGAAGTTAGACGCCAATATTGAAAAAAATACGAATGAAAAATATGGGGAAAAGTGTTTTTCCTTAGATTTGTTGTAATTGGTTACGTGTAGTCCCCTGAAGCAAAGCGAACAAATGCGCATTGCAAAGGGAAGATACCTGGGCAAGCATACGTGTGGAGACTTGCCCACTCGCAGATGACTTCTAATCTTCAACCGGTTGCAGGAAAAGCATGGGGAGCGAATGAAAGACGTGTCACGGTCTTGTCGTGGTTGAGCATTAAAATCCTCTTTTAACAGGCGTGATCAAGTTATCATGTGTGTTAAAAGATGAGGAAATGTTACATGTTTTAGGTAAAGAAACGTTTAAATAAGACGAAACAACGCCTTGGGATAAAACGTGAAAGACTGAGTGTTCTAGGTAGATATATTGTAGACAAATTGTGAAAAATTGTGAAAAATGTAATGGCACATGTAGTTGATATTAACTCTAAAAGAGATAATACACTTATTTTTTTGTACCCATACACCACATCCATATTTCGCTCTTCTTTTTTTTTCGTTTTAGAGAACAGCTCTAAAAACATTCACGTATCGTATCCGTAAATAGCAATTATGTTCCTCGCCTAGCAATGTTCAGAGGTATGGAGACTAACTGAAAATAACACTGTTCGGAGATGTTTACGAAAAATCAAACCCATTTTACTCATCTAAGTAATTGCAAAACACCACGTCGAACTTCTAAATTATTGTCAAATGATATGGTTCAAATTTCCATATTAGGGTTCATCGAAGGGATAAAACGCAAATAGTTTTTCTAAATAAACGGGACCCAGCAAAAAGAGTTTTTATCTCGAAAATTCGCAGTCGCACAATTACAATACTTCCTCTTCATATGAAGTAAGAAGGAGAACATACTGTCGGTGCTACAGAATAGCACAAACATTTTCTTATTAATTTCTATTTCCTCAGGTTCCGGCTAGCTATTTGAACTTGCCACGTACTCTCGCCAGCTGCCATCTATCGCCGTAAATTTTTTTTTGAAATTTTCATTTTTCGGTTTAATCATAAGAGTACGGAAATATTATTTTAAGAATATTAATCTCGTACAGTAAAATCTCGTCCTAAATGGAAATTTTTAAAAAATTGAGCCCTTTTTTTAGGAAAAATGGCGTTTATGCGCTAGTGTAAATTCAAAATATGACCATCTTTCACAGACAACCATTCAGTTTCCGAAAAAAAATCATATCAAGTCATTTCAAAAACTTCCAGTCACAAGTGCAATAGTGACTGTAGTGCAACAGGTACAAATTGCTGGAAATGTGCAGAAGTATTTTAAAAAACTACAATTGTGTAACTTTTGAAAAAAACAACAAAAGAAAACGGCAAAATTAATTCTATGTTATCTTAAAAGTGCAATTAGCACTATCCGTTAGAAAAAAATGAAGAAAAAACCTGGAGCCATTTTTGAGCATAAGGCGTCTGAGTGTTTCTGAAAATGCGGCATTTTGAGCTCATTTTCACAGAAAACTGTTGAGTTTTCAGAAACTTTATCTGACATTATTTAAAGCACGTGCGCTCATAAATTCATTACTATAATGTAAATATTAACGACGTGAGAGGCTAGTAAACAAAATTGGTATTGTGATGAGTTTTCGTTGGCATTTACAATGAAATAATTATATGAGTCGTCATTGCCAACAATGTTGTTTATTACAATAGCAGCTTTCGATGGCTTAGCCATCATCAGTTTTCTGCTATGTGGAAGCCACAAAACGACTTATGAATGAACTAATTATGGGTCACAAATTTTATATGAAGGAAAAACCTATATCTTCAATTTTGTTGTTGAAGGAATACTCCGAAAAAAATTAAAACTTTTGCAATTTTCGAAAATTCAGAGTTGACCGTGAAAATTGGTTATGCCACCTTTCTATGTGTAAGGTACTCTGTTCTACAAGAAATTTATAGAAAAAAATTGGAGTTGTGTTCGAGAAATTTTTTGAAAATATACGGGTGTTTTCAAGTAAAGTACCCCAAATTTTGATGACGTTTTTCAAAATCGCGGCGCCTCGAATGGATCCGGATCGGCTGGGGAATGAGCGTTTTGGAAAATAATCGCACGTGTGTTTAAGCGCTAGTAGTATTCACAGACTGACGGACTGACGGACGGTCGGACGTTTTACCGTGAATTGTTCTTTCAGTATCTAGGACCCACAAAAGAGGGATAATGGCTACACTACGTGTTAGAGGACTTTTTATTAACTTACCAACTAGATTTATTCACTTTTTCGTTGTCAGGGTCCGGCAATGAATATTTTTTCTGCCGAAAATCCGACGTTTTTTCGGGCAGCATTACATAACTTTCCTTGTACTCCGTATATGGGAAACGAAAAATAGTGCAGGTTTTAAGAACATTTTTGAAATGTAGCAGCTTTATGGAAGTACCATCCAGGTTTAAGGAATTTCAAACTTCGAAAGGTCTTGAGTGTGAAGATCGATCAATGAATATACATTTTTCAGAAAACTATGTACACGGTTTAGGCACTAGTATTGTCCACATCAAGTACCTCATTCCCGGGCCCGCTACATTCACTTCAGGGGAGATTTCTTCGATGATGATCTATGGCCAATATTTTTCTCAAGCTGCCTAGTTGTGGCACTAAGGTGATTTTCGTTGTATTTGCTGTAACCGAAGTTCAGGTACACTAAAACTGAATTTTTTATGCTTATTTGTAATGTTTATGAAACGTGACCAGTGACTTACGTTCACTATAACCGAGGGTTCACTATATTCGAGTTCACTGCAACCGGAGTCAACTGTACCTCAAAAATTAAAATATCCATTTCAAACTGGCAGAACCTCGAGTTTCTGTCAATTGTGAGGGCAATATCCATTTTGGAGAAAATCAGTGGAACGATTTACGTGTTAACGTTGACTACAGACGCTTTGCCGTCAATCCAATTTTCGGTTTCAAGAATTCACAAATCATGGGTTCTTACTACACAACGTGTTAGAGGAATTATTCCTGTTTTGTAGTATGAAAAAATATTTCTTTTTCATTTTACTCTCCATATTTCGATATTACGTATTTTTCTCTTTAATATTTATTCCAAATTGTTTTTCCATTTATGTATAAATAGTTTGCAAAATTAATTATTTTCATTACTAGTAATAGTTAAATTGTTAATATTAATACCGAGGGATTCATGATAGATTGGCAACATTGAATAAAGTTGGTATCAAATGATAATTTGGTAATTGTTTTGATTGCATCTTCCGTATTTTTATGATATACCGATCTTTCAAAATGAATTCAATTTTAATAGTATCTATGATTAGAGATCTACATTAGAGTAATAAGGCTACTAGTAAAATTAGTTGTAATAAGGAATTATTTTTTTGTTGGTGTTGATTTGTTTTAGAAACTCTTACCAGATGGCATTTAAAAGATGTCACTTGCTAATGTAGGAAAAACAATGGACACAAGAGCCAAGATAATTTCTTCCATTCTTCGTCAAACAGATCAGTAGACTGAAAAAATCGTCAGCGCTCAAACACCTCCACACATGCTGGACTGGGATCAAGAGCAGTTACGGATGCAGAACATCCAGCCAGCTCTGGGCAAATAAAGTGTCTATGTTAGTTGCCTATTGAAGTTTCCTTTTTGGATCTAGTTTCAAGAGGAGAACGGACAAGTATGTTGCAAGATATATGGCTTCAAGGCTTTGAAAATAAGAATGAATCTGAAGCTAACGAATATCATTATAATCGCAAGAATAGCATCATTAGAAGAGATATCAGTAAACAGGGCAGCTACATTACCCAGCAATTCAGAGCCTCCCTCGTGTGGGAATTACGTTGGCGTGCAATGTTGCTTGTGGTTGAAGCTAACCAAGGGCTCTTTGTTCAATACTGCATCTTTAGGGCTCGAAGTAGCTTAGATCTCGGGGAACTGACTTCACACGCTTTTCTAGTAACTTCTTCGTTAAAAACGACATACAATGCCGTAACAGTTGAAAACCTGCAATTTGTACCGTCTCTCCGACAGCAAAAGGTAAATATTGTAAATGCAAATACAATAAACATATTGCAACAAAGCCGCTTGGCTGTCCGGGAGACGCTGCGTCCCAAGCACAGGTGCATTTCGCCCTGAGGAAGGTCACAGAATGGTTGCCGAAACATTGGCCCCTGCGCCTAGGACGCGACGTCTCCAAGCAGCCTCTGAATCCAGCCGAGGAAGCTTCCACTCTCATATCGCAACGCCGTGAAAATTGAATCAGGCGTGCCGGTTATGGATGCCCAAAAAATCAATTGCAACCGATGGCGAAGTGGGCCGGAGCCCTGGCTTAAGGCGCGTACGGCGAGCGCTCACCGTGCAGGTAGCGCGGCAGCTGCATGAGGAAGGTGACGGCGCCCCAGTTGTGGGCGACGTGCGCGGCGGTGAGGGCGAGCAGCGGCGGGCTGCACGCCATCGCGCGCCACGGGGTGCAGCTCGCCTCTTCGCCTACGCAGCCCGACCAAATCGCGCTGCAATGCAAATGCCGAGGTATCTACCTTCTCGAGCAGCCGTCTCTACAGTGAATCTGACCGGGAGGTCTTGGATTATGGCGAATTTCCGATAGTAGCTAAATAAGACGAATTCAGGCCCCGTTTGGAAAAAATATAGCGGCATGCTGCCCGGATGAGTTAGTTTTCCGTGGTTTCACCTATCACTGTCAGGCGAACGTTGAAGCAGTACAAACGGGCCACAGATTACACGCGATTTTTCCTTCCACTTCCTCGTCCTACCATCTCCCGTTTCACTTACATGCACTACATTCCTGCGCATATCGTGAGACCAGTCGGGAGCTTAGAGCTTGTCCCGGCTGGGGTGGGGTCCCTTTGAGGGGATATAGTAGGGAAATATCCACCAGCTGACGTGTAGAACGGCGCCGGATCTCATCATTCAGAGAGGGAGTAACACTTCAATCCCCCGCGATAAAACCACTCACTACACAAACAGGACTAACGATCGTAGCAGTTGCCGTGCCCGGAAACAATCAAATAATCAATCGAAGAGGTGTCTCAGACCTACATTGTCTAACCTTGCTACAAATTAGTGATCCAAATGGCAAAAATCAGATAGATGATTTTCATCTGATACAAGATTTCCCTTACGCAAATTTTTGACCTTTTTTGCTGAACTATAGCGCGTAAGACAACAGAATATGAATCATACAGCACGTTATTAACCTAGAAAGGGAAAAACTATCTTAAAGTTGAGTTTAGAAAGTGTTTTGTGTAAGTTGTTTTTTGACAAAACACCGAGAAAACGATTGACACTAGTGTTTCGTCCACTAGCATTCGGCTATGTATTTTAGTGAATCAGTAGGTGTACAGAAACATGGTGATTGAGGTGTTGCAGTCCACTTGTGTTGAGGCTACACTGTAGTCGATTATTAGAGAATTTATGAAATTATCAGGATTATTTACAAGTGTAACAATTTCACGGACTTAGTTTTTTGTCGTCAACCAAGCATTCCAAAAAATTAATAGTTGACACTCCAGGATTATGAAGCAGCATTATCAGGATTTTAGGGATAGTAAGAAGGTGACAACACGGATAGACGACAGGAGGGATAGACGAAATAAATAATGTAGTGAGTGCTGAACTACCACACAGGTCAAGCTAAGGTCGAACGGAGTTGTTGCGCCGCCACAGAAAACAATTAATATTTTTACAATTTTTAATATGTCGCTAAATAGACGAGCAATACGGGCTACGAGTTGTATATAAATTTCCATTTTCCAACTCGATAGTTTTGCGTTATCGATATTAATCCTTAATACCTGCGACTAGATAAGACTCTATGTCAGTCTGCGGAGAAAGGAAATGCAAGGAAGCAGCATTGACAGAACGCAATGGCATGTAGAAGAAAAGCCGTTGAAACCCTCAAGCTGCGGCGCACGTATTCTTCACATGTGGTTGGACGTTCTAGTGGGTGAAAGTCGTAGGGGTCAATGTTCTCTAGTGATTATACGGAAATTGCTCAATGGACTGCTGTGGGAGTGAATTACCTCTACGTCTTGCAGGTGAGCAAGGGAAAGCCTAAGTATTTTCTCTGGGCGAATGCAGTTTGCGAAATTGAGCTGAGCTGAGTTCGTTGGCTCCATCCTTATGCGCCACTCACTAGACATTTATGTCATCTTTGCAGAATGTAGTCTAATTTCAAGTTACGGAGAGCATATCTTATTCACGTCTTCCTTAGCTTTTTTCCGGACAACTATGGCTCGATTTCAAACTATAGAACTAATAATATGTTTGTTATACTCTAACAAATCCCAGTTGCTTAATCTCCTTGTGTACAAAATCATATACAAAATAGAAGTTAAAAGTTCTTTCTTTAAGAATTTCTGTTTGAAACTAAATTTTTCCATTTTCCATTCACCTACAATATTTCTGAAGAATAGTTAACGTTGGCGGCTCATTCACCTTACCAATCTTCGCAAGTGCGAAAAGAAATAGAATTTATTGAAGTGGTGCCAAATTGCACTTTCACTTCCTAATTATTGCATATTAATGCAAGTAGTTGAAGTAGTAGTAGTAACACATAGATCACGTGAGATCCTTAGTGATCACCCTAAAGGCGACTCACCACATTCGGCAATCGCCGAGCAGCGAGCTACTGCTCGCCCAATCCCGAATAGCTGATGTGTTCGGCAAATAGCGCCCCCTTTGATGGGTCCTGAAGTCCGACACCGTTGCTCGGAATTCACCAAATACCGCATGTGTGGAGCCGCCTTAAGAGGATTTTCAAAGCAGTTTGATGCCAGCCTTGCGTTTTTTTGAATTAGGAAGGAATTAGTACAGTGGTAGTGTTAACAACACTTGGCAGGGGTTGAACTAGCCCCTGGGAAACAATCGAAGTTGTTCAGTCGGAACATATTGCACAAGAGATTGTCCGGGAATCGAACCCAGACTTCCTTGGTGAAAGGTAATCGACATTGCTCTGAACCACGAGTTGAGCTTTGTGGCAAAAACGCATCTAAATGAGCAAGCGCAAATGCCATTCCGTAACATACGGTCCGCTTAACGTTTGGTTTCTTGCCATCGATATTACATAAATATACTAAGTGCTACCAAAAAGTCTGTAAGTTATGTAATAATTTATAACGCGAAACGTGTTTCCAACCCGGAAAAGAAATGTCCGTCCATGCTAGGATTGGAACTCGGGTACCTAGGTTTTAGAGAATAATTACAAACCACTCTACTGACAGTTTAGTCGGTGTAACAACTTTCGCTGACGCATTAAAAATATCAATTTTTGTTTTGCAATTTTCGAATATTCAGTAGTTTAATGAAAATTGGGCAAGTTCGAGTAAAATATTTTTTTTCGGATTTGATACTTTGTTGTTTACATATTTTAAGAAACAATTAGTAGCCCGTTTTGAGAAATTTTAAAAAATATCCTTGAGGCTTCATGTAAAGTACCCCCACCTCCCAAAAATTTCCGTTTCAACTTCAAATTCGGCGATATCATCTACTCCGATTTAGGAATGACAGTCTTGGTGAATATCCTATGAACGGTTTAAGTACAAGCGCTGTTCACAAAGTATAGACGTTACGATGAAATCCAATTTTGGTATCAAGGACCAAAAAAATTGAATTATGACTACACAATCTACACAGTATATTAGAGAAGGTAATGTACCACAATGTGAGCAAGAGTTCATACTTTCGTCGCGAGAGACCCACAAAACATGTTTTTTGTCGAATATTTGTAGTTTTACGCTGTAACATTACAAAACTTTCTCACACTTACTTGTAGCATGCGAAAAAGTAAATTCACTTTTTGTACCTAAGAAGATGGATTTCGAAAACATTTTCTTACGCCACATCGTATTCGATGGGAACATACAATAAATTACAAATTTCAACATTAAGTTTTTCTGGAAATTCTTTCCGTCATTAATTTTCGTAGTACTTGTAGGGTCGTGAACATTCCACTCTAGATCGTTTCATTAAATAATTCTATTTTTCCTTCAAGATAGCTGAAACACTTTTTCTTAAGCATGTGCATCACAAATTTGTTTCCTGATTCCTTCATGGTGGAAAAAAGTACTGCAACTCCGGGAAGGGCATGAGCAATCAAGAAGGCGATCAGGGATGTTAGGGATGGGGTCGTAGAAGCCGTGATTAACATTTCACGGACGACTGATGCGTGGCGACGACTGATGCGTGGCTGCGTGATGAAAAGGCCCGAACGCGCCACCTACCCCACGGCTTCAAAAGGCGCTATCCACTGCGATTAGGTCTAATCGGGACTTAGGTATGCCATAGCGTTGCACTCGTTCGCCCTTTAAGCAACCAGTTGAGGGGCCGATTGTCGGCGAAGCCCTTCCTGCGCGCGGGCCATGTTGCGACGACGGTGCTGCGGTGCTGGCGACGATGGGTAGACGGGAACTCCCATACCCGACCGGGCGACCCCATACACGTCGGAGCGACTGCGGACCTGACGAACGTCAAGATCGACGCAGCTTGAGGGCGTCGTTGGCACACCGTGCGTCCACCCGCGCCGAGATATACGAACGTGTGACTCCCAACGTGTCTCCACGCGCCGTTGGGAACCGGTTACTTGCTGCAGGACTATAATCGCGTGTATCGCTAGCCCGACTGCCACTCACGCCGATTCATTGTCGGACACGTCTGGCGTGGTGGAATGTGCGGATCATCTGGGAGATGGAATGGTGCAGGGGTGTTCAGTGATGAGTGCCTACATGCCAGTGATGGTCATGTGCGTATGCGGCGTGGCACAGGCGAGCGTGTGCGTCCAGAGTGTGTTCGTCCACGTGACGTAGGGTCCACCCCGGGAGTGATGGTGAGGGGTTCCATCAGCTACAACGCGCGTTCGTCTTTAGTGTTCGTGGAGGAATCATTGACATCCAGCACATTGTACGGCTTGTGCTGATACTTTTCTTGCAAGGGGGAGGGAGCCGTGCCTGTCCTCACACTCTCCGCGCTACGCAACACGATCTCCGCGTTGTTCGTCAATTGCCCGGATTTGTCCCCAATCATGTGTGAGGGACATAATGAGCCAACGCCTGACCCGTGCTGTGACTCCCCCAACAACTCTGCCTGCTCTGCGTGACGTGGTGCAGGCGTGAAACAATATATTGCAGGACACTATTCGCCTCCTGAACAATGGGATGCTAGTCCGCATCAAAGCTTGTCGTACTGCCCACGGCGGGTTCAAACTCTATTCATGTGCAGTTTTCGATCCATGGTTCTCTCTGTTGCTGGTTGTGAGAGTCTCAGATGGCTCTGCCTATGTAATCATGTGCAGTATTCTGTCGCTATGTGCTGTATCCGCCCGGAGGAATAAATCGTACAATGCAATCGAGGTGTTGCAATACTTTTTTTCCGGCAGTGAATGTAACGGTGACAGCAAAACCTAAGAACAATTATTGGAATGACACAACATTCTTCCCATCAGATATCAATGTCTTCCTACGTAGAGACTTTGAATGTGAAATGAAGTGGTTATCGGGTCCTGGAATCCCATTCTCATACGTAAAAGAGATATTTTGTGAAGCAAGTCTGTCAGCTCAGTAATGGTCCGTTTGCATTAACGACCTCACAAAGTGACTTTACACATTACTAGGAGCCTCAGCATTGTTTCTCCTGCCAGAACGTAAAATATAAACGTATCTCCGCGCTCAAAGACAGTTTTTGTAATTTTGAAAACGTGACTCGGGTTACATTCCTGTTAAAACGTCTAACGATCCCACGCACAAAGACCAGAATCTACTTTCTCATACGCATTTTGGAAACCCCTTATTTTTCTGCGATTCCTTCTTCTTAAACCATAATATCGGGAAAACAGGACGTGGAGTAAAAAATCATCAAGAGCATGAGAAATACATTTGGAACCACCTAACTTAAAAAACATTATAAATGAGTATAGGTAATTACTATCATTATTTATGTCAATTTTGAGTTGATTTTGGGGGTAATTTACATTACAATACGTAAACGTAACCTTGGATTTTAATTATTTCAAATACGAAACTAAACACCAATAATACGTCACATATCTTATGGTAATCAGTGCACAAATTCCGATTACATTTTTCGAGCAAAAACACAAAGAGTAATTGAATATTTAATAACCGCGCCAAGATTACTTGTAAAATTATATCTATTAAAGAAGATCCACATGTCATATAAAATGTTTCATTTACATTAATTTTGAGTCCCCGTTGTTTATATTCCTTCATTAATTTTCGTTAGAGAAATTCAATATCATCCACATCTTGTGCTAATATTTGATCATCGGTAATGTCATTAACTAATATAAAACATCTACTCGCAGTACTACATCTTATACAATATATTTAAATGGTATCTTCTGGTGTACCTCAAAGCTACATTGCCATTTGCGTTTAACCACTCAAAGAAATTCCGAAGTATCTTAACATTTTGAAAAACCTACAGAACTCAATAGCATCGCTGTCTTAAGACATTGCGCGACGGGTGCGTGGGGCTGCCTACCCGTGTCGTCGCCGCAGCCGCCGCCGCCGTCCGCCGCGTCGAGCGAAGCCTTGGGCGAGGCGGGCGGCGGAGAGCCCGCCCCCGCCAGCGCCGTGCGCAAGTACAGCAGCTCCTCGGGCGGCGTGCTCGGGTCCTCCTCGGGGCCCTCGAACACCAGCGCCACCCACGCCGCCAGCCACATCAGCCCCAGCACCCCTGCGCCCACGCCCACGCCCAATGCTTTGCTCTTTGAAGCCATCCATTGATTGGTTAGTGATTTCGGGCGCGTGGGCTGCCATGTTCATTGGTCCCGAAAGTGTAGTGGATGTTGGAGATAGTGATGTTACCCTGGTGGATGGCGAGATCCACCGTCCACCTATCTGTCGGCTAACAGGGTTTTCCCCAACCAGGTATCTACCACCATCGGGGCACCGCCCCAGTTCGAAGCTCCCAACTGCTGTCCCGGCTGGATGTATAGTGAATATGAGTAAGGAATGAAGATAGGACAAGGAAGATGACTGAAAGAATCCACGCGGTCCATAGCCCGTTTGTTAGGGTACAGCTCCGACATTCGTCTGGTGTGGATCGGAGACACCACGGAAAACTACTGATCCGAGCAGCCGGTCGTTGCTTGAATCCCTCGACGTACGGAAGCCTTAAGCGTAGTATTGATGATACTCCTTTCATGCCAGGGTTGCGCAAGTGGGCGGCTCACTAGGTGTACCCACGCTTATCTGCGAGCAACCGGTGCAGGTGTGGCGCATTGCTTGTTGAGTCAACCCGTCGGGAGGGGAAATGAGAGGCAGCTCTGGCGTGATCGGCTCTAATCTACGGAAATGCAATTGACACGCGAGAAACTGCAGCGAGCTACAGTTGACAGGACGTAATTCTTATTCTTTCATTTGAACAGCCCTGATTTAGATGGAATAGTTTGAAAAGAATCAATCAAATTTCTGCTTACATTTTCGGAGTAGTAGAAGTGTTTAATATATGAATATTAATCATATATTAAGCGTAAAGAATCTTCAAGTTTCAAATCTGTAAAAAACGAGTTTTCTAATTTCAACTATTTGGAGGTCATTTTCTTCAGCATATCTCATTCCAACTCAAAATCCTTTTGTCTCTTACAATGCTTTTTGATTAAAGACAAATTTCACCTCATAAAAGTTGTTGGTGAATCGTAACAATTTTATACTCATGTCAAAAATAGTGTGTTGATATGACAATTAAGTGAACCCTAAAATTTACGAGGTTTAAGCAAGTGAGAATCATCCAGCGACCTTGACGCTCGTTCCGCTCACCACACGCTCTTATATAAGAAACATGTGACTTGCGCTTTTCTTTCAGTTACATTGCAATAGGTATTTTCATACGTAAACACGTCATCTGCAAAGACGTTCTTCTAAAATAAACGACTATGAATTCGATTATAAAATAATGCAAAACACAAACTCAATTGAGAGTACTCACGTATAACTACCTAGCGAGAGGAAGCGCTTAATCTCACACCTACATGAACTGTCACATGATACGTACGTCCTTACTTTTTCCTTACGCAAAATTCCTTTGGAATGCGTTCTGTTCAACTACAACTAGACTCCTCTGCCGAACACTGCCTTTTACTTCTCAGCTTTTCAGCATTGCAACGCGTTAATATAAATTTGATTACAAATTTCTGTCAAGGGCAGATAATAAAATTAGGTGATATACCAACATAGTTTTGTACAAATGAGCATTATCACGCTGCATTTACTCTTCTTTAAGACAAAGAAAAATGTTTGTTATTAATTTCGTAAACATTGCTCTTGAGCTTTAGAATGTCCGCGCACGTCGTTATCGAGGCAATATAAAGGCGAAATAATTCTTGTGACATGGATGTTTGCTGATCTCCTAATTACCAATAAACATTTTTCAACTCTCTACTGTGTCTAACGAAAATATATACCTCGTCCCCCAGACCAAGCTGTGTGAATAATAAATCTGGGTCTATAGGTACACTGCTTCAATATACAATAGATAAATGAGAAGTGCTACCACAGCACATACTTGCTCAAATTATTTTAAAGATACCAACTCCGTTTAGAACACTTAAAAAGGTTTTCAGATGTGAGAAAATCTTTTTTACACATTTTTCAAACTTGTCACATTTTACAAAAAATGGCGCAAAACTACTCTTACCAATTTTCGTAACATATTACATGACAATCGCATAACAATGAGAGGTGGGGGTCAACGATAAACCGCAGCGCAGTTTTCTCTATCTTTATTTAGACAACCGGTTACCGTTTCATCTTTTAGAGCTTTAATTAGGATCTTATAAATACTTACTAATTGTTTAATCTTTCAACTCTTATCAGCATTTCGCCGAGAGGAGTAACAGCGTTTACATCGTGCAATGTGGCTCCAAGCTCATCGTAAGTTGTCGCTTTTCGTAAGTTCACATAGCAGTGGTTACTGCTGGTGCTAAGAGTGGTGAGTGTAGTGAAACGACTGATGAATATTCAAGTAGTTTCTTTTCAAACTGCTAAATACAAAATAGTGCGAAAGTTAGTGAGTAAACGTCTATGATCTGGTCTCTACCAGAACATTACTCAGTAAACTACAAAGATATTGGCACTCATGCACTACTGACCTCAACATTATTGCAGTGTTTATTGCGCAAATTTCAGTCCCCACAGGACAAGCATTTAAAAGTATTTAGGAGCATTAAATAGGGTGTAAATACAAGTATGTAAATGGTAGAGCACACTCCTTTTGCAAAAACTACAAAAATCACAAAACTTCAAAACAAGTAGCTTTAATGCTTGAACACTAACAGGAACATTTACGCCAAGAGGTTCAAGAAGAGCATATAAATATTCTGCAGCTGCAGCAATATCGATGTATTCAACATGTCCCGTAGATTCAAGATTCTACACTGCAGATACGTAATCAAAATCAATCCCTTCAACTAAACGTAAGAAAAGAATCAAATGTTATAGAAGACAAATGTTATAGAAGACTACAAAAAGACAAAGGAAACAAGATCGCGAAAATTTTTTTTCCCAGTGTCATATAGATACGATATGTTAATGGAAGAAGAATTCCCAAAAGAATCAGATAATGGTACTGCCATAAATTCCGTGGTCATAGCAGATATATTGTGGTAATCCATAGTGTGAGAAAGGAAATAATGTCCACAATAAAAGTTATAATAATTTTATTACTTATCACATTCCCAGAGTTAACATTCAAAAAAACAATTTTCCCGTCTTCAGTGGGTCTCTCGTAAGAAGAAGGAAAATTGAAAAATTAACATGAAGGGAGAAAAAAGAAATGCAGTAAAATTGTGTAAAAATTAACAAATAAAATGAAATAATAAATAAATAAAATTAAAAATACTTAATGTTCAAGCAACATGGATCACTTACAAACGTTCACAACATGGTCGGATAGTACACAAAACTGAAAAACGTGTTGGGTACGGCTAGGGTACAGCCATCTTCTGGAATAGAGAGGAGAGAAGAGAAAGCCTACTATGGTTGTGTGTGTGTGGGGGGGGAAGGGAACTGGAAGAGGAGAAGAGTAACATTGTACATTTGAAATATTTGTTTAGAAAACGTGACCTTCTTTGTCCCCGTAGAACAGATTTCAATAACAGAACAAGTGCGCCTGAGGCGGTAGTAATGCTCATTGACGGACAGGTGTTTAGACGTAAACTAATTTTTCGGTATCACGGGCCTACCAAACATGGATTCTGACTACAGAACGTATTAGAGGAATTAATTCGCTACACATAGGAGCAATAATTATTCAGTTTTCGATATCATAGTCCCATTAAACACGTTTTTCTGAGAAAATAAAATCGCAGTTTTTCTCCTTAGCATTACATACCTTTCTCTACTCTTCGCAGTAGTACAAATAAAGTAGAATTACCCGAGGAGCGTTTACACACCGTAACCTTGGGTGCCGCCGTCAGGCACCCAAGTGGTGGACGGGTTTCATCTCGGCAAAGGAATTAGAGACGCATGGAAGGGCGCGAGATGTTATGTTTTGAGAATACGCGAAGAAGGGTGGAAAAGAAGGGATGAGTGGTCGGTCTACGTCTGGAAGGTTAGAGCAACAAAAAACGTTAATAAATAAATTGAAAATGTTAGTTTATTGTGTCTACTAAAGTGCCGCTCTGGATAAAAAAGATGGTTCGAGCGTGTACCGTCTCAACCCGAGAGGTCGCAGGTTCGAGTCCCGACTTAGCAATGCCTTTCAGCTGTAATCAGCGCAGATCAGCTTGCAAGAGTGTTGATGGTTAGAAAACAATTCAAGATATTCCTTCATACAAAATCCCTTAAAATTCTAAAACACACATTGTCATTTTGTAGCATTTAACAAAGCGTAGATAAAGCAGCACAATATATAATTACCTCTAGTACTCAGTGGAATAATACTTTTTTTGTAATATATGTATTTAGTAACAAATATTTTACGTTATCGAGTACTATTAACATAGTATTTATGAGTAATACTGCTAAACTTGGCCGAAAAGAAAATTAATTGAGAATATTTTGAAATACGTGGACAAAAAGTATTGAATAAATGGAAGAAGAATCACGATTTAGGTACACGAATTTTAAGAATATCTCGTATTTAGTCCTCAAAGAAATTAATCAAAGCAAAAACTAAAACAATCGGTAATTACAATAACAGTAGCAGCAATGCTAACATAGTCGAATTTCATAGATAATCTTTAACGACTATAAATAATCAATTGCAGTCAGGTTAACTAACCAAGCCCCGTTAACCTGACTCCAATAGATGAATTTCAGCAGATATGAACGCAGCAATTAAAAAAGCATTTAAAAAGAGAGGAACTTTACTTGCCAAGGCCCTACCGTATACTCTATATTGTATGAAAGCTTATATATTGCGTTTCGAATGGGCCTTGTACATATGCTTGCGAACGGCGATTCACTTTCTGACGAGAAACAACATTTCTCATGACCAGCCTATATAATCCGGCAGAATCGATTGATTTTTCTATTACTTGCGTCTTCTATTTTTTATATTGAGATTTTATATTTAGCATTAATCACTTTTATGCCAAATAAGTTCTCCAGCGTTCGTTTGGAGCATAAGAATGGTTGAGATTGTTCGCTTCTACCAATGGTTTTTTTAGATTTAACGAATAATACAGGTCTCTTCCTTCATGAAGAGTTGCAATTTTAGAATTGTTCAATGCTTAAAGTTACTTTAAGCTGAGGGGCAAATAATTCTCCAATATTTTGTATTTGCAAAAGGAATTTGCATTTTTAGCATTGACTCTTCAAATGCAAACCCGCAGGTCAGCTGATTCCAATGAACATTACCGTTGCAGCGGGTAGTTCCAGGAACTCAGTCAAATTCAAAGCAAGCGATCCGTAGTCTTAAATGACGAATATCTAAGATTAGGAAGACCTGAGTTTTATATAGAATAAACACTACAAAATTTCCTTGCTGATGTCAGCGAAATGAATTTTAATCTCAACTATCAAACGTGGTTCGCTTTAGATCTTCAATTGTCGAGTAAAATATTCATAACTACGTAGTGTGATGCGATCGGTGTTCTGTCAGTGAGTGCTCACCGAAGACGTAGAAGATGGAGGCCCAGCCGAAGTGCAGCGCAAGCGCGCCCGACAGGAAGAAGACGAGCACGGTGCCGACGTTGGTGCCCGAGGCGGCGAGCGACGCCAGGCGTGCGCGCTCCGTGGGCGGGGCCCAGCGAGCCCACAGCGCGCTCATGGCCGGCAGCGACAGCCCCTGCGCACGCCCTCGCTCAACCCAGCGGGCCCACAGCGCGCTCATGGCCGGCAGGGACAGCCCCTGCGCACGCCCTCGCTCAACCCAGCGGCCCACAACGCGCTCATGGCCGGCAGCGACAGCCCCTGCGCACGCCCTTGCTCAACCGACCAGCCCTACAACCCAGCGAGCCCACAGCGCGCTCATGACCGGCAGCGACAGCCCCTGCGCACGCCCTCGCTCAACCGACCAGCCCTCTAACCCAGCAAGCCCACAGCGCGCTCATGGCCGGCAGCGACAGCCCCTGCGCACGCCCTCGCTCAAACGACCAGCCCTCCAACCCAGCGGGCCCACAGCGCGCTCATGGCCGGCAGCGACAGCCCCTGCGCACGCCCTCGCTCAACCTAGCGGGCCCACAGCGCGCTCATGGCCGGCAGCGACAGCCACTGCGCACGCCCTCGCTCAACCCAGCGGGCCCACAGCGCGTTCATGGCCGGCAGCGACAGCACCTGCGCACGCCCTCGCTCAACCAACCAGCCCTCCCACCCAGCGAGCCCATAGCGCGCTCATGGCCGGCAGCGACAGCCCCTGCGCACGCCCTCGCTCAATCCAGCGGGCCCACAGCGCGCTCATGGCCGGCAGCGACAGCCCCTGCGCACGCCCTCGCTCAACCCAGCGGGCCCACAGCGCGCTCATGGCCGGCAGCGTCAGCCCCTGCGCACGCCCTCGCTCAACCAACCAGCCCTCCCACCCAGCGAGCCCATAGCGCGCTCATGGCCGGCAGCGACAGCCCCTGCGCACGCCATCGCTCAACCCAGCGGGCCCACAGCGCGCTCATGGCCGGCAGCGACAGCCCCTGCGCACGCCCTCGCTCAACCCAGCGGGCCCACAGCGCGCTCATGGCCGGCAGCGACAGCCCCTGCGCACGCCCTCGCTCAACCGACCAGCCCTCCAACCCAGCGAGCCCACAGCGCGCTCATGGCCGGCAGCGATAGCCCCTGCGCACGCCCTCGCTCAACCGACCAGCCCTTCAACCCAGCGAGTCCACAGCGCGCTCATGGCCGGCAGCGACAGCCCCTGCGCACGCCCTCGCTCAACCCAGCGGGCCCACAGCGCGCTCATGGCCGGCAGCGACAGCCCCTGCGCACGCCCTCGCTCAACCGACCAGCCCTCCAACCCAGCGAGCCCACAGCACGCTCATGGCCGGCAGCGACAGCCCCTGCGCACGCCCTCGCTCAACCCAGCGGCCCACAGCGCGCTCATGGCCGGCAGCGACAGCCCCTGCGCACGCCCTCGCTCAACCAACCAGCCCTCCCACCCAGCGAGCCCATAGCGCGCTCATGGCCGGCAGCGACAGCCCCTGCGCACGCCCTCGCTCAACCCAGCGGGCCCACAGCGCGCTCATGGCCGGCAGCGACAGCCCCTGCGCACGCCCTCGCTCAACCGACCAGCCCTCCAACCCAGCGAGCCCACAGCACGCTCATGGCCGGCAGCGACAGCCCCTGCGCACGCCCTCGGTCAACCGACCAGCCCTCCAACCCAGCGAGCCCACAGCGCGCTCATGGCCGGCAGCGATAGCCCCTGCGCACGCCCTCGCTCAACCGACCAGCCCTTCAACCCAGCGAGCCCACAGCGCGCTCATGGCCGGCAGCGACAGCCCCTGCGCACGCCCTCGCTCAACCCAGCGGGCCCACAGCGCGTTCATGGCCGGCAGCGACAGCACCTGCGCACGCCCTCGCTCAACCAACCAGCCCTCCCACCCAGCGAGCCCATAGCGCGCTCATGGCCGGCAGCGACAGCCCCTGCGCACGCCCTCGCTCAACCCAGCGGGCCCACAGCGCGCTCATGGCCGGCAGCGACAGCCCCTGCGCACGCCCTCGCTCAACCGACCAGCCCTCCAACCCAGCGAGCCCACAGCGCGCTCATGGCCGGCAGCGATAGCCCCTGCGCACGCCCTCGCTCAACCGACCAGCCCTTCAACCCAGCGAGCCCACAGCGCGCTCATGACCGGCAGCGACAGCCCCTTGCACGCCCTCGCTCAACCCAGCGGGCCCACAGCGCGCTCATGGCCGGCAGCGACAGCCCCTGCGCACGCCCTCGCTCAACCCAGCGGGCCCACAGCGCGCTCATGGCCGGCAGCGACAGCCCCTGCGCACGCCCTCGCTCAACCGACCAGCCCTTTAACCCAGCGAGCCCACAGCACGCTCATGGCCGGCAGCGACAGCCCCTGCGCACGCCCTCGCTCAACCCAGCGGCCCACAGCGCGCTCATGGCCGGCAGCGACAGCCCCTGCGCACGCCCTTGCTCAACCGACCAGCCCTACAACCCAGCGAGCCCACAGCGCGCTCATGGCCGGCAGCGACAGCCCCTGCGCACGCCCTCGCTCAACCCAGCGGGCCCACAGCGCGCTCATGGCCGGCAGCGACAGCCCCTGCGCACGCCCTCGCTCAACCGACCAGCCCTCCAACCCAGCGGGCCCACAGCGCGCTCATGGCCGGCAGCGACAGCCCCTGCGCACGCCCTCGCTCAACCCAGCGGGCCCACAGCGCGCTCATGGCCGGCAGCGACAGCCCCTGCGCACGCCCTCGCTCAACCCAGCGGCCCACAGCGCGCTCATGGCCGGCAGCGACAGCCCCTGCGCACGCCCTTGCTCAACCGACCAGCCCTACAACCCAGCGAGCCCACAGCGCGCTCATGGCCGGCAGCGACAGCCCCTGCGCACGCCCTCGCTCAACCCAGCGGGCCCACAGCGCGCTCATGGCCGGCAGCGACAGCCCCTGCGCACGCCCTCGCTCAACCAACCAGCCCTCCAACCCAACGTGCGCAAAGCGCGCTCATAGACGGCAGGGAAATGGGTTCGGAAATCTTTTCTTACGCATATAAATTATAATAAATATAAACAAGACCGTATGACGGCAATGATGCATTTTTTTTTGGAAGGGGGCTTTTATCACTGTGTTCAAGGGGCTTCGTCTGTCGTCTATGCATAACACGCAACAGAATATCTATAAGCCAATGAAGTGTGCTGTTTCGTCGCAACATGAAATAGGGACTTGGTTTAGATGAGAGGTATGGATTATAGTGTTAGAGCCCAAAGGGATGAGGACGAGCGAGGTGTTATGATAGCCTTATGTAATGAGGATCGTCACTTGACTCTATTTGAACTTTCGCGCCTTTTCTTTCTCGGCTAAAATACTTCACTTTTTATCTATTTCTTAAGTCACTCACGTGAGTTACATGCGTAAGTGCCAACGCCGATCCCTACAGTGCAGCAATACATTAAGTTGTTAAACATCTGGCGATGCCCGCCGTCTGCTACGTGCTTGTCTCCGTGTTGTAGCGCAACACGACGTTACAATACGATCAACACCCTGAAATTATCCGTGAGGGTGTGTAGCCCGACCATTCGGCTGTACAGAATGTTGATTACCAAATCGAGCATGTCGCTAACAAGAAGTTGGTGTCTTTGAACAGTAGATGTCGTAGAAGAAAAAGACAATAACGTCGGTGAAAAAGACAATTAAAGCGTGAATGCTTTAATCCTAGAGACAGACACGAGTTCAATGCGCTCGTTTGTCACCATGGATGATGAGAGAAAACTGAATGGTTATGTTATCTGCTAAAAGTATCCAGTTTTACGGTCTTCACATGTGAAGGTATAGTCTTCTCACATGCCGCTTGAATAAATGGTCAATTCAGCCTGCAATGTATACACTTTGGCAAATGTGTAGCAGCACTTTCCTAAATTGAGCATTGGTATTCTTATATAAACTTGATAATAAAAACTACATTGGAGACTGTTTATGATGCATGTTTGGAACATTGCTTGTGAAAAGTGAGGAAAGTAGTATACTGAAACTAAAAAATCATGGGGGATGGCAATCTCACAAGGTTGGCAAAAAAATTGTCGCGGGTTTGGAAACAATTTGATACCAAGTACATTTTGAGGAAGGAAATAATGTATTATCAATTTAAGCTCAATGTGAACGTTCAGGAAATTGAGATTAGATGACATGCGGAAGTTTTAGTTTATGTACATTTCGTGTCGATTTGATAATGAAAAGGCTTTGATAGTTAACAGGATATTTCCTTTTTTGTCGATAATAGTATTGTCTTCATTCCTTAAAATACTTAAAGACAATTTCAATAAATCAACTCTATGGATTTCGTTATAAAACATACTTCGCTCACCGAGTCTAACTGTGCATGTAATGGAATGTTTTGCCACTTCTATTGACTACATAAATGATTGAAATAGGAAACAACACACGAAATTGTTTCATCCTATTCATAGCTTAATGGAACAATATTTTTTACCGTTTCTTGAAATAGGTTCATCTTGAAAACTTTCGCTTGCATTCTAGGACTGCTTAGATTGCGTTTTAATACGAGGCACTAATTTACATTTTGATATAGTAACGACGTGGCATTGTGGCCACCGGACCTCCCATTTTGGGTGGCCGGCGAGGGGTGTTCCACTTTGGCGGCAGGCTGAAGGCCACCAAAGCTCCGCTGCCTATCTGAGGGGGCAGGCTGGGGCTTGTCTCTGAACGCGGGTATCAACTAGCGCAGAGGGGGATGACATATGAGAAGAAACTCTGACACCAAATTGCACAGGCCAAAATTCGGTAATAATACGACGCCGCCAGCGTGGGAGGGCTGTCACATGGCCCCTCGAGCGAGGCTGGAGAGAAAACCGCCGAGGCATTCGAGTTTGAACCTAATCGCGGTGCGGAATCACTTGTCACCCGCCAAGGGGTTATTGCAGGCTTCGGCTGTGAGGTGAGACTGTTCGCCACGGGGCGGGAGGCGGGAGGCCAGCGCTAAGGTTAGCCGCTGGGATTGTGTCAGTCTGGGACGCCTCAGTATGTACAGTACTGGGTGGGCAGCGCTAGTTACTCAGAAATGTAACTATTGTATAGAAAACTTGTAAATAAATCTGTACATAACAACTCCGTGTCTGTGTTTCACTTGCACCACGACGACGTCACTTTATGCTAGAAGACTGGTTAACTGCCTTTGGCGACTGGTTTTGCTTCTTGTAGTTGGAGCAATGCAGAAGAGAATGGTGTGATCTGTTACAATGTCTACATCAACGTTGGTTACACGATGATCTGGAGTAGATTTTCATAGACACTTTATGTATAGTGAATTGGTTCACAACACTTTTAAGGTCCCTGATTTGGAAGATGTTGAAATCGTTTGCACTTATATGACAGATGCTTCACTTTACACGATATGCAATCCATTGAATCAGAATTGGGGGAGTCATTTATATAACACACCTTTATTGAATCAGGTTGGGACACCTTTCACGAATTTGCTGTAACATACATTGGGAGATTTTTTAGAGAAATATCATCATTGACTTCTTACGCATTTGCCCCACGATTCGGAAAGTCCACTAGTTCTAGCAATGTTTTGTAAGGTTTTGAAGCATTGTTAAGATACCAAGATTAGAGAATCTTAAAATCAAACATTAGTAATATACGTTGAAGTATTACTTCACCTATCACCGACAACGTGAGTGTAAACCACTCCAATGTTTTGAAATTTGAGAAATTAAGACCCTATAATTATTTTTAACTTGATGAAAATTTAGGAGGGCCTTGTGGATGACCTTGACAGATGTATGAATTTTTTCGATTTCTTTAAAAATCTATCAACCAAGAGTTGCCAAGCTATTTTGAAATTTTCACCTAAAACATTCAATGTACTGACTACACTGTACGGTTCTCCTTTATGATGAGAGAGTAAATTAATATACTTTTCCTTCACCGAGTCGTGTTGTTTTCCACTTTTGCAATGAATATATCAAAATTGCATATGTCTTATTAAATATTAAGAGTTTGAAAACTGGACGAAGAAATTGTTACGTGTCGCCTTAATACAAGATTTATTATATCAGAAGTCCTCATGCAGAAAGACGTTTACTCTTAACATTTAAGAATCGGTCTACTCAAATCCGATAAAACTTATTTTATTTGTCCCTCATTGTCACAGGTTTCAGCATATGTGTATGAAATATTATCTTACATACTGCTGTATTTGAATTAAAGAGTAGGTTTCTTCGTGGATACACTAAAAACACACATGCTGTCTGAAAAGAAAACACAGTCATATTCACTGTAATAAATCATACAGAATATTTAACTATAAGATTCACATTTCTGCGCCAATACTTTCCGTTTTAAGAAATTCTTACAAAAATTATCGACTCACAGTTTTGGCACAGTAAGGCTTCGAATGTACATGATAGCATTGAGAGAGGATATGAATTCTTATATTCATATTGATGCAAAAGATCGACTTGTAAAGACAACACACTTATTGGAAATAACTTTACCCGTCGTGGATAAGAAGCATTCAGAATTCAGCATCTGTCTGTTGTTTATTTATTCTTTGAGTTCATAGTTTTCGTAAATTACAGTCACGTTAAGGGGAAACTATCGTACCTAAGAACAAAGCAAATTTTCCAGAAGTCTGTGAGAAAAATTTCGGATTGTTATTTTCTCTTCATTGCTATTATTATTTTTGATTATTCAAGTGAACGAGTTTGTAGTGTGGGCTTTTTCCGCGATTTTATGAGAGCTTAATAGATTTGACAAGTGAAAAGTAAAAATTTCTGCAGTTTCTTTCATCTATTTTGTTATAACTACTATTATTTTACAAAAGTTGAAGTAGATCTTCCCCATAAAAGGAAGGCGTGCGAAGGATTTTTTACCCTTTTTTTTCACGGCTTTGATCAGCTCTGAACGTGGGTGTATCAGTCCGATAGGCCAACCGTTACACCATTGAAGTCACAAATAACTCCCGTCAATTAATAACTCACACAAGTTGCAAAAGCGTTGGACGGGGTGAAAGTGATAATGGGTCAAATCGGTTAATGCGTTAATTTTAGTTAACACCGTAACATACCATCACGAACATATAGTATTTTCATTCAAAAGTAATTTTTCGAGTGCTTTTGAACGTTCTATGGCGAAAATATGTTATGAGTATTTTATCACAATTTTAGATTCTAGAGTTACTTATTGTTCCTGTTCGTCTGATTTGGACACTTGGCATGAGGATGGGATGTTGACATATGAAGTGATGATGTGACATGAAGTGATGATGTGACATGAAGTGATGATGTGACATGAAGTGATGATGTGACATGAAGTGATGATGTGACATGAAGTGATGATGTGACATGAAGTGATGATGTGACATGAAGTGATGATGTGACATGAAGTGATGATGTGACATGAAGTGATGATGTGACATGAAGTGATGATGTGACATGAAGTGATGATGTGACATGAAGTGATGATGTGACATGAAGTGATGATGTGACATGAAGTGATGATGTGACATGAAGTGATGATGTGACATGAAGTGATGATGTGACATGAAGTGATGATGTGACATGAAGTGATGATGTGACATGAAGTGATGATGAGACATGAAGTGATGATGAGACATGAAGTGATGATGAGACATGAAGTGATGATGAGACATGAAGTGATGAGACATGAAGTGATGATGAGACATGAAGTGATGATGAGACATGAGGAAGTGCGCTGAGGCCAGGAGAGCAAAGTTCTGGTCGTTGCGAGGCGTGGGTGAGGTTAGGGCATTTCGGTACGTGGAAAGATTGGGCCGTTGAAAAATGAAACCATTAGTGAAAATATGTAACAGAAACAAGGAAACCAAACCATACTTTTATATTAAAACGAAAATTGAATGGTAGATAACACACTGGAAGGAACAAGAATCATCTAGTTCGGCATTACTGACTACTGAGTGTATGAAATGTTCATAACCTAGTTTAAGTTTTTAACAATCAGTTAACTCTGATTTTGATTTGATTTATTTCGTCAAAGAACAGTAAAAACTATCTGACGTATGGGGTAGAAGTACAATACGCGCACAATTTTTTTCGCCCAAGCATCTTTTACCCACCCTTTAACTATAATTAGTTGAATGATGAATGAAAGTACCAACAAAGAGGCTTTAACGTCTGAAAACGAAACATTTTCACTACCGAGTTATAGAAAACTCATTTGCAATGGTAAACGAACTACAGTAGTGCAGATTTGATTTTTTAGTATTGCTAACAATATAGTTACCCATACCTTCGGCTCTACTCCCACCACAACTAGCGAAAGATTGAAATTTTTAATCTGTTAGGAGAACGCCGCGCTAGGAACGTTAGGAAAAACCGCGCAACACTGAATTTGCATAGTAAAGACGTAAGAACGAGTTGCAAGGCTATTGTTATTTGGGTCGAAATTTGCACAGTTAATGAGAGTTTATTGTAAGAAAACTAAACGTGTGCACTAACTCTAAACACACACTATCGCGTTCTAATTATCAACCACTTTATAAGACCAGGCAGAGCTATAAGTACTTATCCGGTGAGTTGTGATTTCAGTCTATGATGAAAATAGAAACTTCTAGTTAGCAACGTATGAGTTGGAGAGTTGGAATGTAACAACACAATGGTGTGAGCCGCCCCATCCAAGGAGACGACCGGGAGAAGTGGCTTAGGGCATCAACTAATGTCACTAGTGTCTCTGACCGGGAGGTCCTAGGTTAATTAAATATTGAAGGCAAATTATGTGCTTTTATTTTAATACATAAATGCAACACTTAGCCTGTCGGCATATACAAAATAGAAAAAGAATACTAAAAACAATTTCAACATTTTAATACCTCCCTAACCCAGAGGAGAATACAGGGCATTACTCTCCGCATTCGTCCGCCAATTTATTAGCTGACGCAGGAAGCTGTTTAAAGAATCTCAAAACATGGAGGTTCGAAGAGGTCACCAGTCGCGAAAATAGAAGATTCTCTAGCGAATAAAAACGAATTTTCCAATGTGATTCGTCCCAATGAAGTAACTAGCGTCGTCGCAAAATGAAGCAGAGGAAGGTGAAGTCAAAACATCCGCAGGAGGTCCAGTCGCAGAAGCGGCAACAAATTCAGTTTCAGTTTCTTTAAATAATGTTACAAACTGTGTTTTCAGTGATAATATTCAAAAGTAAATTCTGTGTTTGTTGGTTTTTTAATTGATTTTGTATAGCATTGTTTAACAAAACAGTTCAATTAAGTTGTACTAGGTTTCATATAATGTTTCTGTATTATGTTGGTATTACATGCTTTATTTCACAGCCTAGGCTCTAAAATGTAGGACGTACGATGCAAATGTTAAGCTTTAGGTACTACGAGGGTTGCCTTTTATATTTCAGATTTAGAGAATAGAAACAAATATTAATCATCGAAAATCACTTTACTGTTTTTCAAAATATTCCCCGTGAAAATCTATACAATTTTGCGTGCGTTTGAACCAATTGTCGAAGCACTTTTGCCACTTTGATTCAGGTATCTCCAAAACATGCATTCTGAATGCAGCAACCGCTTCTTCAGGTGTCGAAAAACGTTGACCTCTGAGTTTGTTTTTTACGTACGGGAATAAAAAGAAGTCATTCGGTGCCAATTAAGGGCTATACGGCGGATGACTCATCAAATCGATGTTTTGGGTGCTCAAAAATGCAGTTGTTTGAGCCGATGTGTGAGAGCTCGCATTGTCGTGGTGAAGAGTGCTCCGTCTTCGGCGGTTGGTTTTCCTGATTTCTTGGAAGACAGTTGGCAAACAAATCGTTGTCAGCAGTCAGAATTGACTGTTCTGCGTTGTTCTAGTGGTACGGTTGCGACATGTCCAGTGTTGAAAAAACAGGCGACCGTCTGTTTGGAAGTGCTTCGTGCGCGAACAACTTTTGTTGGATTTTGTTCATCTTGATAAAATCCACGATTCATCACCTGTCACGATGTCATAGACGTGTTTCGAAGCACCGCGATTGTATTTTTGAACAATTCTTTCGACTAATCGACACGTGCCGTTTTTTGAGCGATTGACATATTGTGTGGGATCCAATGCGAACAAATGTTTTTGACAGTCAAATGTTCATGCAATATTGGATGTATGCTGGTCCCACTAATGCCTATGGTTGTCGCAATCTCACGATAGGTCACATGACGATCTTGCAATATCAGTTCACGCACAGCATCAATGGTTTTCGGAACAACAACTGATTTTGGACGACCTTCGCGAAATTCGTCTTGGAGTGAACTACGACCACGATTGAATTCACCATACCATCGATAAACACTTGTCTTTGATGAAGCTTCATCGCCAAAAATTGAATTAAATTCACCCATGCACTGTTGCTGAGTTAATTCACGTCGAAAGTTGTAAAAAAATAATCGCACAAAAATGTTCACGATTTAATTCCATTTTTGGGCCAAGATGAATCTTTTACGTTACTGTAAACAACACAAATAGCGCTCGTATGTCAAAACGTTCTGAGTACGCATAACCTCAAAACATCCAACTTTACGATAGAGCTGTCAGTTGCCAGATTGCAACACCAGGGTTGCCAAATCCCGAAACATAAAAGGCAACCTTCGTATAAACGGTCCGTGAAATTCAACTTTAAGGTTGAGGGTGCGATAAAAGGTAAATAAAAAAGGAATAACTTATGCAAGTATCATGCCGATTAAAATATATATTTAATTTCAAATGTAGTCCTAAAGACCATTTAAAATTTAGAAATATTCAAACATATGTGGCTGCATAGAGACTGGGTTGATATATAGAAATAAAAAAAATGTCATACATCAAAGTTGCCATCAAACAATTTACGAGGATGTGATTCGTTAAGACGTCCGTCTTATACGTGTAGTCAATTGGGGAGGATTACTTCGCACGAGGGAACCAGATAATTGACAACGCATGATGCAAAGACGAGTTAAAATTACTCATGTTCAGCAACGCAGGATAAGGACCGCCTGAATTTTACAGAACCGTTAATAGCACTTCGCTTAAAAGAGATATTGTACCATTCTGCTTGTCGTGCACTGTGTAAGGAAAGATGCATAAAAATCTTCAAAGGTAATCCCAACATCAGATCCCAAGTCGTTGACATCGCAATCTGATCAGAAAAGTCATTACCGATGAGTCTCACGTGGCTTGGGACTCAACAACGTACTATATTACAAAGGCGAGAGAAAAGAAGATGGATCCGTTTTATTGTCGTCATATAGACCGATGGGCAAGTGCTAAGAGCATCTGAAGTGCTGCACGGGAAATTGCTGTTTTCAAGTACTTGTTGAACTTAATTCGATGTATTAGATGTAATTAGACCCTGTAGCACGGCTCAGAATACGCTTCAGAATAGGTGAATTCGAAATGTGATAGTACCCTATCCACAAGAGAATGCAGAAGCCACTGATCATCGATGAGAGAACCGTCGACGTAAACGAAAGTGTAGTCGAGATAAGTTGCTTTCAACTCAGGAATTATTACAGGCTTTCTAAAATGGGAAGTAGGAAATTTGGGGAGATAGTATGGTTTTCGATCTGCGTTAGGGGTGTAATTTCCAGGGAGGAACTGGTTTGCAATGGGGCCCCGCAAGGGGAGGGATTTGATTTGATTTAATTAGTCACAGAACAATGAAAACTATACGTAACGTACAGTTGAGAAGTACTATTTGCACACGTTTTCTTGAGCTCTACAATCTCTTCTCAATATTTAAAATGTAAATAATTGAATGAATAAGAGTATAAAAAAGTGAAGTTTACAACTTTTGGAAACAAGACATTTTCGCTCCCGAGTTATTGAAAATTTATTTGCATCGGTAAAGGAAGTGAAGATTTTAATTTTTTGTATTGTTGGCAAAGAGAATGCATGACAAGACTCTGACCTTTAATAAGTCACAAATTTTCAAAGCGCTGACGTATGACAAAACTGCTGGCTACTGAGAGAAATGTCTTCAATGTCAATATCTTGGTACAGTTCTCTTAAAAGTCCTTTACGTCGAACGTCTTAAAGACGCAGGCATTTCTGGGAAAAGTCAGCGTCGTCCACAGAATTAGCTTCATGTCACAGCTTCTATATGCTGCCCTCTGAGAGCGACGTAACAAATCGTATTTTCCTTTAAAGCTCGGTTGCTCCAGATACTTCATGTTAAATCCGCGAAATTTTAGTAGGAATTAAGTCTATCTCGGTAAAATCAAAACGAATGCTCTTAAGTTTCGATTAATACCAAGTCGGGGTTATAGTCATAGAGCTGAGGCTTGATGCCAAATTTAAAAATGCAAAAGTAAATATGTGGTAACAACACTGATGTCTTCATATCACACGAAAATCCGTGGTTATGCAGAGGACATCCTGACCGATTGGATGATCCTGGCCCGAAAATGTCGCTTCGTATACTCCAAGCTGATTGTCGTATCTCATCTCCAAAGAAAGTTCACAGTAAATAGCACGAACCATTGTATGCGACTCGTGCGATAGGCTACATTAGCTTTGCGAATGCCAGCGTTTTGGAAACCATTTAACGGACGAAGAGTTCATAAAGAAAAACCTAATGTAAACAATGCTGGGGGCTGGCTGTTCTTAACGTATGCTGCTTGAGTCCAATTCTGACCAAACCTCTCTAACAAACCCAAAGGCGACCAGCTCCTAATGAAATAGTACTAAGGTTGCAGAGAAAGTTTAAAAAAGGTATCCCTCGTGCATACAATCTTTGGATGTGGTTACTTTTCGTCACGGATTTGCTGAAGGTGATTCTCAGGAACCTAGCGTTGACAACAAACGATGAAGCATATGACCACCTAAGGCGTTGCTATGGGAATGCATTGTTATGGAGATGGTTGATTCTCCACAAGTGTGTGCAACTTTGTTAATGAAAAATTAAAAACACAAACTCGCTCCTTCGACACAATCTATAAACCACAAGTTCGAGTACTTTTAGGAAGGTGCACGTTTAGGATTTACATTAGGAGCAGGGAATATCAAAGTCAAAAATAGCAAGAGGTTCGCGTATAACTATCATGATGGAGTTAATGATGGCAAACACTGAAAATTAGGATTAATTCTTGAGAAACAGTTTTCCAAGGAATGGATGGTGAATAATTTATCACAGTGGCGTCCAAAAAATTAGCTGTCAGACAATAGGTTTTTGTGGAGCAGAGGGAACCGCCATCTAAAACTACACGAATGTAATATATGCAGAATACTATGCTACAAAATGTCATTAGAGTTTTCTCAGTCGAAGAAAATAGCTACTGAATATTGCCTCAATGCAAAGGGGAAATAATCTTTGTTTTACAACAAAGACTACCAATCCTTAATCTCCTGATTAAGTGATTCAGGAATGGTAGTTGTTTTCTACATCCGCATGGATTGGAGGCAGCAAAATCTTCGACTCTAATGACCAGACCAGACGGTTATTCACTATAAGCTGAAAAATGTTACTGACACAGCTAGTTGAAGAGACTGGGCGGTAATAGGGCGATAGCTATTGGTCATTTTCTTCCCTTGGAGTAATGGCTGCCTATCGCCATATTTTTGGCTCGCTATGTTCGTATCACATACGGTTGAAAATGTAAAGAGGAATTATTTAGCTTGTTCTTGACAGTTTTCAATATCACATAATATATCTGGTCTGGTAAAACGGAGGAGTTTTTGTTAGCGTAATGGCAAAAGAAAATTCATCCATAGAGAAAGCGGGTTAGTAGCTTTCTTCCACTACCTTAAAAATTAAAAATAGAGAACTCCATTTTTATTTTGATTGAAATGAACGATGGGGTGTAGCAAGAAGAGCTTGACACCTCGACTCGTACTGAGAGGCAATCTCGTTTATTATATCTAACAATGTTTGCAATTTTCCTTACTAAATACCCAGGCATTGCAGATGAAGTAAGTGTTCCTTCAAGTTTCTGTGACCTCAACCATTGGCTTTTGGAGGAGTATTGCACGTAAGGGACTACCAATATGTAGACTCTTTAGGAAGCAAATTTTTTTTCGCGTATGATTCGCGCATCATATTTCGGGATCGGGATCGTCCATAATCTAGCACGTTTTTAGCAGTTAGATAACGGTTCAGTTGTGATAGAGCCTTTTTCTAGGCTTTGAATGCATTCACCCAGTCTGGGTTCCACCTAATACTGTCTGGGTTCCACCATAGTACTGTGTTACGTGTGACGGACTGTAGTCAGTCAGTAAATCTAGGTATGACAATAATTGTACAGACCATTACATTGGAGAAATGCGATGTCATTGTGTCGAAGCAGACATCCACAACGCATCAATTAGGCAGGGGACCGTTTAAACTCAGGCTATCCACACGCTGAAATATTCAGTGACGGTATCCAGGAGGAGCTGAAATAATAACATTTATCTGTACCGGGTCTAGGTAAAGATAACTCTCATATAAATCGTCATGGCCAGTCTAGTTCAAGATTGGTCCGAGTGATTGATACAATGACTAAACGTGTACCTGAAAATGTCCAACAGACAATTAAAATATAGGTATGTAGTCCAGTGGTCAGATGAATAAGATTATAATTCTCTGTGACTGTTTACACAATAGTTCCTCTAAAACAAGTTCGAGAGGAGCATCGGATTATGGACGTTGAAGTCTTCAGCGATGAGAAATGATTGTGCCAGTTGAGAGATAATTATAGTCTTTCAAATACTACTTCTCCAGGTAGGACTTATTACAAAAGAGAGGCATGGAAGGTTAACATACACACAGAATGACTAGACCTTGATTACCTGACAAAAGTGATGGTCACGGACCAACGGGGCGACATCGCCACGACTATGGAAACAAATCATTGGTTTAAAATATAAAATTTACAACTATTAGGGATAGTTTGTGTAATATATGACTCCTGTGAATATACAAAAGTAGGAAGAGAGAAAGATATAAGATCTAGCAGATCTTTCGAATGAGTACATAATTCTATATTCTCGTTTCATCATAGCAGAACCATCCGGAGTTTGAGGGCTCTCTTATGATCTTCTCCATTACTCGCCTCCACTGCTCGTTCAAGACGTCTGTGAGTTTGGCACAGCTGGGAGTGTCTTCTACAGCAAAACGTTTATGACTTCATATAGAAATGAGTATTCATATAGTTCGTCCTCACCCCTAGGTGCGAGTAGTCAGGCTATTCATGAGGAGGTTGGTAGTTGTTCGCGGAAGATTGTTTCACCTTCTTACAAAACTTTCTACCACAGATTCTGTTGACATTGTCTGTGTTGGTTTTATGACATCCTATTTCGAAGAACTGAAAATCTTCATCGGTCCTCCCTTAGGGAGGTCTAAGGAAGATCAGCGTTGGCCAGTGAAGGAGTAGGAAGATTTACTTGGATGTTCACTGCCTTCGTGATCTGGCAGAATCGAAAACTTTCTAATGAAATCTCGGCGGTGTTTACCTTGTATCTGCGTCTTGTTTCCGGAAACGAAACGTTGTCAGTCTCCTTATCCCTCCCATTTTCCTCTCTACTTGAAAAAGACTGTTGGAATTTGTCTTAGACACTGGTTGGCATTTGTCGTATGACTACCGTTACAGTTTATGCAATGAGATAGTGAAGAGACAGATGTTTCTTTGTGCGACTTTCCACCAGATTTGGCGCACATGGGATATGGAAAAATGTTTCGCTGTAATGATATCTATGTTTATTACGTACTGGCGTACCAGAGGAATATAGAATTCACAAGTTTTTATTCAGAACGAGGATGATCAAAAATAAGTCTCAAGGAGAAAGTGGGGATCTCCTTTCAATTTCCTTTAGTCTTGGTACTGCAAACATCTGTTACACCTTGACCTTGGAAAGATATAAACTCTTCATTTTCTGCCGCAAAGCCCCCCTGAACTTTCTCTGGCAGCTTGACACTATAATGGGAAAACATTTTAATCTGGAAATAGGCAATTGGATACGTTTTCGATACTATTTAACTTATCAGCGAGTCTTCAAAGAGAATAGTATAATTTCTCTGACGTATAACCGCCTGAAGCCCTCTAAAACACTCCTTAATTGCTCGGGACTTTGCCCAAGGACTTTCAAAGGTTATATGTGGTACAAAGTTTTAACAAATACAATACTTTAAGATTTGGTAATATTAATTACAACAATGAAAACAATTGAGTAGCTATTTCCAGGAAGGAAATTTTAAATAGCTATGATATTTTTCTCGACTATTCCACTTGTGAAATTAAAACCAAGAGTGTTTACACACACTATTCTTATATGCCTCAATCATACCTCAAACCCTTTATAGTTTTTCTATTCGATTTTTCTCAACATTCATCAATCATCTCTACTGCAACTCCTTTATCTTAGAAGGCGGTAAGTATCGATAGATGTGGATGTGCAATAAACTGCGTATGAATAAAATTTCCTCTTTGACCTTAATATAGCTTTCAGTTATTTTCAACAGTAACATGGTGAGATTAGGTGTCGCGTCAGATGACCAAATCAACGAAATGAACCGTGAAGCACTCCAGAAATACGGGCAAGAATATATAGTAAATATGAAATCAATTACTAAAATTCTAAGAAGAACGAAGTTATGAGCAGCAATATATTGACAGATTGGGTGATCAATTTGCGCAAATCAATAGGCGAAGAATACACGAAGTATTCTGTAAACAAAATATGACATGTGTCTGCAAAATTATACAATAAAACTATTTTAAAGATCACGGAAGATAACACAACCCACACACATTCCAATAATTTCAACGGACTAGAAATGCAAGGAATGCGAAGAGAAAGAAACTCCAGAAAATACAAGAGAAACAAAAGTGACTGTCGCAGTATTAAATGAGAGGAATATCAAAGAATGATTGACATGATATGAAAATACATCTAATTGCTTGCAGATACGATTTTTTATCATTAGAATCGGCTTGGCGCGGGGAAGAAGCAGACAACTGTGTAACTTGCTATTTTCAAAAAAGTTACCAACAACGGTGAAGCGACAAACGTTTTCAACCACACAAATCACTTCACGACAAACTAAAATACACTCAAAACTGCTCTTGATAAATCACACTCACAGCAACCGAAAAAAATCAGTAACTCTCTGGTGCGTGGTAGTTAAAATATATGTTCATTGTACAGAAAAGACGCATGCTTCATTTTGCTGTACAGATTACATGCATCTCGGTTGGCCCCTTTTATGTATAGACGAAAAATGATTTAAGCTAGAGGTGCTATAAAATGGCACAGACTTTCTCGTACTAGTTAGTTTTCTCATTTCTTTAGTGTAGGCTAACTTCGCTGTCTTCTCCCATCCTATTTACAGCTGCCATCTATCGCCGCCCAAAGTTTTTTTTTGTAATTTTTTTCATTTTTTTTCGGTTTTCTAATAGCGGAACCGAAGTGGTACTTTAAGAATATTCCAGAGTAAAACCTCGTCCTACGTGGAAATTTTCGTTGAAAAACGTTGGCCCCGCCCAGCGCGCTCACCCCGAACAGGCCCAGCACGACGCGCAGCACCAGCAGCGCCGCGAAGCCGCCCGCGCGCACGGCCGCGGGCGACAGCAGCGCCAGCACCGAACTCGCGCCCACCGACACGCCGAAGAGACGCGCGGCGCCCAGCCGGCCGGCCGCCAGCCCCGCGGGCACCTGCGACGCCGCATACCCGTAGAAGAACGCCGCCAGCAGCCAGCCCTGCGCCCGCAAAGCCACGCTCGCCTCGCGCCGTCCATGCTTTCGGATGCGACAACTACTATGGGCATTTTTGAAAAAAATAAGCTTTATTTTTTCGTCTCGTGAACTACAAGGTCATTACTTATACCATTCTTTACAATGCATTAAATAATTTTATAACCCGTAGAAGAACGCCGCCAGCAGCCAGCCCTGCGCCCGCAAAGCCATGCTCGCCTCGCGCCGTCCATGCTTTCGGATGCGACAACTACTATGGGCATTTTAAAAAAACTTATTTTTTTCGTCTCTTGAGACTACAAGGTCATTACTTATACCATTCTTTACAATGCATTAAATAATTTTATAACCTTTAGAAATGTGATGACATTATATATGTGGAATGTTTCAAATAGGAATTTCGGAAGACAATTTGAAACTAAATGTGTCGTACGTGCCTCTGAATACACTAGGCAATCCATTAAGATATGTTGAATAGTTTTTAGGATGTTACAAGATATACAAAGAACTGGAGATTCTTTCTTAAACAGATGTGAGCGGGTTAGACGGTACTGATTATGAACATTTGTCGTTAGTGTAGTGCATGTTATAACCGCGTGGTGGTGGGGTGTTTCTTACCAGATGGAACGAGATAGACGGTGACATGTGAATTCATCAGTAACAGAAAAATTTCTTTCGGTAAATGCAACGCAAAGGATTATACCTCAAAATAAATCGATTACGATAGTGCTAGTAGAGCTGATTACATGCTAAGAGTACGCTCATGTAGGACTTTTTCGATATCGAAAGTGGTTGTGAAACCTGTATGAGACGAAGACACAAAAGATATACGAAAAGAAATATGGAAAAGTTCCGGAAAGAAATTTCTGCGTGGATGAAGAAATAAACATCTATATAACCTCAAATGCATTTTGGGTAATGTTAAAAGTTACATTGAATGGATCTTTAATGAATGAAATTCCTAGAAACTAAACGACAATAGTATACTTAAACATTTGCCAATATCTGCGAATGTACACAATTGCATGATCATAAACGAATTTTTAAAAAATATCTCTCATAATTTCATCATTCATATTAAGTTTCAGTTAGTTATTCACATAGTTTGAAGTTCTTATTATTTGTTATTTTAAGATTTACTTAATTACTAATGGAACCCAGCAGACGTTGTTCTGCCCTACATCTCCCTCTCTCTCCGTCTCCGTATCTGTCTCTCTCTGTCTCTGTCTCCTCGTCTCTCTCCGTCTCTACCTCCCTATCTCCATCACCATTTCACTTTTCTCGCCCTCTGTCTCTCCCCCTCTCTCTTTCCCTTCCTCTCCTCGTCTCTCCCTCTCTCTTCGTCTCTTACTCTGTCCCTCTCTCATCCTCTCTCTCGCTGTCCCTGTATCTGTCCCTCACTCCCTGTCCCTTTCTCTCTCACCATCTGTTGCCAGGCGAACAGAAAAATTGTAAAAGTTTCTATATGTCATGGATGACGTATCGACTAGAGCACTTTACTTGCCGGTAGATGTTATCGTGCCGGTAGATGCCGCTAGACACATCGCTCTTCTTCATACGGTCGCGATCACGTGACATCTAGCGGTAAAGCCGAGAAAGATGCAAAATGCCGTGAGATATTCCCTCGAAGACAAGACCTTACGCCACACATTATAAAAACCGAAGTACAATCATTTGGGGCGAGGGGAAAGGCTCGCATGGCCGGTCCCCTCAGCCAACGCCCTCATGATAGATGGAGTTGCCTCAGCCAACACCCCCTGAATATAGGAAGCCTCCACTCCGAGTTGGTGACATGGTGTCATGGCGCCCAGTGTAGCCCTAGGCAACATCGTAAAGGAAAGATACAAGATATATTTAATAGGAACTATATTGTGCTCTATGGGCAAAAATGAGCAACACTAATGATTTACATATGGTCAGTTTTTTGTAGCATCGGTGTGTTGGAACTCAAATTCTGTGAAGATTCTAGGACGATTATTCCAATCGGTGAAGATATTCAGTATTAATTTTAAGCATTGGAGCCAGCATATCAGTAACATTTCTTTCAAAAAGCCATATAGATGTGCTGTAGCAAACTGCCATGCGCTGCCGTGGATATTACAATGAGGGTTTAATGTCCATGTATTTGGCTTCCCAAAAGATAATGAAATGCGATTCAGCAATTTCTGAGAATGTTATTCATGAATACTTCAACATCTTGTGAATAGAAATCGATGGAGTGTCAGCCTACAGCATCAATTTTGGAAAGATCAATTTGACTGACGATCTAGGAATAAATAAAGTTACTACAAAAAGGGCTACTAATATCCTGAACGGATAATGGACTTGTCGAAATCTGTTATGTCTATCATGCTTCCGACAGCTGATAATGGGACCATGCTAACACAGTGTACACATCAAAACAATTATACAATTCCTTGATTGAGTGTTCCCCAAAGGGAATGCATTTTAATTGAACATTTGGTGCCATACCAAGTGTTTTGATGATTGGCTCGTCAAATTAATTATACCATACTGTAAGTTGAAAGGCCTTAAAATTGTCATTGGTGATAAACTTTCAACCCACCTTTCTGTGACTTGTTTTCAATGTGTGTCAAGATAACAATACCAAAATGGTATTTTTAGCCTCGAATACCAGATACCTTACACAACCACTCGACGTGGCATTTTTCGACCCCATAGCAGAAGAGAAGAGCAACTCTGATCAAATGGAAGATGGGACCTGGAAAAGAGTGCTCAGGGTCTAGGGATAAATTCGTACGACTTTTGACTAAAATCATACATGGGATTGAAGATAATGCTTGTAAAAATATAAGAGCAGGTTTTATGAAATATGGAATTATGCCTTTTAATACATGGAAAGTGATTAAACGTGTGCCAAAAGTTAATGCTTATGATGGATCTACTCTGACTAATGACGCAGATCACGGTCTGATCACGATTTTGCAGGAATTGAGAAGAGCTAATGAGCATAGATTTTTGCGAAAACGATCTATTGGCGTCATGTACCCCCTTATAGGAAAAATAGGCAAATTCTGAATGTGATAATATTCACCCCATTTTGCGGACCAATACGATAAGGGGTTAAAAACAGAATTAATCTCTTCAGGGTAATAATTTAAAATAAAAAAATTATCGTTTTGAAAATACAAATCAAGACTCAGAAAACAGGATGGTTTGAATTTGTTTATCACAATTCATCTTTGTGCAATTCGCTATTCAATCCTACTCACCTCGAAAATAAAATATGTAAAAAATATACTTTTTCAATGTCAAAAACTGATGTCAGTTTTTTTAATACTAATTTTTTCTTTCGGAATAAAATGGCTCATTAGTAGGTGATATCAACAGAAAATCAACGAAATCTTCGTTTGTTGTTCATGTGAGACGATTTTTTGCGGTACTTCCATTTGTTAATAAAAATCAAAAAGGACTGATGTTAACAGTAACTACGTAGAAGGTTTTGCCCGAAAAATGTGTTTTCTGCTGAAAACTTTATCTATTAATCGGAGGAAAGATGCAATGTGTTCGTAATTCCATAAAATGTGCTTATAATCCAACAAAGTGGTAGCACAACGTGGTTCAAAAAAGAATCAAGGCTAAAGGAACAAAAATGTCCTTCGGAAAAAAAGAAGTGTTAACAAACACAGAGAATATTTTAGGGGATGAGCGCTGTAATTAAATTCTAACATCTACATGAAGATATGATATGAAACTAAGATAACCCTTAGAAATGAAGTGAAAGAAAGTGGCGGGTGGACATGCGAAAATGATGTGATGGGAATGATAATTTTACACTCTTTAATGAACAACTTTTAGCGTTTAGGTGTATAACGAGTGCAAATACCGCATGGAAAACGTTAAAAAAGCACGAGGGTGTACACAAACACAGATTGATATCGTTAAAGGTAAAATTAGCGAGAACAGATAAAGAAGATGACGAAACAATCGACTCTAACAAGATCGAGAGGCTTTTTGTGAAAGAAATGAACTACAGGCAAACAATGAGAAACTGTAAAGTGTAATAACCGCCAAAATTATCTTGACCGATAGCTACTTTCCCCTCTTATGAGCAACAAACAATTAACGGCAATAGCTCGTAGCCAGCACTGATGACAACATTCCAAACATAGAAACCTCCGTTGGCGCGAAACAGAAGCTGGTTGGTTCAATGACGATAATTTCTCCCGTTTTTTTTCTGGATAATACCTGCAGGAATAGCAGAGGCATGCCCAGGTCCTCAACAGGAAGCACCTCAAACGTCTGCGAAAGTTAAGATGACGTTCGTAGTGAAGAATGCAAAATTATCAAGAAAGTTAGAATTTATAAGAATGATAAAGGATAAGAATGTTTTGCTGTATCATTTAAGTAATGCTTTGCATTGACGTTCTGCTTTCAGCAAGTATTTCCACAATACGTAGAATAAAGACAAATGGAGCAAACGACCTTATGATTGAATTGAATTGATGCCTTATTTTACGTGGCGAGACTCGGGTCATCAGGTGCGCTCTTCCGTCTGATCATGCAAATTTCGCTACGCTCCTTTCACCAACTAGAAGAGAACGGAGGTATTTCGGGGCGACGAAAACGGCAATTTGAATTTGGCTTAGAAGCGTCATTTAAGCTTGAGGATCTTTTACATGCAAGTAAATCTACTAGCATGGGACTGCTGGCTTTACTTCCCTCGGAAGGAAGACATACGAAGGATTTCGGATTATGATCCTCAGAAACGCCTTGTGAAAAAGAAAAACAAGTCATCATACTCTCTGTAACTATATTTGTACATACAATTTCCAACAACTTTCTTTAGTTCTTTGAAAGAAAGTGTGATTTTTAGTATCTTAAGTCTTTAAAAATTGTTTGTATTGTTAGTTACTATGTAGACTGAACAAGCTGATAAGAATAATTCATTATAATAAAATATCTAAAACAATAATCTGTCATGCATGACAAAATGTAAGGGTCAATTTTAAAAACCAATATATTTCTGCCAATGATGTACTGAAAAAAAAAAGATCAATTAAGCAGTAATGAAAAAGTTCGGAATAAAAAGATCAATATTCTTAGTAATCAATTATTTCCTCGAATTCAAAATCCCTTTACTCTTAATTAGCGTATGAATAATAATTGTTTGTTCGAGATTGATTTTATGTTCCATCTCAGATTATGAAACTGCCAGCTGTTGGAATCGACCTGTTTTATAAGCTACTCTTCTTTTTGTTTTGTCAGTTTTGTCAGGCTCGCTACGTTTACACGCCGCCACATATATCTTTTGTGAATACATGTTAGTTTCGGTTGCACGAGCCGTTTATTTTTTTTAGCCCGGCATTTCATAGCTTATGCGCCCAGGCCGCGCGCAAATGGGAAAAGATACGAAAGTTTGGAGATTAACGTGAAATGTCGCGCAACTTGAGGTTCTCTGGGCACACGATCGTTATTTGTGACGAACTGCGACAACGGCTTCAAGCATCGTCCGCTTTGGAGCGCTGTCTAAAGACGACTTCAATAGTGGAAGATCCACATGGACTCTTCTGGTAAAAAATGAGACGCGAAATTACGTGACCAACGCAAACGTTAAACCTGAACCTGGCAAAGAAAATGATGCTGATGTGATCTATTGAGAGTCAAGCATACGAAGCCACGTCTGGCATGATTTTGGAATTTCAGCCTTCTGAATTGAAACAAATTAGGGATTTCAAACTTCGCGCAAATTATCGGTAAAACTTGTGTCGATTTAAAGGGTTCCGTGCAAAAAGCAATGTCGATGACGAAAATCGCATTCTGTGTATGAACGATGGAGCAGATGTGATGTACGCGAACACCTTAAAACGTTCTTTGTCGCAGTGGACAAACTGAAGGATATGGACGTGACAGTTAGTGATGATTTTTCTATTTGGGTTTTGTACAGCTTGATGACCTCTTTTGAAAATTTTGGGTGTTCGATAGAGTCCCTGAAAGAGTTGCCTGCACCCGATGTGCTGCGCTTCAAAATTGTTGACGAGACAGCGAAAAGGCGGCCGAGAAAATACAACACCAAATGCTGTTTGTTAAAAAGAAACCGAACAAGAAAGTATAAACGTACAAGTAAATATTGAAAATATCAGGATTCAGGAATCGCTTTTACTTCCGTTGCAAGAAACCGGGTCACAAAGTGAAAGATTGCCGAGCATCTTACAAAAACAAGAATGACAAGACGAATGAAGCCGCGGTCTAAATTCTCTGTACGTCACATTCGAAGGAGACCCCTGCAAGTTAGTGGACACAAACTTGAATAGTGATGATTTGTGGTGACTCGACAGTAACTGGTCTTCACATGTGTGTAAAAACCTGAATGCATATTTGAGAGTAGATTCAAACAATTTCAGCTGCGAAATTGCCAAACAATTCGATGACGACTATCAACGCTAAAGAAGTCGTGCCTATTTTAGTCAAGAGCTAATGTCATGGCAATAGCTATAATTTGTGTGATGCCTTGTACTTTCCAAATCTGCGCACGAATATGTGGTTGAAATTATTTGTTAGAACTCGCTGCATCATCAGAATCCTAGTTTATTCAGATGTAATTGCACATTCGTCCCCGAGTCGGCTACATTTTCACATTTTTTTAATATTAACTAATTCCCTTATCCTACACTTGGTCGAGACATCCATCAGGTGTCCATGCCACGCCCAGAGGCGACCGCAGAGTGAGAGCCAACGCTTCCCTCAGCACGGTAGTGAGCGTTCCCCCCTCTTGCCTTCCCCGCTCCACTTCGGCAACCGACAGTCCGCCGGCCAGCTCGCTGCTGCCGAGCAACAGCGATGTGAAACTTAACTTGAATGTCGCAAATCAGTTAGTGGGAGGCCACCTGCTGCTTTGAGCGGCTGGGCTCCGTGTCACTGAAAACTCGCATTGCGCGTTGTACTATAAATGTTCTCGTGACGAGGCAGTGAGCAACATGCAATGTGCGTAGATCCGCGGTCACATCATTCTCCTATTGTCATCATTCAACTATTGTATGGAAATAATAAACTCTATGAACTGCGATGACTGTGCATTTCAAGCTGAGCTGACGTTATTACAAGCATGTAAGTCTTACGATTTCGGAATAACCAAATGCTTCTACATGAACTGAACATGTATCATCATACTCAGTGCTAGTGCCGTTGTGAGCCACGCGTCTTAAATACGTTGCTCCACGAACTGCGATTCTCAGCTAATACGTGATAATGCCCCTCCAGCATAAGGTCATTAGATCACGTATTCTACACGAATGCATCATACTGACGGACGTACAGATGAGCGGATAGACGGACGGACGCTAAAAAACTCTTTTTTGGTATCAGGGGACTCAAAAACATGTATTTACGTTGAAATCTCGAAATCGACTTTCAGCAGCATTACATTACATTCCCTATACTACGTATATTACTCCGTATATACGTACGTATACGGGAAAGTAAAAACGTGAGGCAAAACATTGGGCCAAGAATGGCTTTGTAAAACGGTCCATTGGTGACAATATTATTAACACCACATCACAGGACAATGATGAGAATGAAGATAGCTATCGTTCAGAGAACTCTCAAGATTCAGAATAACTTATCACTTATCCGTTTACGACACCATACCCGAACTTGACTTTAAAAATCCTCGAAAAGACTAACTTGCGTTCAAAAGTTTCGGTGGTTGGTAGGGAACTCAATGTATAGAAACCTCCACGTGGTGAGTTCTGGGTGAAAAACACTTGTCAAAATTAACAACGATCTACACATAAATCGACTATTTAAATGTATTGTAATAAACCTACAGTCACTGTTCTTGCGTATCGAGAGCGAAAACTTGGCCACATCAGGTTCAGGTTTCACTTTGATTTTCCAGAGGTTTTTCATTACTTCAAATACTCTAGTAGCTGAGTTTGTAATACCCACATTCTATCCGCATTTCTTCAATTCACCAGTCAAGAAAAGTTACGTTAGTACATATATTAAATTACATGATTGACGACTTTTCAATGAACTTTAGCGAAGTAACTGCTGCTAGAATCGCTAATTCATACATAAATGTTAATTCAATGAGGTATAAAGTGTTAAAATTCGAGAAAAATGCCCTCGATAAAATGCGATCTAGGAGCAATAGCATTTGCGGTGGTTACCGGCCTGTTTCGACGACACGTTGCCGGGGACACAACGCCGACTTATGAAATAACGTTCGCTTTATTTGGCGACTCTCGACGTCACATTTCGACGTCGCATAATTTAATGCACCCGACCTAAACTTGCAATCAGACCATGAACATACGCAAGATATCAACGTGCAGTCTGGAATCACCATCGGAATCACGTTACCACCTTTTTAGGAAAATACACCAACATTGCTTTGCACAAACCGACGCACAATTGGCTTTACATCGAAATTCGTCTGACCACTTGAAATATTTCCACGTTTTATCCAACAGGAAGTTGAAGATGATCCTCAAGCTACTAAAAAATGCAAAAGCTACGAACCGAGTGCAACAAGCGTATATCAGTGTCACGCATACGATAGCTACTGCACGACGAAATCTTTGGAGATTCACAATTTTTCGATATTTGCAATCGTTCTGCATATATTAAAATTCCACAACGATTTTGTAAAATCCATTTGGGAACAACGGCTTTCCAAAATATCCAAGCACTTATGCAATGCCAACAGGAATCCGAGCTAGAGTAATAATTAGGACGTCATTTCGACAACTCCAGAAGCCCATTCCATTAACACCTCTTCGCACATTTTAACCTCCCAAGATAATTTCACATGTAGTGTAATTCACCAAACTGCAAACGTTGCTTCGTCTATATTCCCGTAGCTGTCTGCGCTTCACACCCCAAGCCGCCTTACCAAGTACCAAAGACAACCCAGGAATGTATTATTATCACTCAAGATGTGTACAGGGCCTTTTGTAGTGGTTCGGAAACGATGTCGACTTGACATGAGAGGAGGACACTGTCAAGCCTGCTTCACACAGCCGTGGTTTTGCATACGAATCGTATTCAAGGAGATACTTTCTTATCGGCATCAGGACCGAAGTTTCTTGTTGCCCTAACCATTGCTCTCACGAACTTCAAGACACAAAATTTCACTTGCATGCAGCTAGTAATCCAGACGTAATTCAGGCATCGTTTCCTTTCCTCGAACTTTAGACTTCCACAAGATTTTATGTGGTTTCCTACTAACACATTCTAATTACATTCCAGGCTGAAATATTTTATTCTCTCGGATTTTCCGACTTGTTCACATGCTATTCTACGACAAAAAGGATTACGTTGAACTCTATCTCCAACATATTTCGGACCGTTCAAGCTCGTTGATCGAGATCACGAGACCATGAAGTTACTGATAGGTAATCAACTCCATCTCGCCTCCATCGATCACTGGAAAAAAAACTTACGCCTGCAAAGAAGATACATTCCTCTTCCAAATTGTTGAGACTGCTGTCTCAACTCAAACTACGGGGGTGATATGGCGGCCCGTCCATCCATAACGCACGGTTTCGACAACGGTCTCTGTTATACCGATACGTTGCCGGGGAAAAATAAGATGAGTTAATTGGTTAAGAAGAAAGAGATCGATGTTCGATGAAAAGGATGTTAGAATATTTAATACCATTAACAATTCGCATATTGCAAACGGACTGTTAGACGGAGATAACTTCAATCTTGGATGGACGAGGGCGAAAAGAATGTGTCGATATGAATTCAGACTTTGATATCAGTGATTGATGAAATCTGCTTCAAGTGAATATTAACATTGAAAACTTATGGTACAAAAGAATGTATCATTACATATTATTCATAAGTAAATCGAAAAACTGTATAGCAAAATAATTGTCAGTGTTTGAAGTTCTTTCGAACGAATATAAACTATGTGACAGTGACCATGATCATGACATGAATACAGACCATGTGACAAGACTTTTACTTTAAAAGAGGTAGACGATGTAAGGTTTTCAGGTGTTGTAGCGAGGCTGCACGTAGACCTATGCGGATCCATGTCGGTGACATCACTGGGTGGAACCAGTAATGTAATACTGATTGTTGATCACTAGTTGCAGATATTTGCTGAGTTTGTGAAAGAAATAATCCAAAGGGCCGATTGATTGATGGAATGCATTATAAGAAGAGTAAAAGAAAGACAATGTGTGACAAAGACAAAGAATGAAATGAACGAGAAATGATAATGGAAAGGAATTCATCAACGCCCCTCTACTAAACGTTTACAAAGATAGAGGAATTAAGTGCAAAATATCTGTACAGTGTACACTGCAAAGTAAAGGAGTAGCTGAAAGAGATAAAAAGTCTATAATAAATGCTACAATAATGTTTTTAATAAATCTCTTTGAGATTCTGAGTGGAGGCTGCGCAAACGGCTGTATAAGCCCATATCGTTACTCTGGCGAAACGTGGATAGGATAAAGTTCCTTTGAAATTACAGCCTGGGATCAAACAAACGAGTTTACAATTTAGAATATTAGGCTTTGGAAGTATTTTTCAGAAATTCGAAGCCAAATACAAGTAAACTATTAGAGGTCAATTTAGCAGTGTATGGATTCAGACAAGTGAGAGGGAGAGATTTAAAGTATTGCAGGAATTTGGGTGAATCTGTTAGTGGTCAGAAATGTTTAGTGTCTTGCTTTCTGCGGCCGCAATAAACCGTTATCATGTCAAATCGTGTGAAAACTGCTTACCTAAACGTAAAATTATAACAATATGTTTATTTAAACAATCCAGACGGTTTGTTCGCATAAAAAGAGCTTGTACAGCCTACTTGAAATTGGAAAACACTGATACAGAAATTATGTGGTACTCACGAAATGTTTCTGAACGCTCAACGTGGTTTCTTGACCATTGTATTTTATTTACAGGATTGTGTCATGATGGGAGAGAAAACAATTGATAGACAAACAAATGATTGACAATTTAATAGCGAATTTGAAGAAACTGGGTATCAGAGGTGTAAGAAAGAATTGTTACTAGACCAGGAAAAATATATAGAAGAATTATTAGATTTGAAGTGAATAAATGTAACCCCGTGAGTACGTCTGGAGTAAAGGAGTAAAAATGGATGATTTTGAAAACTTTGATAAAGTAAACGTGAACTTGTATGAAGAAATGCTGGGCTATCTGCGATATCTTGTAGCCCCCACTATCAAGATTTGGCATACACTTATAGCAAACTATCACAATATGCGAGAGAAACAAGATCTATTCATCTGCAAGAGCATTGAGATACTTGAACCAAAAATGTTAAATTGTAAATAAGCGAAGACCAGTTTGTTCAACGACATATTAGCGAAGTATGCCCGTTATGATATTTGGAGATGATAGAGTTTTAATAAACTATCCAAAATAAAGCTTTCTTTTTCTTTCCTACTTTGTAGTTTTCTATAGTAATAAACTAATAGTAATAATCTGAAATGAAAATTCGTTTACAGTAAAATTCCGTTAAACGATCGTCTCCAAGGAAGAGTTCCTTCTATCATTAAATATTTGATGTTGTATTTGGTTATTTTGTCGCAGCAACAATTCTGCTAAACAAAACCACACAAAATGGTATTACAAAGGTTGCACCAACTGCTAAAAATCTGCAAATAAATTACTCTGATGAGGCATTCAGAAGGCATCTAACTCCATTTTTTTAAATTGTGGAAAATATGGTTGTATTCTACAAGTTAATACGTGTCAGTGACTAAGACGACGAACTCCACATTTAAATCGTTTGCCACTTAAATGCGTTAACAGCTCTGTCAAATGAGCATTTTATCAGTTGTTTCCGTGGTCAGTGTAATTCACTCCTTAGCTCCATGACAGCCGGTGTTAAATCGAACTTTCTTGAACTGAACTGAACTGTTTCGTGTTTTCCAACTTCATAGTGTTTGCGTATGCGGCATTTCTTATGTTTACTTTCTTCTTTCAATCTAGAAATAGCAATAATACTAAACATAAAATCATGTTCTCCGACTCATACAGCGTTCAAAACTGCAACATCAACGTTGTTCTCTCTTATGAAATATCTGCAAAATCAAACTATTGACTTAAAGTTCTATGAGGTGGATCGGGATTCAGAAGGCTGAATCATTTTCTAGCATAAATATCATTTGCTGAACTACTAATGAGCATTACACCTTATAGGGCAGACGTATGAAAGAGAAGGTCTAATTAGAGTTTTATATAACAAAATTTCGCAATTAATTCGTATTTAGAAGTTTTATTTTGTAAAGAATTTGATTTTTTATTAGGAAAAATATCTCACGCAAATAAAAAGCAATCGAGCACGTAAACACATAATATACCAAGAGAGCAAAAAGTATTCCAACTCTCTTTGAATACTATTTATCTCCCAGGAGATACGATTCTTCATCGCTACAAGAGTCTTTACACTGCTCTCTTGTGGAGACTTCGAAAATCTTTTGTGACGTCATGTCTCCGGAGAACACTCTCCTGACAGTTTACACGTGTCTCCTAACCAGTTCCGGAAAATTAGGAGAAAAATCTCCCTCCGTGTAAACGCGCCTTTACTCCATTTAAATCGTCCTTTTATGGGAGAGAGAGAGAGAGAGAGAGAGAGAGAGAGAGAGACAGACAGACAGACAGAGACAGAGAGAGAGACAGAGAGAGACAGAGAGAGAGAGAGAAACAGAGAGAGAGAGAGAGAGACTCTTAGTTTTGAAAATATATTTATAACGTACTGAAAACATGCCCTTTATTGTAAAAATTGAATGAGTTTATGGGGACGAGCGCTGGAGATGGGTGGGACGACGGGCAGAAAGGACGGGCGTGAGGGGGAGAGAAGGGTCAGAAAATACCCTTATCAACGATTTCTTTGATTTATATTGCTGGAATACAAAAATGTATACAGGGTGATTCAGTCCTCGTTGCTAATACGCCGGTGCCTTATCCCATATGTAAGAGACTGAATTTTCCAAATTTGATCCTTTTGTCACTAAATGTTGTAAATAATTAACGTTAACCTTTGGACTATGCTCTTATGCTTGTATAAGACGGCTACGGCAAGTGAACAAACAGCTTCACCGCACGTTAGGGTTCAGCACTTCTATGAAAAACTCAATTGCTAATACTATCCAAGAATCCCCGGAAGCGAGTACAGCGCACGAGGTCAATCTATTACATTCCCTCGTCTAGTGAATAACCTATGCGGAGAGATTACGACTATTCCATTTTCCCCGAGTGCAGAATTTGCGCAGTAGAGACATATAATTCCGTATTCTAATGTTGAGGCATTTTCTGCGACAATGCAAAGAAAACCAGGCATTTCGTTCTATGATCAGGTGAAGCGTTTTTACAATTAATGTGCACAATTTGCTCGTGAGGGCAGAGGAACATATGCATGTTGTACGTAGCGTACCTCACCAAGAGAAATCCACTGTAAATGGGTCTGTTGGCATTGGGGATGAAATTATCCTCGCTCCTCACTTCTTGCCCGAGGATTTAATAAGATTTATATTAAATAATAATTAATCGTTATGTTCTAAAAAAGTATCAAAATGGGGTGTTGATGAGGTTTTGTGGCAACCCAAAACTCATTTTAAAAACGGTCTTATTGGTGTCGATGTTGTACTTTTATTCAACATACTTAAGAATTACACAAACACCGAGAAAATTAATATATCATTAAATAAAAATGAATTGTGCAATTGGTCAATGACTGATAACGTTCAGCTTCATGCACCAAAAATTTTTTGTTCACTTTCAGCTTCGTTGTAGCCAGTCTCATTAAGTGACTAAGTGTAGAATCAATGAAGCTACTTCTATTTTTTTAAATTTATAGTCGAAAAAACACGTTTACAAAAGTATGTTCTTCCAAATTGATGTTATCCTCAGCCCAAAGTCTCGCAAGCTAGAAAATATTTTTTTCTTGAACTGGTCCATGTTGACGAGTCCATGTTGTGACAGTATTGGGATGGACGCCTTTTAGCATTCACAGTGCGAGCGAAACGATTTTTCGCACAATACAAAGCATTATAATACAATTTACAGTCTATCAGATATCAGTGTGTTATACGATCTTCAGTAGGCCACTAATGTTAAGTGTTATTCGTATTTATAATTACAGCCATTTAACTATGAAAATGCATAAAAACGTTATACTTGATTGGTTTAATAAAATATTGCAGTCGGAAGCCGCACAAAACGATCCGGCGGGCCGTGTGCGGCCCACGGGCCGGCCGTTGGAAAGCCCTGGTGTAGGGTATAGGGTAGGAGACAGCCATTGTCTTTAGTCCTGCACCCATATTGTTGACCCGGGTTTCCCTTTGAAGCCTACATCCGGCGCGGATCTAGAGGACCTTTTTCGAGCGGGCACGCTGCGTTGGTACTCTCTGATCCAGCTCGCTTGTCTGTCTTTGCCTGATGTCGGAACTCAGTTTCGAACTCTTGTTTGAGAGAACATGAAATCTCGTTAAGGTGGGACATTGCAAGATTTAGCTATGCACCTGCCACGGCTCGTGTACATGCCACAAGCATGACATGGCAATTATGACACCCGTGAGCAGTTGAAAATAATTGAAGAGAGACACCCGTGACAGTTCTGACTTCATGTCCTTGTACAACGATAAATCTAGGAAGCTTTGTTTACGTGTAGCGAGCTTGAGGTTAACAGGAGAATGATACTCAGTACTGTACTTCCCCCATCTAGGAATTTCACTTGGAGTTGCCGAAGGATGCGCTGGCTCTGTGTTTGTAAGTAGGTACCTATCGGTCCATGAAGTGGTTTATTTTCCACGTTAAATAGTGGCACAAACTGGTTTATGTGAATTATTCTGGATATGTTGTGTTTCGTGGTGTACGAAAAATTGTTGGCTTCCTCATTTAAAACCATATAAAGATTTTTCAAATAATATACTATTGGTATTGTAGAAATATATATATATATATATATATATATATATTATATATATATATATATATATATATATATATATATATATATATATATATATATATATATATATATATATATATATATATATATATATACTGTTGACACATTGCCGGCCAAATTACTTCGAATTTGGCGCCTTGTCTTCTTCAACAGGGCGTTTGATGTTCTTTGAAGGCGTTTCAAAGGGAAAGATTATACATTTTAAACTTGGCGCCTTCGAGATTTAATTTTCTCCAAAAAGCCGCGCGAATTTCTTCTCTGCCGATCAAACATTCATTTCGTCATGCAAAGTCCTTGGAGTCGATTATCAACTTCTTTCTATTAGTTCGGAACGTCACCGAAAGATCGCACCAGCTCCTGGATGGCAAATAATTCCCGCTAAAAATGGCTTTGTCGAAATGAGTTTTCTATCGCAGACGCCGGCTCGCCTTGTTACGACAAGCTAATGCGGAAAGCTGAGTAAAAGCGTTTTGAACGTCTTCAAGGTTCGACCCAGAGTGTGCCAGGCACTGGATGTAGTAGAAACACGTAGCTAAAGGCCACAGAATTCGTAAAGAAAAGGTCAGTTTTCGTTTGGACAGAGGTAACTGTGACAACTTATTCAATACTCGTTAATTTTTTCTCCAAGTAACAATCCTTGTCAATTGTGTGTCATCTCTTTTCCAGAAAACTCTTGTCTGACAAAAACTACTGTGATAGAAGAGGCGATGTTCCATTGTCATTTCCATCAACAATGCTCTCCCAACCTTTCTTCGACTATTTCGCCGCCTGAACATATACTATTGTTCTTATTAAAAAATATGTGAATTGGTTTATTTCTTGATGAATTACGAATGATTACGCTACGATTAACTTGAGGTAAAGAGACAGAAAATTTTGGTAATTATTTTTGCCAGACTTTTCAAATATCGATAGAAATTTTCAATACTTCACAAACGTAGGCGAACGTTTCACCCTCAATACGAAAGAATATTGTTTTAGTGACAAATGTGCGACCAATTGGAAACAATGATAACACAGATCACACATTTGAAAAGACAGTTTCTATGTGTCACAGGTTGAAAAGGGGTTACTTTGTCATAAGCGTGTTGCGCATTGCCTTTGCATTTAATATCATTTTGTATAAATTATTTTGCGTATTGATTGTCGAATTCCAAAAGGAAACAACTCAAAATTGTGAGTTATGAGATACCGTTCTTTTACAATATAATAATTTGAATTTCAAGTTTTTTTAATAACTGTGAAGCGTTATTAGTTGTTTAATAACTGAAGCGTCACCTTTAGTGATATTGTTTAAGGTAATCTGAATAGCAATTTGTTCGTGTAACAACAGACACTTTGTTGCCGAGCCATGATTCCTATGTCAATTGACACAATCTCGACACAATTCGCTTTTTTCAGGATGCACTGATTTTACTGATTTTCCATCGTTATTGGTCACTCTGAGTTTGGAAGTCATATTAATAATTATAACAATCATAATATTTTATATTAAATGAAATAAGTTTCTGGTATCCATAGCTTCTGAGGAAACGATAGACTAACTGATAAGAGAAAGGGGACGTGATTTGTCTACTAAGAAGGTAATTCCAGGTTGAAGACCTATCAGGGCGGTGCCAACTGAACTTGTGTCTAGGGATCAAATGAAGTGCTCTCATGCCTTAAGTGAGCAAGCTACATTTGATTCCAGTTGAAGGACTAAAATACACCCATAGTAGATTTAGAGACTCGTGCTAGAAGAAAATCCTCGAAAAACAGGCCGCCAACCTAGTAGCATAAGAATAGCCCTGAAGCTATCGCTGGGGGACGAAAGTGTGCAAATCGGCTGGAATCAGGTTCTGAGCAGGCGAGTTCTGTAAGGATTATTAGAAGAGTGACAGTCTGGAAGGAGCAAAAAGCACATTCAATGCAGCAGCATGCTAGAACCAGTGCCCATTCAAGCAGGACTGCAAACACAGCACAAAATGGTCAATGGCCGTAAATGGATTAATCATTTATATTTACTACCTGTTTACAAACAACGATATAGAAGTGACCGAATACAGAGAAGTTACACGCAGAATTTTAGTGACGTTTCATTGATTTGTGTTGGTCACACTGATCAGTGTGAGGTCGATCATTGCATACAGTTACCTAAAATGTCCCAGAGATATGTATTACTGCTATAAAAATACAATTCTCTTTAATAATCATGAGTCTTAGACCCCTAGGCATGCTCTTCCGCGTAATCACGGGAGAACACCGTGAAATTATATATTTTGGGCTGGCCGGGAGACGCCGCATCATAGGCACAATTGCCTACTGTGACCTTTCTCGATGTGAAATTAATTTTGTGCTCCGGACAGCCCAGAATATTATTAACTGCGGCTTCAGAAGCGTAGGTTTTTTATTTTGAGAACGAGCGATGTTGAGTACATGCGGCGTGTTGAGATCCAAACGTGAGCCATGATGGGAGGGTTGTAAGGATACCTGAGTGCGCGAGTCCCAGTCAAATTCGGGGCGGGCATATACGACCACGACTCCCTCTTCGACGGCCGCGGCCTCCGGCGAAATGGATCCGCCGACGCTGACGCCGACGCCGACGTCTGGCACGGCGTCCGCCGGTGCCTGCCGGAACCCAACGCCGCACACGTGTCCAAGACGTTTATCGAACTAGTGGAGCTAAAACAGCGCGTACTTTCGCGCCCGTACTTTTACGCAAAAAGAACTCAAATTTTCGAAAAATTGTACGTGACCTTATTTCAAAATCTATCTTTAAGGAACATATTTAAGGGAAAATTTTTAATATTTTATTTGTAGGAATACTCCGAAAAAATTTTTAACGTTTGCAATTTTCGAAAAATCAAGTTTTACAACGAAAATGAGATCTGCACCATTCTCTTAAACGTTACTCACACTACCCAACAACAAAATTTAATCAAAAACAATGGAGCCATTTTTTGAAAATTTGGGGAATGTCCCAGGGACTTCTCGTAAAGTACCTTTCAAAGTAAAATATCGATTTGAATTCAAATACGAGGGACAGCGACATCAGCCAGATTGATTGGGGAATATCAATTTTAAATAAAATCGGCTGAACAGTTTAGGCGCTAGCGTTGTTCACTGACGGACGGACATACAGACAGTACTTACTAGGCTGTCCGGGTGACGCCGCGTCCATAGCGAAGGTGCCGACGTTTCGGTCGCCATTCTGCGACCTTCATCAGGGCGTATTGCGCGGAGATGGGCTGCGCACGAGTTTATATGGGGCTGGTTTCTTCTCTACCCGAGTGCCGGTTGGCCGGGTGGTCGGCCAATGCGGAGAGAGCACCGGCCAATCAGGGGCGGGCTCTCCGCAGGGTGAGAGGAGGCGCTCCGTCCGTAATCGGACGTAGAGGAACTGCTGGGACCGCGTCCGCTCGAGATCGGACGTCCTGGTGGAATAGGTGTTTCCAGGCATCGTGTAGACGTATGCTCTGGTCAGCATTAAAGTTATAGGGATGTTTGATGATTTCTACCGCCTCTTTTACCCTCCTCGTGCCCCAGCGGTCTTCTCTGGCTAGGAGGCGTGTGTCATCAAATAAAATAGCGTGGCCAGTTTTCCATGCGTGCAGGGCTACGGCCGATTTATTCGTATTATTGTATTTATAATTACGAATATGTTCCCGGAGGCGTTCCTCTACGGTACGTCCCGTCTCGCCAATGTAACTATGGCCGCAGCTGCATGGGATCTCGTATACCCCCGATGACATAAGGGGAGGAACGCGATCTTTCACGCGTACAAGCTTTTGCCCGAGTTTTTTCTGGGCTTTGTAGGTCGTCTTTATATCAAAGCGGCTCAGAAGCTTGCCAATCTTATCTGTGACACCGCGTATATATGGCAGAGTGGCTATTTTTGTGTTGGGATTGTCACTAGTTTTGGTAATATCAGAAGTTTTGGCAGAGGTCGTGGCTTGCCGTACTGCTTGGTTGGCAGCGTTAGCGCTATATCCGTTGGCTCGAAATGTAGTCTTTAGGAACTCCATTTCAGAGTTCAATGATTCATTATCACATACCCTCGTTGCTCTGATGGCCAGCGTTCTCAGAACCCCGCGTTTAGTTGCCGGGTGATGGTGAGAACCAGCGTGTAGGTAACCCTGCGGAGAGCCCGCCCCTGATTGGCCGGTGCTCTCTCCGCATTGGCCGACCACCCGGCCAACCGGCACTCGGGTAGAGAAGAAACCAGCCCCATATAAACTCGTGCGCAGCCCATCTCCGCGCAATACGCCCTGATGAAGGTCGCAGAATGGCGACCGAAACGTCGGCACCTTCGCCATGGACGCGGCGTCACCCGGACAGCCTAGTAAGTACTGACTCCGGCCGCGGAAGCCTACGCTCTCACTTGGACATACAGACACTTTTGCCTTGGTTCGATTTTTTGGTATAAAGAACTCACAAAACAATAATTCTGTCTACACTATTGAAGGATTTTTTCCTAAATTTAGAAACTGGGTTTATACACTTTTTCGTTAAAAAGAGCCCAGGAACGAGAGTTTTTCTGCTGACAATTCGTTTTTTCGACCAGCATTACATAACTTTCTGTCCACTGTGTAAGCAGCAGGGAGAAATAAAAAACTGTAGTGAAGAAACCAAGCCCAAATGATCTGGCAGAATTCGCAGTAGTTCAATCCCATGGCATCGTGTCGATCAAATGTTTGTAGAAAACGTAATCGCGGCGCATCTTCAGACTTTGACACTACGTAAATATCTTATTTAGTAAAATCGTATATTACATCTTTCTAACATGTATTAAAATAAACATATTGCAGTTATCTAAATTGTTGGCTTCATAGTTGAAAAAAATCGATATTAATTTACAAAAATAAAACATACATTTTTATAATTTTTGAATTCCGATTGAATTACTAGTAAGAGGATGTTGTGAATCCTGAGATTCTCTTTCTGTAAACAAGGTAAACTGTTTCGAAACTTCGCAGTAAGGAAGAAATCAATTATATATTGCATCAGCTCTATTAATCGGCATACTTAGATGTGACCGGTGCAAAAACCTGCTGATTCGAGTTATGTCACGTTTTTTGCGCATGAGCATGACGCAAATGCAGTCATGAGTATGCGGATGAGGGAATGCGAAAGTTCAGGATAAATATTACAAACGGAATAAATGATACTTTTAGAACAAGAAGAGAACGTAAAGACGCTCTTTACTAAAGGCCAAAGAAACGTTTTGTGCATAAACACCTGGTATATTTCACAATGAAGTTCCACGACTGTTCTTTTTGGCAGTTGCAACTCTGATTAGCAGGCAACTCCTCGTGCATGGGTGTTTGACATACACAAACCCGGGACAACCTGTTCACTTCATGCCTTATATTACGTGGCGATGCTCAGGTCACCAGGCCCGCTATTCCTTCTGACCACGCAAGTTTCGTGTATACCTGGCCAATACCAGTTCAAGGTAGTTTGCCTACTAATCAGGAATCAGACTGAGAAAGGTAGATAAGCAACATTGTTATAAGAGATTTGGTACACGGCAATTCACAGAAAAAGGATCAATTCTCAACCCCAACATAGCCCAGACGTTAGTCACGTTTGTGAACCATCCGGCAAAATGCCGGCGGGTGCTCGTATCCGGCGAGGCACTCACCCCGTGCCTGGCGCGCCGCAGGTGGGGGTGGCAGCGGAGGCGGCGGTGGTGGTGGTGGCAGTGGTGATGATGGGGCTGGCGCCGCCGGCCTCGCGGGGTGCGGGGGTGGTGCTGGTGGTGGTGACAGTGGCGCAGCGGCGCGCGGAGCAGCGCGGGCATGGCGGCGAGGGCGTGGCCCGCGGGGGACGACACGTTGAAGGCGCCGCCGCCGTGCCCACCGCCGGCGGCGGCGGCGGAGGCGACGTGGCGCGAGCGCAGGGGCGTCGTCATGTGCACGATGGCCACGCTCAGGTTGACGCGCGCCGTGTACAGGTGCACGAAGCCCAGCAGCGCCAGCGCCGCCACGCACAGGCGCCGCCGCCGCCAGAAGCGCCACCGCGGGCCCAGCGCCAACTGCTCCACCGACGACCCGCTGCTGCGGGGGCCACACCAGCGCCACTCCGCACGCACGCAGACACATACACGCACACACACATACGCGCGCGCGCACACACACACGCGCGCGCACACACACACGAACGCGCACACACACACAAACGCGCACTAACACAAACGCGCACAAACACAAACGCTCACAAACACAAACGCTCACAAACACAAACGCACACAAACACAAACGCACACAAACACAAACGCACACAAACACAAACGCACACAAACACAAACGCACACAAACACAAACGCACACAAACACAAACGCACACAAACACAAACGCACACAAACACAAACGCACACAAACACAAACGCACACAAACACAAACGCACACAAACACAAACGCACACAAACACAAACGCACACAAACACAAACGCACACAAACACAAACGCACACAAACACAAACGCACACAAACACAAACGCACACAAACACAAACGCACACAAACACAAACGCACACAAACACAAACGCACACAAACACAAACGCACACAAACACAAACGCACACAAACACAAACGCACCAAACACAAACGCACACAATCACAAACACAAACGCACACAAACACAAACGCACACAAACGCACACAAACACAAACGCACACAAACACAAACGCACACAAACGCAAACGCACACAAACACAAACGCACACAAACACAAACGCACACAAACACAAACGCACACAAACACAAACGCACACAAACACAAACGCAAACGCACACAAACACAAACGCAAACGCACACAAACACAAACGCAAACGCACACAAACACAAACGCAAACGCACACAAACACAAACGCAAACGCACACAAACACAAACGCACACAAACACAAACGCACACAAACACAAACGCAAACGCACACAAACGCAAACGCACACAAACACAAACGCAAACGCACACAAACACAAACGCAAACGCACACAAACACGCACGCACACAAACACGAACGCACCTAAACACGAACGCACACAAACACGAACGCACACAAACACGAACGCACACAAACACGAACGCACACAAACACGAACGCACACAAACACGAACGCACACAAACACGCAAACTCAAGCACGTACAGTGCATCTCACAATATTTCGACAGTGCAGAACGAAATAAATTACGAGAAATTTTGAAGTTAAGCGAGTCTGAATCAGAATTTTGGCTTTAAACTTTTGATTCAAGTTAGTTTGATTTATGTCATGATGTGGTTTTCTTGAACATACCTTATGTCCCAAAAATAATTATTCACATTAAAAAACATGTTGCCCGAGACAACGTAAATGTAATTATTCATAACTCTCTTACAAACAACACAAATTTAATTAAAAGTATAAATGTTCCCCTACCCACTTTAGAGGTAAATAATGTGGTACACAGTTTACCTTGGACTGTGAATAGCCTATGTTGAACTAAAAGACAATTAAAACAAAGAATAAGTGAGTCAGTTCGGCCGAGATCATTAAGGCAGAAGTGCAGTAGCGGTCACAGTCCGACGGATCGAGGTTTCGAGTCTCCCCTCGGGCATGGTTGTATTTGTGTTCGTCCTATACCCCATATCATCACCAGAACATGTTTTCACAGTTACCATACCATTAAGTGCAATAGTGGTCGCTAATGTCCTAGATGTTAATGCGACCTTAAATAACAACAAAAAAAAGAATACGTAAACATCAGAAAATCAAAGAGATTACTTGGAAATTAAATTCTACTTCAAAACATAGAATAGAAAGATCTCACAATTTTGATTTTAAAAATCCAAAAATTCTTGACCGGAAAAGTAGAAAAGGAACACGGATTATTTTTGAAATATTATTTATAAAATAAAGTAACAAATTCGAATGTGAAATGTAATATATTTATTACAGCTTATGATTCAATATTAATAAAAATACTTTGATATTATCGTAATGTTAAGATGACGTGAGAGTGAATTTCTATTTTATATATCTTGTTCAAACTTTATATAATTATAATATTAATATTACTTCTGGTTATTATTTAATGTTTAACCTGGGGAATCAGAAAAATCCTTTTGTGAAACGTGGTGCCATTCAATAAAACATTTTATTTGGAATTGTGTATAATCTATAGATATTTTATTTTAATTCATAACATTCAATTGACGGTCAAAAATAGTACAATATATTTTTGAAGTTACACTTGTTGAGCAGGTTTGTCCATAGCCGAAGCCCTTGCCGATAGCTCGTGAACGAGCTCTTCAGCCCGAGATTGGAAGGGATTAACGAAGGAATAGTAGGACGGACGCAGTTACTGAGTCTCTCACCACTACACACTCACTTAGCGGTCTTCTCGTGGTCTCGACGGTGGTGAAAGGAAGGAATTACGTGTAAATATGTTACTCTTCTAGAGCAGGACTGGTTCCACCGCACTGTTGAGCATGAACGCTCACCGGCAGCTCGCAAACGAGCTCACAAACCCGGTGAAGAGAATGGAAATAACGCAGGGGCAATGGCAGGAGGGGCGACTGGCTGCTGGGGGCCTGAAATGCGCCTGTCTCTCTGTCTCTCTCTCTCTCTCTCTCTCTCTCTGTCTCTCTCTCTGCCTCTCTCTGTCTCTCTCTCTGCCTCTCTCTGTCTCTCTCTCTGCCTCTCTCTCTGCCTCTCTCTCTGCCTCTCTCTGCCTCTCTCTCTGTCTCTCTCTCTGTCTCTCTCTCTGCCTCTCTCTCTGTCTCTCTCTCTGTCTCTCTCTCTGTCTCTCTCTCTGTCTCTCTCTCTGTCTCTCTCTCTGTCTCTCTCTCTGTCTCTCTCTCTGTCTCTCTCTCTGTCTCTCTCTCTGTCTCTCTCTCTGTCTCTCTCTCTCTCTCTCTCTCTCACCCACTTATTTTGCGATCCTAAACAATACCACCTATATTACAGGTAATGCCATTGGTGGGCTTCTTGAACTATGACTTTGTGGCATACATTTCTAATCCTCTGTTTAATCTCCTTAAAGGCAGTTTCCGAATATTCAATTCCCCCCATTTCTTGCACGACATGCGCAAAAATATCATCAAAATGAAAATGCTTCAAGTTATTGATCCAAAATTATTTGACAAGTTTGCGCAATTTTTTTATTACTCGAAAACCCGAAGATATCACCTCCAATATAAACTCCGCCATGAAGTGAAATTATGTTTAATACAATGTTAAAACTTTACACCCAATTCCAAAACCCATAAATGAACAACATATTTTCAGAATTATTCTGAGTAGATATAGACTAATGATGAATAAAAAACTGTCACTAGTAAGGAAAACATATACTACTTTACTATCCGATTCCAAATCACGCTTTGAGTGGCGCTGGCGAGACACACAGTTTTATCAAATTCGATGGACATAAGTGAGTCATTGGGACTTCGCGCGCCCGTGCAAAATTTCAGCAATTAGAGACATGAATCACTGCTATATCTTCGGATTTATTGGAAACATATCGTCGTTGTCGGGTGCTATGGACTTCTACTATCCAGATATGGTAAAATATATCGCGTTGGCTTACTTGAAAAAATCTATTTTTTCCACCTATATAGCTCAGGATAGTCGACGAGATGGTTCACAATCTTTTCGCCAAATGGGTCAAAACGACCGAACAACTAGTAGAGGGGATGAAAGTTTGTTTACTACTCTATCATGCCAAACAAAATCCAAAACTGTGGCTGAAAATAAACCAAGAGCAGCCATTCTTCGACAAGATTTCAGATCAAGAAAACGACTTTTCACAATTTTCCTGAACTACGAAGGAACAGTAACTGTACCCCAGAAGATCTGGCCTTCAACATATTACTTTTACATGGTATTTTTGTGCTGGATCCTCTCTTCGAAGAATTGAAAACGAGACGTCCAAAGACAAAAAGCTACAGAGCGCTGCTTCTGCATGAAAATTCATCTGATCAGAGAACATGTGCAATTATGCAGAAGCTGAAAGAACAAACAGTTCATGTTCTGGACCGCCCCTTCTATAGTCCTGACCCAGCTTCTTGAACTGCAGAATAATTCCTCTGGTGAAGTCTGTCATCGCTGGAAAGTCTTCTGTGTGAGGAAGTTTGCTGAAGCCATAAATTCAGCTCTATTAACTATACATCAGCCTGAGTATCGCGGTCCCTTTGATAAATGATTGCGCCTCCAACAATCTGTGGGGTACAATGGAGAATACTTTGAAGGATTATAGAAGTACTCCAATTCATGTCGTGTGAATTTTGGTAGGTCACTTGAAAAACGTTTTGAACCACCCAAAATGTCTGTCAAGAATGTTAGTATGAAGAAAAATGTGGGACACAAACGCCAGAAATAAAACAGTTTGTTTACTAATTGCGAAAATAAATTTGGGAGGAACAATTGGAATTTAATATACCAAAGCGGTAATTGTGCTAAATATTTTAAATAATGATAAATACGTAGTCTATTAGATAATAAAACTGCTAAATCACTTAATATGGAGTGTGATGCTTATTTAAGAAGAAAAGTAAAAACTCGAAGCCTTGGCAATTAGGAAACTTACTAAAAACAATGTAGATGCATTTCAAGTAGGTTACAGTTAGAATCAAGAGATAATACTGTAAAAACAATAATGTTTAATGTAATTACAGAAACTCAACTGCACAGTCCATTTAATACTCTGGACGACGGGTAGAGTATTATCCGAAATGTACAAATTTGAGTAGATAATAGCAGTTCTGAATATAATGATTTAAGTCAATAAATATTGCAAATTTTTAAGAATTTAACTGACATGTTGATAGCTTAGAAATAATGGTAGAAAGTAAAATGATTAGTTTTGATAAAAAAAATTAATCATTTCAAAAATCGCTATGAAAATTGTAGAAATCAGATGATTTTAATATTTTGCGTCTTCAATTCATTGTAAATAGTTGTAAATGTGAACTTTTATGTAATTTAATTGTTTTAATGCATCAATGTGACTTTCCAACAATACTCTTGCAAGGTAAGGGGAATCTGTAACGGCATCTCTTTCTTATCTAGAAACGTATCGCTGGAGTCTATTATAACAAATAAGTTATTTGTTCAGAAAAGTTATTTCTCTAGTGTGATTGGTGGTGTTGTGTTATGTTGTTATGTAACTAAGTTGCTAAGTTGTATGTGAACAGGACATAACTAGTAATTAGTAACATTATGAAGATTGATGTGCTACACCTTAATACAATGAAAAATACTCACTGCACCATTGGAAGTTGAGCCATCAATGTATAAAAACGAATATTTCAATATACCGGAGAAACGTAGGGAACCAATGAGCATTCGTAGAAAGACAGTTATACTGTTCGCTTCTTTATAGCGTATCGAGGGGCACCAACATGGGCAGAAATTAAAAAGATTAGTTCACTCTGCGGCTAAGGTAATAGTAAGTAAAAACCCGTAAAAAGCGAACCCACGCAGGAAAATATTATTGAAGTAAAAATTTCTAAGGAAAATTGTCCTGAATAAGACAAAAAGTGAAACGCGTAATTTTCGCTGTGGCCATATTCGGAGATGGCTGGTCTGCTGAGCGCTGGTGTCGTCTGGAGGAACTTTGTTGACTGAGCGCTTTCGTGTTGAGTTACGTGATGCAGCTTCGGCAACTTCCGCCAATCGTCGCGTAGCCTCGCATCTCTCCCAGACAATTCTGTTGCCCTTGCCCTTGCCGCCGTGTGCGTTTGTACCCGCCCTTGGCGTAGCAAGTAGTGTGTATAAGTAGAGTAAGCCATCCAGTAAACGCTTGCGTATTATATTTAAAAGTAATTATATGACGTATGTATAATATATCAAACATAATATACATTTGTTTTTAATCCGCCATTCTCGCGGATATTTTTTTAAGCGAATGCTTGTTCGTTGTTCGTTTATCTCACAGCCATTAATACTATATTTATTATTTTTTCAAGTATTATACTTTTTGCATTAATATTTCGATAGACATGTTATTAATTATATAGATGTATTATTGTACAAATATGACTTGCTGGCTCAATATTTTAGTTTATAACAGCATACGAAGTGTACGGAATAAAATTCAAAGGAACTCAGGAAGTAGTTAATTTTATCTAAAAAAGTATTTAATAAAAGCTTATCATGGAATATTAACAAATATAATAAATTCCCAACTTGAAAATTACTGGGATATTTATGATGAAGTACAACAATCATTCCTATAATGTTTCTGATTCAATGAGAACGTGCAGATCGCACCGCAACATGTGCATGGAATGAGCAATCAGCGAGAACACGACGGACTGTTTCATAAAGCTCAAGTAATATTGCCTTTTGTATTGCATTGGAAATGCTTGATGTCGCTAGGTCACAATATGAAATATGAAAACGAATTAGACAAACATATTTGGTTTTGACACCAAGTATTATAATTGCTTGTAGGACGGGTAATGTAATTTGCTACGATGTAATCACAAACTTAGTGTGATGCTAAACACAAAATAGTAATATTGAATCGATTTTGTTTGATGATGAGGGTATATAACTATTTTTTCATTCACATAATTAAATATGAGGGTTCTATAAAAGGTAAAAAATCTTATTCTTAAATAATTATCAATTCACAATTCTCAAAGCTAAAAAATTACGATTTCTTTCTGCTCTAATTGCTAAGAAGAGTGTATTATATATTTATAATATTTAACAACGAACATTAATCATAATCGTTTATGACATAGTATAAAAAAGATTAAACCCTTTAAAATATTGTCTCAATGAGCAAACAATAAAAAAAATCAAAAGTGAAAACTGTCGATTCCAAGGTGTGCATAGAAAAACACAAACACTAAATTAAGACATTTGCAGCTAGAAATAGGGGACATTATCCATTTAAATAAGTGGGCAAATCATTTCATGTCATGGTTCCTTGTATTAAACACGCAAGCATTCAATGTACGCGCCGCTTCGTCCACACTATGCAAGGCATTCTGCTCCCCTCTCCTGAAAACTGCGTACCCCTCCCTCTACTTGCACTTTCGTTGCGGTCGCGGGCAGACATACGGCTCTTGAGAGCAGAATGCTCGCGGAAGTAGGCGTTGTATAGGCCTTTCACATGAACTTCGTTATTCCATATATTGATTTTAATTTAATAAAAAAATTGAGATATTTTACACTGCGCATTAACTGAATTAAAAAAAAACTACTGTAAAGTACAGTAATGCAGGTTGAGTCATGCATTTTATTGTAACTTTATTGTAACCTTTTCAGTAGATACTTGTTTGATTCGTAGAGATATTTACACCGGACGAAATAAAGACACTTTCCAATCAAGAAAAGAGTGTGAACAGTAATAATATTGCTGAAGCTATTTCCTCTCTTCCCAAAGCTGTAGGTGTCTGAGGAACAACAATTTTCCTTTATCAGCTTGTTCAACTCTGAGGGATTGGGCCGGATGTATAAAATTAGACATTTTCTTAGGTGTTCTTTTCTTACTGAAACAGGAAGGATCAGAGTTACCTCAATTGGAGAGATTGACTGTTATCTACTTTGATGAAAAGTAGACTACAAATAAAATATGTATCCATAGAGTTCTATAACCAAATGCTTGGCCGTATAAAATGACAGACAAGAATTGGTAGGTACATGGAAAGAGCCTGCATATTTTCCTTTTGATACCTTCGTATGAAAATGACTTATTAAGAATTGTTAAGCGAGCTCAGTATAATAGGCTTTTCGTGGTTAATACCACTAGTGATCTCCTTAAAGTCGTGGAGTTTGAATTTGAATTAATGCATTATTTTACGTGGCGAGACTCGGGCCATCAGGCCCGCTCTTCCGTCTGACCACGCAAATTTTACTACGCACCTTTCACTAACTAGCAGAGGAAGGAGGTATTTCTTGGACGAGAAACAGGCGATTTTGAATGTACCTCAGAGGCGTCATTTAGGCTTGAGGATCTTTTACATGCAAGTAAATCTACTAACATAGGACAGCCGGCTTTACTTCCCCTCCGAAGGAAGGCGTACGAAGGACTTTTTCGCCCTTAAAAATCCACAGCTTCGATCGGGTTTGAACCCGCCAACTTGGGTACAACGCTAACCGTTACACCATCGCCGCCGCTAAGTGTTAGTGAAGAAACATCTAACTGTCGTGGCCGCTGTCGACCGTTTAAAAGACCCTCGGAGGGCCCCCGCAGCAAGACGGCAGAGCTAGGGGTGGCTTCGGCCGCTGCCTCAGCGAGCCCTTCACAATGCAATCATAAATATAAGTATGGCGTTGACAAAGTTACGACTACGTCCATAAGCGAATTCATTCACAATGCGTTCGCATAAGTATAACACGTAATACGTTCACTTAAAAGGTTGCAAGCGTCAAGCTTCTGTATCGATGCTTAAGTAAGACATAAGAAATGAACCAATCACAGTACGGTAACACAAAGTCCTAGTATGGAAATAGGATCGAAGTCGATATACGAACTAACGCCATGTACCATGAGCCATGGACATAGTCAATACCTCGAAACTGATTCTCACATCCAACCAATAGGAAACTAGCATGTCTCACAGCCAATATAAACTTTTATTTTGATTACGTTAATGTTAAACACTGAATACTTCAGTTTATCACTTATGTTAATGTTTAAGTCTACGTGTTGTGCTTATGTTAATGTTTGCATTGTGAGTAGGCCTTCACTGCGGCGACAACAGCATATTACCGCGTCGAAACCGAGACAGCCAGCATCTGCTCAGCCAGTTGGGTTATAAGAAGGTCCCAGGGCAAGGGGAGGCAAATTCGAGCTCGTCTGGCGAGTAGTGCAGTGATAAGTTTTCAGTGGCAACGTTTCACGTGATCCCTGGACTTTCTACGTGGCATTGGGACCTGGCTAATGTTTGGTCATATCTTCGGCATTCTGAGATTGGAATGCACATTTCTCGGATATTTGGATAATTGTTTCTTGTCATTGGTATCATTCTGTAAAGCAGAATAATACAAACAAATGTAACAAATAAATGGTGTTTACGAACTTTCGACTTTTTTGCTCACTACACAGAACCTACTCCATCAATTAAAATATTACTATTGTTTTTCAAAAAAAAAATTAGTGACTAACAACAAAACTGTTTGTACAGGTAAATTCTTGCGAGTTTACCGATCAATTTCTTGAAACTAGGGGCTACAGCAGCGCACTCTTATATACTAATATATAAAGACAGAAGTGTGTTGACTTACAAGGCGTTACACTCTGAATCAACTGAACTAATACCGATGAAACCTTTCTGATAGCTTTCCTTAAAGGACTGGAGTACTATAGGTATGATTTATAACCATGATATATTTACAAAATAATTACTTTTATGTACATTTTTCGGCTAGCTTTGCATCACAGACTTAAAAGTGTATCAATGTCAATAATTTAGCTGCGCGACATCATTGGATAACGTCTGAGATATCCTACTCATTTCATCAATGCACAGAATTGCGTATTTAGAGGATTATTTGTTTATTTCCGTCAGTACTCTAATCCGAAATAATTCTGAGTTTTTCTCAGCTTTATTTATAAAAGTAACTTGGATATTGATTTTAATTGCGTGTAGGCGTGAGTGCATTAAGTGTACAAGAGACGAAATGTTTGGGAGAGATAATTTTCTGGCGGTTTGGGTAATATGAAAAAAATAACCAATGGAGTATACTAGATCCATAATACTGTAACACGGAAGCATTATCATGGATCTGGTATACTCCAACGGTTCTTTTTTTCGGTGAGTTACGAATGCACACATTTTTAGTTGAAGTAAATTAATCATAATTATTACAGAGTTTTTGCAAGACGAGAAATACAATGTACATAAATATTATAGTCAATAGGAAATAACGTATCTTCACAAAAATGAGTTTTTGCAAGTCGTTCAATCGAAAGCATACTAGGAACAACTAGGAACTAATTGGAACTGAATATACCTTTAATAGGATCTCAAAGCTTTTATTGAACATATGTGTGACTCTGAATTTTGTTTGATTTTATACGCATTACAAGATAGTAAAACGTATAATTAATGAAATCTGATTGTATCAAAGGAATATGTAATACATGTCTTTATCTCAAAAGATAACTCCTAGATAGTCTTAGGATGTAACCCCCTGCAGTTTTACAAATACATATTTATATTGTTTTTATTATGAATGGTAAATATATGGCAATTTTAACGCCATGTGGATAAATAATTAATTTTTCATAACAATCAATGCAGCCTCATACACATACCCACATATCATAAAAAATTAAGTTACTTTATTCCAGACATGATTGAATAATCTTGAGAAATATTAACCATTAAGTTCCAAAACTTGCGAATTTCACGACTTGCAAAACCGCTCTATTATGTATTTGCAAGTTGGGCGAGCGACAATGAGAGAGAAAACGTATGAATAATTGACGTGTTACGCTGAAACTGACGGATGGATGCATTTTTATAGAAATGAGTTTTATTATAGTAGAGAGGAAAGCGAACCTTTGGTTGTTGAAAGAATGATTAAATTAATGAAAGTTCGGCAGGAATATAAATTATAGTAAAACGGCAGTATAAATAAAGTGAAACAAGGAATTGAATGTGCGACAATTGGAAGTTTGGAAGGTTGTTATTTTAGATAATAGAAAAGGTTTTGTCAAGCCGGGATCCATTGTGATCTCGGATTTTTGAGATAACTGTTTCAGTAGTTAATGGCTCCTTTTCGTCAGCCACTTCTTATCAAGGATACTAAAACACGTACTCAAATGCAACTAAAATTACTTTAATTATTTACACGTGGACTGACGCAACAAGATGAATTTCAAACTTTTCTTTATAAATACGCGAGAAGAAAGAAAATATGAAAAAGACACAGTTTTATAATGTGGCAATTGGTTGAAAGTATTGATATAAGTTATAAATGCCACAGAAATAATCTACGTGATAAGATGCATTTCATTTCTGTTTAGATTTGTTTATTATTTTCAGTTATAAAGTGAAAGAAGTTAGGGGCCGGGAACCTTCATAGGAATAATATGTACATATTTTTTAACGATAACGTGTTTTAGTGAGTACGGAATACCGGGTATTTACAAATTGGAGCAACGCAGAGAGATAGAGATACAACAGAGCGGAGAGGAGATAGAAGTACTCTCCGCCATAAGGTGGGAATAGATGGAACTTCCCTTCCTGTTGAATAAAAAAATGTGATAATACCCCAGCAACGCGTGGTTTTTCAGCTAGTAGATAAGATCATAAAGTTAAGATTTCAGTTTTTAATGCCCTGGAACCTTTCATTCAGGAGTTATTTAACGATATAATAAAAAAACTCTAGACAGGTGTTGAGGGTTGCATTTATTATGAATATTTAGTTTTGTTCTTTTTTCGATATTTTAATAGTTGTTCTGCTATTCGTGGCAGAGATGAATCCAACAAATCAGAGATAATTAAAATTAGTTCAACTGTTCTTGAGTTATAAATGGTGTAACTAACCCGACTGTAAGACAAAGCAGACAAATACAGATGATTGCAATACAAATTATTGGAAATAATGAGGAGCTTTCTTGGTTGCACGTACTGAAGGGGGGATGTCCATGGCAAAAGAAACTTCTCGTGCGAGCCGCAGTCGAATTGCGAGAGCTGAGGCCATGATCGCTCGGCGGAAACCGTCGCGCTGGAGCTGGGCAAACTTATGACCGGTGTAGTGCAGACGCGAGGGCAGCTAGGGAGGCGGGCAACTGCCGAACCTACAGTCACTGGCCATATTATTAGACGCACTCTAAATTTTTAACAAAATGTTAAGTTTTGAAGTCTCTCACTGCTGAACATTACATCTGGCATTGTTGTGAATCAATCAATAAAAACAAAGCTTCTTTTTTCTAATAATTAACACATTATTTGTAATTTTGTACCATTGTTTTGACACCTCATTGTTGCTTAGACACATATTACAAGAGTTGAGTAGAACAAGAGGTGACATGATTAGTGTGTTGTTGCATGAAGATAGTTTATTTTCCAAATAATAGTTATAGCCGCGTTTATTTAAAATTGTGAGTTGTTGTATACGAAAAACTGATAGTTTTGAATAAAAATAATGGGAAAGGCAAGTGATTTGTCTCCTCGAAAGATCGCAGCAGTGAAAGCTCTTGTCGACACAGAAAATTATTCAAATCGTGAGATATCTCGAAGGTTGAACGTATTAGAGACATCTATTCGGCGAATTAAGAAAAAAAATTGTACGTGGTGAAGAATTATACCCACGAAGGAAGAACACATGTGGGCGGAAAAGAATATTTTCACCAAGATCTGAGAGATGTTTGAGGAAGATTTGTCATGAAAACCGGCATGCTACTACAAAACAAATTAAATTTAAATTGGAAATTAGAGGAATCTGTGTATCTGAAAGGACAGTAAGGCGTATACTACTACAAATGAATTTTAAAGCTTGTAGACCAGTACGTCTTGCATGGGCTAAGAACCTTAACAATAAAGGACTTCTAGAAATCGGTAAAATTTAGTCTAGTGCTTTTTTTATAATTATAAATGACTACCAAAATTATTTCTAATGTCATTTACTTGTATTTCAGGTTTGTTTTAGCGACGAATGCACTTTCTAAATTCTAGCAAACAAACATCAATTTGTGAGAAGGCGCTCTGGTGAAAAGTATCATTCAGATTGTGTCATCCAGACTGTGAAACATCCAGTCAAGGCAATGATTTGGTCAGTGATTAGTGGCAAAGGCACGTCTGTACATGGTTAAGGGCATCATGAAACAAGACCAGTACTAGCAAGTATTGGAGAAACGACTGCTGCCTCAACTACAGGAATGGTTCACAAATGAAGAATCATTTGTTTTTATGCAAGATGGGGCTTCATGTTCTGCTCGAACAGTTCGATCATTTTTGTTGGAGAAAAATGTTCCTGTGTTACCATGGCCAGGAAATTCACCAGATATGAACCCAATAGAAAATGTTTGGGAGCTCATGAAGAGGAAAATCGCATAGGAAGAAATAACAACAAAAATTCTCCTCCTTGAGAAAATAATTCAAGTCTGGTACCATCATCCAAAGTTGCAAGAACCAGTCCAGGCATGCATTAATAGCATGCCAAAAAGAATTAAAGCTCTAATAGCCGCCAAAGGTGGCCTGACAAAGTATTAAAGATATACATGAGCATGGAGATTTTTTATTAAAATTAGTTTATATATTATACTGACAGACATAATTTTGCATCTGATATCTTGTTTGTATCGTAAGTATTCAATTATTACTTATGTATTTCGTTAGAAATAAAAAAAAATACATTTTTCGTCACAAAAACGTGATTTTTATTGAAAATTTAGGGTGTGTCTAATAACATGGCCAGGGACTGTAACTCAGTAGGAGACAAGTAGGTGGAAACAGTAGCAGAAAGGCGAAGACGGCTTCCGATGATTTGTCGACGGGCGTACAGAGGCGCGATGCGGGTTGGGCATCGGCGTGCGCCGGCATGCTCTTCATCGATTACTGTGAATCGGCGTGGGGACAAGTGTAGAGAAGGCCTACAATTGGGCTCTTAAAGAATCAGTAAGTTACCTTCTGAACCGACTACGACTCAAATGATAAGCACTTCCCATGGTCGAGTTAAATACGCGCACGTGCCCGAGTAAACGCCGCGGGTGCCTCGGTATCAAGGATCAGGCTGACCTCATTTTAACACAGCCAATGACCGGTGGCCTGGCTCGTATTGAACTGTGATCGCCCTTAGCGAAACAAGAGAGAAGGCGGGGATCCGCCGTTTCTAGGCAGAGAGAGGAGAGTAGTCTTCGCGGGGAACGGGTATATGATGATCGGGAGAGAAAGGTTCTGAGGCGACGAGCGAACGCTCAGGTTGTACACCAACTTGTGAGGGGTGGGACCAAATACTCCTGTGGTAGAAATTGGTTCGTCAGGTCGAGGCACAATGACGGCCTAAACTTTCGTTGACTATTCCGAGTTATATGCGGCCTGGCATTGCACATAGTGCAATGTGGTGCAGTAACGCTGACCACAAAAGGACACTTGAAACTGCAGCTATGCGATTCGGCCGAATCTGCGGCGATTATACTCATTAAATAATCGTTATTCCGGTGAAATATTTCCCGGCTAATTAAAGGAACTGAGTGAAGAAAAAGATTGGAGCTTATGACAGATCACAATTTGTGATGGTTAAAAGATGAAGTTGAATTCGTAAAATGGTGTGGAATCGTAAAGACTGTGCATGGATATGATAGTGGTATTGGTTGCGGGGTGAAAAATGAAGACTTCGTCAGAAATGTATGGACACGTACAAGGTTTTCATGGCGTTAAAATACTTCTCGAATGGAAACACTGAACAATCATTCTGAAAGGGACTTGCTCGCTGGGAGCGTCAAAATTGGGAGCCTCGATCATGAGCGAGAAGCGCATGTACGCGGACCGCGTTGAAAATGAATAATTAGTAACGTTCGGAGGGAGGATATCAATGCCTAAATATTAAGGACAATATTACAGTGACGAATATTTAAAACCAGACTTGTGAGTAATATTGTGATATCAAGTAGTTTTCTAAAATTCATTTAAACGTATAAATACATAGACATTAAAGAACATTAAATGTTTATTGAGAAATAGGGAATTTAACTTCTGATTTTGAAATATTCGATTAGAAATTAATACTAATTATTGAATCCCAACAATTTCTGAGTTGTTATTGTTATAATTTCTTGCTTTTAATGTCATAATAAGGTTTTTTGAAGTTTGAGGAGTGGTTCTTGTCGGCTCAATACTAGCTTCAACCTCAAACCATTTTAATGGATTTTGAATTAGTTAACATTAATGCAGCACATAATTTTTCACATGGAAACATTGAAAGTTCCTTTTCACTCATTCACTGTTGTTGGAAGTCGCTGCATAATCAGCGACCTGGTTTAGCACACTCGTCTCGAGCGCCGTATAATTCAAATTTGAATGTTTGATTTAGCTCGTTCTCAGGCCGCATGTCGCCTCTTTCTGGGCCGCTCGGCTCTTGCAGGACGTTCCGCCACTCAGGCGCACGCTTGTCTGTGGCTGATCATGGGAAACGCAGCGATGCAAAAGCAGCCACGAGGACATATCGCTGCTAGACATGGAATTATGCATTATTCCACAGCTCCGCAACAAGCCAGTTAATGTGGTCATGATAAACTCTCTGTGCCACAATGTATTGTAACGCACATCATACCGAACGCTCATTTAAGAGCATACTCCTAGCATAAACTGTTCTCTTAACATGAGCTGTACGGGATCATATAAGCAGTAACAATTATAAGTCTGCTGTGCAACGGTGTCCGCGTCCGCGGCTTTCAAGAAATTTCCTGCGATTGCCAGTTATAATTCGCGGCATTCCTAGACTTCTAGTTGCCACCAGTGCTTGCAAATCGCCGCCCCATCTCCTCAGTAGGTGATTTAAAACACGTACTTTCGTCCGTGTGCAATCTTCAAGACTACGCTGCATCATCATTATTCTATTTATATACAGTGTACCATGTTTTTCACTTCTAGTGTTGTTCATATTCGAACTCATGTTAAGTGCTAAGAACCAACAGTCTTCAACTGTATATGCCCTGTGGGTATTGTCATGCTTTAATGTTAACTGCAATCAACACAGTCTTTAACTGCAAATGCTTACGGCCAGTGCAATCTTTCAATGTTAATTTTACCAAATTTAATCAGTCTTCAATTGCACATGCCTACAGGTATTGCAATGATTTAAATGCCCTTGACTTAGATGTAATCATAATTGTAATCAAGTGTATTTTACTTAGTTTTAATTACATGTTTTTCTCATCAATGAGCCAACTGAATTTTCCCAATGTAATAGTGACGTCGTCTGTAGATACTAACATTTATAGGGTATGCGTCCGCGTCGCATTATACGCGTTGACAATAAAGGTGTCAAGGTAAGTGTAAGGAGCTGGATGCTAGCTCATTCAAGCCATATCAACAGCCCACTGCCTCCCCCGTCAGCTCTCAACTGTCCAGGAAAGTCGTAAACCTTGGTTTATGTGAATTATATAAATTCGAAAGAACCTCGTCACAGACAATAAATTCAAGAACTTATCTCTGAACCATTTATACCTTCAGAAAGTTTGGAAAATTAATTCCATCTTTTATATGATATTAAAGAAGATATTGAAACTGGCTAATTATATACAAGTTACATTATGTGAGAGGTAGACGCGTTCAAGGACAAAGACGAGCTGCCCCCCCCCCCCGTCCCCGAAAATATCCATTAGCCATTTTGAACATGTACTTGCCTACACTTCATGGCTACCAGAGGCCAAAGAACACTGAGGAAGCTTTTCACAGTAAATTTCAAAAGATGTTTGCTACTCATGGCGTTAGTATATGGAGGTTTCTGCAGCATATAAAAGAGCAACATAACAAAGAAAATATTACAGTTCAAATGCAAGCAGGCCCCGTAAACATTCGGCCTCCTATAAATAGGAAATATACTCGTATAAGCAAACAAAGAATAGACAATTTAGTGCAGAAGTATAATGCGTACAAAGAATAAGGGTTGGAGTCTATCGACGAGGTATATCATATAATTTAAAACTTGATCAGAAGAAAGAACTTGAACGATGGAAATTTTTGTACCGTGAATGGTTTGCCTAGGTTAGATGCAGGCCTAGGCAAACCAAATGTTTTGGTTCAGCTCCTGGCTGAAGGGCAAATGTTTTTGGATGGATTCCCGCTGTTTTGGGATCTCCAGTAGCTTGCTAAATTATGAAAATTCAGAAATCCAGAGCAAAACTAATTTGGGTAAGATGACAACGGGAAGGGGCTCTTGGTCAGCGTGCTCTGTTTCCACTACGCGGCCGCGGGTCGATTCCCGGTCGAGCCAAGACTATAATGTGCGTTTGCCTTCCCAGTACATGTTGCTGTGTGACGTTGAGAAAATTGACTTCTCAGGTTGAGAAGACCGTAATACTGCGTGGGAATGTCTACGTGCTAACCACACGAACCCCCTTAACCCATGGCCGCCATGTAGGGACGTCGCCGGTAGGCCTGCGCCCGTTCATGGGCGCCAAGTACATACATACATACATACATAACAATGGAACGGATTAGTAAAATGACTGATAAAGAAGAACAAATTGCACATTCTAAGTATTTGCATGTAACTAAAAGTACAATTACAAATATGTCTAACCTACAGCACGTTCTTTTAACAAGTAGCGTATGAATAATACAATAAATTGTAAATTACAATGAATTACAATATTTTAATGAACTTGTGGTTACGATTTGAAAGTTTATAGCCACTGCGAAGTATTTTGTGACTATTTGTTCAGGTTGCAATGTCTTCAATTGTTAGAAGCTACACTTTACGACGGATAAATGTTATAAATAATATTTACAGACAGTTTCAGAGTTCACGTTGCATACTTTTGTTTGGCAATATACCTTTCTTGTCTGATACGAGGACGATGAAGCCATGGTGAGCACATGTCGCACCATAACAAAGAATGATGTGATTAGTAAATCAATAATTCGACGTATGCGAAGCACTTACACAATTACACACTGTATGAACAACACTGGAAAACTACATGATGTAATCGGTATTTTAGAATGCATATGTTCAGATGTGTTTACACAGGATGTTCTTACATACAAAAATACATTTGAAAACGTGAAACCTTGCATCAAATGATACCGTAAATAATTTAAAAACGTTTTGTGCTTTCGGGTGACGCATGTCGCTGCTGGGAGCGCACAGATTAAAGAAGTAGAATGTACAAGCGCCATGATGGCGAGGCGTCACTTCCTACGACTAACAGACCAGACAAGACTGTTAGAAAAGTTGCCGCCGCCTTCGGCGTAAGCCAGCGGCGTTACATCACTTAAAGCAGAGTTGGCTGCTCTCTCCAGCGTTGCCGACGTGATCGTTCCACAGTTCGGTGTTTCGTAATAGTAGATATTTTTGTAATAAACTTTATGGGCATATAATAAAATGGACAGTACAATGTGGACATATAATATTTTGTAACAGTACATCTTTTTCTAATGAACTTTATGGACATTCGTATAATAAATTGGACATTGTTTACTCTTGATATTTGTTGGAGCGTTATGTAGTTAGGGAATTGTATGAGAGGAAATTGATAAATGGACATTTTGCATTGGACATTTTTATCTCCAACCAACGTTACAATATCGAAGAAACAGAAGTCTCAGCTTTGAAAGCGATTGCGGGCTGGTGGAAGTCTAACGGAGCGTTGTAACGTGGCCAGCTATTTCAAAAGTTTCCAAGTGTTAAACAATTTCGCCAAGTTGATTCAGCAAAACAGTGGTATATATTTAACCTCCGGAAAAAAAATGAACAATTCTTCATGGTTTGCGACACCAGCGGGTTTAGATATGGTTTCCCTGTTCACGGGCTTAAAACTTAAAATAAGTAAAGCGCAATGACAGGTGATATAGAAGCTTGTTATTATTTTTTTAGTGCTTAAGACATTTTATCGGTTTACTGTGCTTATTTCTAAAGGCATTAAATGTATAATGTGAGCTGACTGCTAAAAGACGGGATCCTCCCTTTATGCGTTCGTTCAGCTTCATCTTTCCCAAATCGATTTGGCTTTTCAAATCCTCAATAAGTTATGTCATTCTTGCTTTGAGATGATTTTGAAGCCATCAAGAGTTGGCATCGAACTGAGATATGCGTAAAAGGAGTGTAATGCGTACGTGCGTCATAAGGACGGACTCAAAGTTGACAATACTGGCCACTACAAACATAGACGATTTTAAAGAATTATGCTACCCAGACGACTCCATGAACGATGGCATACAAACAGCGCTCAATAAAATAGGTTTCCTAATAAAATATCACAATAGGTAACACTTAAAATTTAGAAAAGAGAGGACAAAATATAGTTAATACACATCGACTAAAGGATAGATGACTCAACTAGATGCAGTAGTCATGCTCAAAGCCGTGATTGCTGGCTACCTCTCGCCATTTCAATTCCTCACTGTCCCAGAAGGATGTTAGAAGACAGTTTCAATAAAACTCATCATAGTTCTTAATTGTTTAACGGGTGACGATGGTTATAATGCGTATCAAAGACAAACGTTTATGTAGCAATTAGAGGTAAGAAAATAATGCTCATAATAGACAATATTACTTTCAGAACTATTCCCATAATCAAAAGGAGTGTAGTATATAGTATATAAGACTTTAAATTACAATTTAGCGATAGATATTGATGTTGACTGTTATACGAGATCGCAACAAATTCGAACAGTCGCAGTGGGCAGAGGTTCTCATAGTAGACTCCGGTCCAGCCCACGGACGGGGCTCGGTACACTGGTGGCCGGGCGGCGACCCGAGCCCTGGTGCCGCAAGCTCGAAATTACCTCGAGGAAGGAAAGGCGACCGGCATATTGCAGAATAACATACAGCACCCGTTTATGCTTTAGAGAAACAGTTCCAGGAAAGACTGGTGGAGGTGGGAGTACGCCGACGAAAAGCCATGTGCACCAGCAAAGGATCCCCAATCAGGTATTTCAAAGAGCGACACGTCTGGAGGTCGATGTAAGCCTGAGATCCAGCGAACGAGGAAGGACATTTAATGCTCAAAAATCCATCCCATTAATTGGTATTGGCGCAGAATCTCCACGTTGGCACACATGTTCAAAGCCGACAAATGGGGAAGCAGGCTACTATTAAAGGGTTTGGAGAAACTTCCTTAGGAAAACTTGTTTGAAGTGCAACCCCGCCGAAGTTAGATTTACAGAGTATTATTCAAAGCGAACGCAACAGGTGAGATTATTTTAGAGCCACTATTGCCTCTGTGTTAGCAGCGACTGTGACCGGCAGATCCCAGGATATGAGTCTCAATGGTGGCGGATTCTCGACAATAGCTACACAGTAGCTTGGCCAAATACATTGCTGTGTAGAGGAGAATTCCAACGGACGGCTGCTCTGAGCAGTAGCTTACAGAGGGTTCTCTGATCAACACCAGGTGACTGCCGGAAAAGTACCCTTACAAGGGGCCATGGATGCGATCTTTCCTTCCTCTTCCTTGTCGTTTCTTCTCTTACAGGCTCTACTATACAAGTCTGAAGACAAGTCGGAAACTTCGAACTCGTCGCGGACGATGGGTGAGGTGCGGAGATAAGAAATCCCCCCCTCCCGCAAGCCGACTAGCAGATTGCGCCGGTTTTCACCATTCAGTGGGGGGGGAGGATTCCTGCCATCACCCGCGAATAAAATATTCGCTACACTAGCAGGGGAACAGCTCATTAGCTAGGAACTGAAGCAGGTGACGTGTCCGGAAACATCAATTAATAAATCAATCAGCAAATTCAAGTGAACTCACTTTCTTAAGGAATGAAAACTTTTTTTTAACGGTCCGTCTATCACTCAAGTATAAACATAACGAGTGTGGACTTTGTAGTTTCCAGACGCCTGGCGCTGGCCCGCGAGATCGTATATTAGTCTTCGCAGCCCCGCGGCGCTCAATATTGCAGCCAACGCATCGTAAGGCCCTTTACGCCGCGGCTGTTTCGCGTTTAAGTAGAGCAGAGTGTAGGTGAGTAACCACTCAAAGAGAATAGGCGGCACACGATAACTTTTTCAATTATCAATTAGCCTTGGACAACGCTTATAGAATTACGCGAGAACTGGAGTCATAATGATTGCATGAAATTGGGAGGACAACGACATTTTGGGATCGCTACCTGTGGTTGCCGGGGTGATGGTCTCCCGTGCTGGGGAAACACACCTCGGAAAAGAAGGCGTTGGAGTTAAAGTGCCGTGAGCGACCTCTCGGCCGCGGTGAAGAAACCGCTTATGACGGGCGTCGACTGCAGTAAAACGACAGAGCGCCTAGATAAGTGCAGCTGCGAAAGACCGCATAATGACCTGCACTTCGTATGCCCTAGGGGCCACAGAGTGGGGCTATCTTTCTTTTCCAAATGAATTTCATGCATTCCTAAATTCGGTGTTAATTTTTGTGCGTGTGTGTGTTTCGCCATAGATCCATTAACAATGTTTAAATTCATGTGTATATTACAATGTACTACATATTTTTTCATAGCATAATACCACTAAGGACTCTTACATTATGATGTGTGAAGAATTGACTCCATTGACTCAAATGAAACACAAATGAAACAAATGTATTGGAATTTCCAAGATAATTTGAAAGAAAAGAAACTTATATCTGACTGAGAACTTGTAACAGTTACCTATAACATCAACGATATTTATCTATCAAACAGTAACGTGACGTTATAAATCCATGGGAGAGTTTGTAGGTTTTGTCATTATTAACGAACAAAGGGACAACTGCAGCTTCACAAGTACATAAAGTGCTGTTTACGCAATCCCATTTTAACTTAATGAAAAATTGAACTTGAAAAATGAACTTTAAAGGAAAATTATCACTGCCTGCATGTAATTTTACTATTTCTGACAAATACAGTTGTTGATCAATACAATTTGCCAGTTATGAATGGTGCTGAAAATTAAATTGGTCAAAAGCCACCGATAACCGAAATGGGAGCAAACTTTCAAAACAAGAAGTTTTTATACGGCATGCAGAGAACATCAGAGAGTCACCAGAGGGTTTTTATATCCGGTAATACAGGTAATAAACAATTCAAGTTCCTTTCGTAGGAAGATAATACCAATATGTGAACAATAAAACTATTTCTTTCAATTGCAACCATTTGTCGTTGGTATACATATGCACAAATATTAAAATGTCATATTTACTGACTTTATTTACGAATACAAGAGGACACATTCACAACTAACCTTTAATCCTGAGACACTAATTTGCAAAGATTGTACATCACTGCTATGCGCAGTAAGAACACATTGTATCATGAATGAAAAGCATCTCAATCGATAGTAACTCTTTAAGAATAATTACGACCCTTCGGTCGGTGAGGAAGTGATAACCGGCAGACCGAAACTGTCAATAACCAAAACTGAATTATAAGCTTGCAAGCTCGTCTTGATAACTTGAAAGAACTAATTTCTGAGACTTGAATGAAAAAAGTTCAACAAATTGATATTCATACTTTAATTGTACTGAACACTGGGCATCCGAATTTCAAAATGAGTTTTCGAGTTGTCCCGAAACAAGTTCAACTCTCGAATGTCCCGCAACCCTACTCGAGAAGTCTGGGGAGCTCTCAATCTATGCACATCGAAATCAATTGCAATGCGTGGAATGCTTCACTTTCATTGGAGTTACCAACATGGTCTAATCATCATGGTTTACAGAAAATACTAGAATACTTGAAGACAATTCAATTAAATAGGGATAACGTTTGAGAACTTAAAAAATACATCATATATTCTCGACATACTTCCATCAACTTCTCCATTTGATATCACTTCAAATATCGGAGGGAATGGAATATTCTAGTACGTAATTACATTTGAAATCCATTAAATGTTGAACAAAAAAAAGGTAATTTTTGACGGGGTGATTCCTCAGAATTTCACAATTCCCACTTGATCACAGTTCATTCATTCTCTGTCACATAAACATTTTTCATGAATACACTATCGTAAGTTAAAGAACCAATTCATACCGTGGTCTCGCAACTACAACCGGGGGTCAGGAAAAAAAGCTTTCGCCTTGTGCAATGGAAATAGCAGAAGAGCACATTTTATATCAACAATTATCACTAAACGTATTGTACACACATAAAATGTCACGTGCAGATATTTACTACTAAAGTATCTAACTAGGACGACCTAGAGGTTTAGCAATATGAACTGAACCATCTGTAAATCACGAAATACAATAGTAATGTTATACCAAATTACATAAAAATATTCGATTAAGTTCAAAAAGCCTCTTAATGCAAAGAAGGCCGCAATTATTTGAGGAAAAAACAAATACACTTTTATTTAATGAATGGACATATTATCAATATTTATCCCATTATTTATTACTGGAAAAAATACGACAATAAATAGCTATTGAATCCCTACTTTTAAATTACGATTTAAAAGCCTCCAAGTCCGTTTTTAAATCTAAGGACCCGGTGATCATTCGAACACTCTGGTCTTCTCAGATAGGAGTAAACTGGGTTTCAACTGTCTCGTCTAACAGGTAAAACCATTAACCTGATTATGCAGCGGCAAGCCAAGTTTGAATAGCTTGACAATTTCAAATGAAGTGATTACCAAGAATAAAAAATAGGACTTGGCACTTGAAAATTTCTTCTTTCCAAGCCTTCAATTTTCTCTAAAGAGTTGATATATTTACAAATATAACAATCTCAAAAATATCAGTTTTTTTGTAGTATTAAGATAGAGGATTTCAGATAATCCTACATAGTTTTATTTGGTGTCCTGCTGATTTTTAAATTTAAATTTAACAATATCTTGTCTTTAAATTACTATCTTTTTATTAGTTTTTATTGTTGAATTCTAAGGGTTTGGGACAGTAACAAGGTAAGCCACATCAGTCACAAGCAGCGCTACCACGCCTCGCGCTGTTCGCAAATCTGTATTTTGGTCGACGGGTGATTCATCTTGCAAGGTTCCAACCCTTTCACAAAAGTGAACAAAACATGCACGTTCAGTAACAAGACAAGATACACTTTCACCAAAACGGACGTATCATTTCCAAATATCAGCAGGCCTCCTGTGTATGGTGTAGCTTGTCTTGTTACTGCTCCCAGTCCTTCACTTGAATGTCAACGGACCTGTGCTGCCGGCTCATATCCAGAGCTGGGGCGCTCACGCTGCCCCGGTGAGTCAAGCAAGACGGTGTGGCAACGCACGTGCCATTCGGGAGCCGCGGAGGCGCCGTGTGCGCGCGGTGTGGAGTGGAGTGGAGTGGTGTGGAGTGGGGCGGGGCGACACCGGCGTTCGCGTCGCGTCGCCCTGTACCTGAGGTCCTTGGCCCCAAAGGCGCACGCGGGCCGCCGCCAGCGCCGCCTGGGCTTCGCCAGTAAAAAGCGCGGCCTTGCGGGCGCCGAGACCGGCTCGCAGCGAGGCTTTCAGGCGCGAAACGCGTCGCATCTCCGTGTTGCTACAGTTGAAGCCCATTCACAATGCAAACGTAAATATAAGCATAGCGCATAAACATTAACATAAGCGATAGACTGAAGTATTCACAATGCCTACCATAAACGTAAGAAAACTAAGTTCCTACTGGCTTTGAGACTTTCTGGTTCGATGTGAGAATCGATTTTAAGATATCGACTATATGTCCCACATGGCGTTAGTTCTTCTATCGACTTCGCTCCAATTTCGATTCTTGATTTTGAGTTACCTTTCTGTGATTGGTTCATTTCTTAAGTCTTCCGTAAGCATAAGCACAGAAGCTTGCAAGGTTTTAAGTTAACGTCTTACGTGTTATGCTTATGCGAACGCATTGTAAATGAGTCCGCTTATGAACGAAGTCCTACCTTTCATGTCAACGCCGTGCTTATGTTTACGTTTGCATTGTTAATGGGCTTTTACGGTCGAGGGCGGCACATGGCAGGAAACCGGTCGCAACTACGCGCATACACGTTTGTGAAGATCGTGCTCAAGGCAGTTGTGATCTCGATGTCGTCTTCCAAACGTGTCTTGAAGCGTAACGTTAGGCTATTTTTCATTTTATTTTCGTACTGTCTTTGGCTTAAAAACAAGTCGTAAAGAGGTTTGAAAAATATTTTATTTTATTTGAACGCTGTTGCGTCTCTGAAACACGAGCTACATCACTGACAAAAAATAAATGTTCTCACCGAAAAAAAAGAATCGTTAGAGTATACCAGATCCATAACACTGTAGCAAGTTTCCTTGTTACAGTATCATGGACCTGGTACACTCCAATGGTTCTTTTTTTCGGTTATATAACATTTGTTTTCGTCATTGATGTGCACGGAGAACTTTTTTTCCGCGACAGATCAGAGTAACTAATTGGTCACATAATGTATTTTTTGTTAATTAAAGATCTTAACGGAAACTCGCACTCCCTCTACATGACCCCGATGCGCTTCCCTTCATTCGACCTTTCCCGCAACACGCTTCAAGTGCCCTCCTCGCGGTCTGTGCTCAAGGCCTTCTTTTGAGACCAACTACACGTGCACAATGACCCCTCCACTAACCCTCAAGACATGCGTTCAATTGCGCCGCCAAGAGAAAGAATACAGAGGTTAAGGTGTGAAGTTAATTCTCTCGAAAAGTCGCGAGCCAAATAGTAATTGGGCGCGGATAAACTCGAGGGGGATGAAAATCATAGATACAACTTAGAGGCGGACCTATATCAGTAGAGAGTCAGATGATATCAACAAAACCATTAAGGGTGAGTTAACAGATGCACGATTTTTCAAATACAAATAACACGTTCTGTTTTCTTTCTTGAGATGATTTTTTTACATTTAACTGGTATATGACACATCGCGCATGCAAAGCAAAATGCTAATACTTTATGCTTAATTCATTATTTACGATATTATTTCGATTTTTAGATGAAATAACATGTAGATCAAGGGAATGGAAACGAACGTTCACATTTCTTAATAAAACACTATGGTAATAACAATCATAAATTAAACTTGAGAAGTATGAAAGTGATGTAAAAAAAATTTTGTGCTACTTCCCATGCGTAGGTTATCTGACTTGTGAGAACATAAGGAAAAGATACATGAATAAAAAGTCAAGAGTTCCAACACATATTTGACTCGACATGTACGCATAAGTTAGCGTAACTCAATAGTGCAACATTTTTCAACTAGTGGTGGTTCAGAATGGCACATACTTTCTCGTATTTGCTTTCTATTTTCTCTGTTCTGGGCTAGCTATTCTGACTTGCCCCATCCTCTTGCCAGCTGCCATCTATCGCCGTCCAAAGTATATTTTTAAATCATTTTCAATTTTTAGGTTTTTAATAGTTGAACTGAATTATCACTTTAAGAATGTTAAAGAAGAGTAAAACCTCGTTCTAAATGGCAATTTTCGTTGAAAACTTTGCAGCCGTTTTTAAGAAAATGAATGCAAAATTTGAACTTTTCACAAAAAACTATTGAATTTTTGAAAAACTTCGTATAAAGACATTTCAAGCACTCCCAGTCACAAATACAACAGTGTTTACAGATCGTTGTAAAAGGCGTGAGGAGTATTAAAAAAATTATATTTCTGTAATTTTGAAAAAACAAATTACAGCAACATAAACTTTATTCCATATTAAACAGTCCAATTAGTAAGACAAGTTTGAAGAAAAAATTGGAGACACTTTTGACACAATGGCGTTTAAGCATGTTTGAAAATGCGGAATTTTGAGCCCATTTTCACAGACAACTTAAGTTAGGGGAAACTTAATGTCACTTTTTAAATAACATTTTTTCATAAGTACGTTAAAATGAACAAATTGCCGCTAACGCAAATACTAACTACGTGAATATTTGAATAATAAATATTATCGACAAATAAAAAATTATTTTTCATTTTTGAAAAACCAAAAGAATAGGGAAATATGGCGTTTATGTCATCTTATAGAGTACATTTAGCACTATCCCTACAAATAATTTAAAGAAAAATTTGGGGCTGTTTTTGAAAAAATATTGTTTTTGTAATAGGTTTAAATTGCACATATTGTTCGAAAACTACTAAAAATTTCTAAACAATGTATGGGGGGGCATGACTAGGGCTATGATGTATATGCAATAAAAACTGTGCAATATGCGCATATATGTAAATATATTTGGTAAAATATGCAATTAAAAATGGAAAATATGCGAAGTAGTGTAATGTGTAAGTGTAAAAATAAATAAAAAGGTTAATGTGGAAAATATGTTTACAGCAAGAAAAGATACAGAAATCGTATAAATTGATACAAGCGACAGCCAAGGGTATACTTTTGAAGATCACTAATTTCTTTAGGAAAATAAAGTGAGGTGCAGTTTGTGTAAATTTTACAAAATAAAAAAATATAGCTATTGCATCAAAAATATGACATACTCTCAATTCACAACAACGTCACATGCCTGACTCTTAACACCACTCCACGTTTGCGCCGTATGTGGGCACGCATGGGCGCTCAGCGGACGCACATTTTATTTTGACTGATACTGCCGATGACAGATTTTAGCGTGCTTTCGGGCTTCGTACGAGTCAGGCGAACGGTAACGTTGTTCCGTGGCTACGGTGACGTGAACAAATCCTCGGAAGCTTCAGAGGAGATCACATGATGTACCATAACAAGTGGCGAGAGAACTGTCACAGCCGCTTACACGCTAACGGAACTGTAACTTTTAGGCTTCTTTTCGCGGATGAGAGGTGAATATGCAACAAAAATATGCAAATATGGCCCAAATATACAAAAATATGCAATTATGGTGATATTTGCGAAAATATGCGAATATAAATAGCTTAAATTGATTCTAAATGCCTCAAAACGTACACAATTTGTGAAACGGAATGTTTTAATTAACAGAAAAAATATGGAAATGCATATAAATCACAACCCTATACATAACCTCATTGAAAGAACTGATTATGAACAACAAATTTCATTTGAAAGAAAAATCTCTGTCTTCAATTTCGAAATTGTAGTAAGACGTCGGAAATAATTCAACCTTTTGAAATTTTCGAGAATTCTGAGTCAACTTTGAAAATCGGAAATATGCTACCCGTATTTACTCTATTCTTACAAGAAGTTTAAAGAAAACATTTGGAGCCAATTTTAGAGAAAAGTTTGAAAATGTCCGTGGGGCTTCATGTAAAGTACTCCCAAATTTTAAAGAATGTTTTTTCAATATCTCAAAGCTTCGACTCGAGGCAGATCCACTGGGGTTTCTTCTATTTGGAAAAAATCTTACGTATGGTTTAGGCGCTATTGGTGTTCATAGACGGACGGACAGACGGACGGACGGACGGACGGACAGATGGACGGACAGACGGACGGACAGATGGACGGACAGACAGACGGACGGACAGACGGACGGACAGACGGACGGACAGACGGACGGACAGACGGACGGACAGACGGACGGACAGACGGACGGACAGACGGACGGACAGACGGACGGACAGACGGACGGACGGACGGAGAGACGGACGGACGGAGAGACGGACGGACGGAGAGACGGACGGACGGAGAGACGGACGGACGGAGAGACGGACGGACGGAGAGACGGACGGACGGAGAGACGGACGGACGGAGAGACGGACGGACGGAGAGACGGACGGACGGAGAGACGGACGGACGGACTTTTTGCCGTCCATTGGGTTTTCTGTATCAAGAACTCACAAAACAGGGATTCTGACTACATGAACGTGTAAGAGGATTATTGCCTTAATTTAGCAACTTGATTTATCCACTTTTTCATTTCCAGGGCCCAGCAATGAATTTTTTTCTGCTGAAAATTTGCCATTTTTTCGCGCAGAATTACATAACTTTCTCTATACTACGTAATACATACGTACGTATACGTGAATATAAACGATTACTGATTTTACCATATCTATTCATTTCATTGCATGGTAAGTTAATGGATTATTCTGTTCTGAGCATTTTCTACGATGTGGCTTCATTTGTTGTACAAAAACATCTCTTGGTCTTATCGGAGAATATATATTAAGTTACGTAATAGAAGTCCGAGGATCAGCACGCTTTTCAAACTTATAAATTCTGTAAATGTTTTAAGCTAACTTATAAGATTAGTTATGAAATCCACCGTGTGTCTTTAGAAATGTTTTCTGTACCAAGAGTTAAGAATACGAACTGTAATACAAACTAGAAAAAGAAGAAGACACAAACATCACTAAAGGCTACAAAGATACTTTAATCGGTAGTAGTATACGAGAAATATTAGCACATGAAGCAATGGGTGCATAGTAGATACACTCTTGAGAATACATTTGGTTGTCAGCTCGCGTTCATGTTTTTGTTCAACTTGTACGTACAACAAACTTGTTCGTACATGTTTTTTCTGGCAACGAAGCCGACCGTCATCTCTTCTCCTTAGTATTCGCAATGCATTACACGTAATAAGCGCGATGTTATCGCGACTCATAAACTGCCATAAGTCTGTGCTCACTCCGCGTCTTGTGAAAGGAGCGTGACGGCCGGCCCCCACGCAATATCAGGATCTTCCTTGGGCAGAAGACGCAGACAGGATGGACAACGAGGAAGGACGAGCTTCGACCAGCCACAAACAAGTTTTCTTTTATCCTCAGTCAGAACTGGTGGCCGACAAAGGGAGTACGAGATAGAGATGATAAATGAAATTATTTTCTATTTTTGTAAATCATAATCAAAGCTTAACAGAAATCCTAATAACAGTAAATGTAACGATCATAAAACAGTCAAGGAAAGGATGGATTTAACCAACGCAATTTGTTGGTTTTGAGGCCCTGGTAGCCTAAGGAGTCGCGGTGTCCTTTATACGATTTGTCACTCAATAGTCGTAACAGATTGCGTCGCTGTTCCTCGCAACACATTGCGTCGAAAGGAGCAACATGAACTTTTATTTTCGAGGCTGGAAAATAAATCGACAAGGGGAGTGGCTGTGATACGAGTGGAAGTTCGCTCGACATAAATGTTTATATCCAAATTTCCATTAATTATGAAGTATCCAAAGCGAGAATGATTTCATACAAATCTTCAAAAACATACTAAAAAGCAAGTAGCTTGTGACGTGAATGAAAACAGAGAAATGTTGTACAGGAATCGACGGATGCTCACTGAGTACGTGCAGTGAAATGAATGACAGGATTAATATTATCGAATCATTTAGAAACCCATACCTGACTGGTAGTAGGTAATGAAAAACCTAGTTCCATATATTTTCAATTTTGATTGTAGTGTCTTTACACGTAGGAACCATATTTATCTCCTTTTTTGGTATCAAAGTCCCGTATTAAATTTTCTCGAAAAAGTCGCCTTTTCTACTGCAGCGATACAATACTTTCTCTATATTCCGTAAGTAGTATGCGGCAAAGAAAAATTCACTGGCATTTTTTTCAAACAGCAAAAGAATACTTCAATATGGCATTAGGCCATGTTTTTAGTGCATTTTGGAGCCGTTTATATACGCTTTTAAAATTGACCATATTGTATGCTGCAACAACTACTCAGATTTTTCCAAAAATGTACATGGCCTTTTTAAAGATCGAAATTTAAACAACATATTTCATTAAGAAAAAAGTTTCAATCTTGAATGCAGCAGTTGTAGAACGGCGCCGAACAAATTTCAAACTTTTGCAATTTTGAAAAATTCAGAGATTTCAACGAAATCGAGACATGCAAAATTTTTACAAGATATTTTCTTTTATTCAAAAAAATAAACACGCAAACCCTGTCGCCTGTTTAGTAGTTTGCGTTGTTCATTGAGGGGAAACGTTTTGTTGGAAACTGTTAACAGGAAGTTATTTACTACATATCGGAACACAATTATTCATTTTTTTTGGTGTCGGTGATCGACAAAACGAGTTTTTCTGACGAATTTCGTCATTTTCCTGTAACATTATATTACTTTCTCTATACTCCGTAAGTAGGAGTATGTAAGTCGTAGTATGCGAGGAAGAAAAAACTTGAGGCTCTTGACAGAGGTAATTTGAATAAAGTCTGCTAACAAATGCACCAAATTACTAATGTCACCTGTTTATTTCTACTGCTTAACTGCGTTGATACAATCTCAACTGAGCACGCCTACAGATGTTTACTGCGCAGAGTCAGAATTTCAAGAGTAAACAGCATCGTAGTCTTGGATTCTTAATATTGCCCTGATTTGTCAGATGAATAGCCAAGTCTCAAGTAGGCAAAACGTTTTCTCCACGATCACTTTCGACTAACCTTGGATCGCGTCTCAACAAAACCTCTAGAAGATGCTGACGCCCTTCTCGAATTTAGTGCCAGTGTTGCCTGGCCGTTTCTCTCGGTTTAGTGGCATTACTAACCACTATTTCAGTTAATTTAAAGGTTGGATTTCAGCTGTTTTTTGCTTTCAAGGCGCGATTAATTTTGCCTCGAAACCCTCACTCAAAAATACACGAGCTTAGCCCAAATTTTTCCCAAAGAGGGTTTATAATTGTGCGAGGTTAGGCGCCAAAATTGAGAAAATCTGAGAAGGAATAACTCAGTTCCACTCTTTTTATTACGTTGGTAATTACAACTAGATTCAGATACTTTATAATTCCATAAAAAGAAATGAAATGTTTGATAATTTAATGTTTCAAATATTTTGAAAGTAGTAATAATAATAATAATAATAATAATAATAATAATAATAAGAAGAAGAAGAAGAAGAAGAAGAAGAAGAAGAAGAAGAAGAAGAAGAATATGGATATTTGCAGTTGACGTAGTAGAGTACTGGTGGCGAATGACGAATGGGAAAATATCGACGATTAACATGAAGACGAACTAACATTAACATGACGGTAACCACGACAACATATCTACATGCAGTGTTTTGCCACAGGTAAGGTGTAAGCGTATATCTTACCTAATATATTTGGGTTCAATAATATCCTGTTGAAACGAAAATGTTCAATATTTGTACAGATTGTAAGGTAGTCATGATTTTCATTTGGATATTTTCAGATATATCGGATGGTGAAGACATAAGAATGGAGACCGGAGAGGAAGAGCGACAGACAGGATGTAAAACAGGACGACGACGGCGGCGATGGAAGAATCCGGATTCATGCATCCTTTCATCTATCCACACAGACCTGCCGATTGATGTATACAAAACTACGTGAATCTTCTCGCGTCCTACACCAATCTCTGCCCTTTAAAAATAACTTAAAGTAGTTAATAGTGTAATGTGTGCGCAGTCACGACCTAAACACGGTTGGAATGATCGAAAAATCGAGATAGTGCAGTTGAGGTGATTCCAATTCTATAGAAGGGTAGTGGCCTCCAGCAGCAAAAATGCTATGAACAAAACACACAAAATGCTTTTTCAAGAAGAAGCGCGCACGCTGCTCAAGAACAACGAATTACTCTCGCCTAACAATGCAATAAATTAAATATTTTATCAAAAAGTCTTCACTTATACTGCAATAATATGATATTTATACAGGACAGTAGTTCTTCACACACCAAAATTACCAACAAAAAATGCAGTTAGAAATCGGAGCTTGTGAATAGCAAGTATTGAAAGGATGCGGGCTCTTCTTTGGAGCCTTGCTGTCCCATCAGCTGAATCGCGAGCAGTAATGCAATGAGTATGTGAATTTAGCCAGTGGACGCAGGATGAAGAGAGGAATAACATCAAATATTGGGATTTTATTCAAAGTCTAATCAATTTAATTATTTTTTGATTTACCCGAGTTCCTCAGAGAATAGATATTTCGTTTATTTGCTCTTTTCAGTGAATATCTGAACATTTTCATTCATTATCTTTTTTCGAGAACCTAGGTATGTAAGGAAACATTCGAAACCTCCCAGATGGCCATAGGCTGCTAAGTATTGATATATTTCTGCTGAAAATGAATTATTAGAATCTGATTGGAACGTATGTACAGCCATTTAAATCATGAATGCTTTGCACATGCACCATACAGGAAGTTAGGATACAAAGAATCTAAGAAGAAGAGTACTAAAGCATTGCTAACATCACATAAACAAAATCTTTAAATTAGTGTAGTAGATTACAGCCACTTAATACACACAATCTAATACAGCCACTTAATTTAAATATGCAATGGTTTCCACCAACTCTAAAATAACTTTTTGTGTTTGTGTTTCAAAGTTGGTAAAGATTTTATCATGTCAAATACAATCTTGTTAGTTCCAACATGATCTAACATTACAAACCTATCTCTCACCTTTACATTTTGACATTAATATATTTAGTATGCTTATGCGATTGCTCATATCTGGCAATCCTGAAAGCTCCTTCTTTGCCAGTGATCACTTGTACACCTATTTTGCCAATACTTTATACACATTTTGGTTATACAAACATTCCTTTACAACTTCCGTCAAGCTACGGTTCTTAGATTCATTGAAAATAATATAACAGTTTTAAATTGTTTAGGTTCCCGTGTGTAAACAGATTAATGGAATGGTTTAGATTCTGGTGTTGTTTAAAGATAGAAGGACGTTTAAAACAATTCTTTTTCGGTAATAGGAAACTCCAAAACATGAATGTCCGCTACAATCACGACATCGAAATACCTCTGTATTACATAATTTTCTTTATAATATATGATCTGAAACACAATTTGTTATAATTACAAAGTTAAAAGGCATAACTAGTGTTTAATTAACACGAAACACAAACATTCTTGACTCTAGAACAAGACACTGTCGCAACCAAGTCAGTTTCCGCGCAGTAAGACGTAACTGGAATCACATATAATGCTATTATATTTGTACCAACAGAACTCTTGGGCAATGTTTCCATTTACTTCATTTCCTAGAGGTGTATTTCTATACTGGAGGTCAAGTATAGGAATATATTGAAAACATTTGGATTGTTTTCCCGCAATTACATCTGCAAAACAATTAAATTACGCCACGACGGAATGGCCAATCTGCAGCGTTTGAATTATTTCTGGCGATAGTGGGTAGCGAAAATAAAGAAAACTGAGAGCGACCAGTCATGCTTGAATTCATTTTCGAATTCAGCACCCGAGCAGACTTCTCTAAGAACAATATTTACATTCTTTGCGAAAAATGTGTAAGTTAGTTTTCATATTTTCTGACACTACTCAAAACACGTAAGGGTTGTTCGTTATTAGGCTATGACAATCAATTTCTCTCTTTTTAATATCAGCCTGTATACTGTATTTTTGTTATCTGCACCAAGTTTATCGTGTTAGAGAGTATGAAAGTTAGTTCGAACCGAAACAATTCTATTATACAAGTTTAAAAAACACCGGCGTGTTCTTCACAATATTAGCATTAAATAATTCTTTACAGTTTTTACTTAATAAATACAGATTCCCGTATAAAATATCTTTTTGTATTTTTTTAAAAAATATTTCGTTGCATTCTGTACATCATCACAACATTATAGTCATTTCCAAGAACTGAAGCGCAGTTGTAGAGTGGAGGTCATCAGCGTCATTTGTAAAGAGGATCTGCACTGCAATTCTGACGGTCAGCAGGCGGGTGAAAGTTTAGACGTCTCAAAATCTGGTGCAATTGCAGGGCAGCGCGCAATACACTACTGTCACAAATTGCACCCCAATTCCGTCAACTTATAAATTTTCGTTTTTCTTTGTACTTATCCGAAAAAATGTACCTTCGACTCACTGCAAGCACGATCTTTCAAACGTAATAGAAGAGAAATCATCCAGAAATTGTTAGTAGAAACGAAGTATTTTTCAGCAACATAAACACTTATCAATTTATCTGATTCAGAAGATGGAGACGAACTTTTTCGATCTGAATTGAATTACCACTGTGAGGTAAATATTTGTTATTTTTCAGGTGTACGATTTGGACCATATATTGAAATAGCTAATTGAGTTCCTGGAATTGTCCCAGGGTTGTCATATTGGGGAAATTTGTCCCCAGAAAGGCGTTTTTTGTTGTGTGGAAAGAATAGGGAAATGCACGGGGAATGCTTGGGGATTTTGGGGGAAATTATTTTCATTGGGAGTCTAGATAGAAATATAATTCTTTCAATTATTATGAAAACGAAAGAAAGAATAGACGTTATTCTCTCTCATTTTTATGTATCAAAAAGAGAAAACAAACTACAGAAAGAGAAAAACGAAGATGTAGGGCTTCGAGCAGCTCAATGGACGATGGTTAATTTGAATTATTTGAATTTAAGGGGACAGCCAATGAAATCGTTAGGGACATTTCAAGTCGTTGATCCATAATTTGGAGAATATTTTGTTTCTAAGTTGAGGAATTTCCTTTCATAGCAAAGGTTATTTGGAAAATGTTCATAACAATGGTCGGGAAAGGACTCGCAACACATCTGGAAACCATGCATCGTCCGGACATGTATCACAATCTCTTAAATATCCCCGCCCACCCTGGCACCTCCGCCGCCCAGCCCACCGACCCCCGCACCCCCGCTCCTCCCACGTGCAGCAACAACGCCACCCAAATGCGTCGCTAATTGCATATAACCTGGTGACATTTCCTAGTATCCAAGTAAGCCCATTCCTATAACCAAGTTTAGGGTAACATCTTGAGATCACAAACCCCTTATGTATTTTCCTGGCTTCTTATAAGTGATTATGCAAAACGTGAGAGCAATCCCTCTCCGATTTTGAATACATACATATCCACTTATGTTCTTTTTTATATTAAGATTTAGAAAATCTAATCTCCGAAGTAATAAGGAACCGTAATAATTTATAATGATGTTACCGTGTTTACCAAAATAATAGGGGGTTGTAAATTTTACCTTTGGACAAATTTATGTATTTATTGACCTTGAAGTAAAGAAATGCTTCTGATCTTAATGGACAGGTCATAATAATTATTTGACTTTGCGGTTTTCCAGACACATATCTTTTGGTTCTTCAACCTCTAACCTCGGACATACTAACCTCCAACTGAATTATCAAATGAATGTTTATATCAAGAAACTATGTTCAAGACAAGAGTCTGTCATCCACATTATATTTTATTGGTTAGAATAAAATACCTTATTTCCTTTTGTTGAATGAACTTAATTTTTATGATGGTAAGACTCAAGAATTAGAAGAGTTTTGTGAAGATAAGATCGAATACGTTTATCTCTTTTTCATTCTCAAACATTTGCGCAATGAGTATTTGAGTTATATATTTTATAAACTCTAATTAAATGTCTTAATTAACATCAATAAATTCTCTATTATGACATCTCAATATTGAAACTATTATTCTCTTAAAAAGAACATGGGTACGACGAGAGTCGATTTAAGTTTCATAAACAAGTCTGTAGTCCATTGATTTTCAATATTAAATCTCTTTATTCAAAACCTAATCATGATTAAGGTTAAGCATGAATAATTTGGATAAGGAGTCAAACAGCATACCTTTAACTATGTTTTTGTCAGAATTAATCCATTTAAAGTTGAAAATCATTAGAATACTGCAAATCCCAACATCATTCTAATTTTCTGCTTTAGTGACCATATTATTTACGACTATTTCATTTTATCAGTATGTTTATGTACTGTTCTACTTTATATTGTTTTTCAATTTTTACTTTACACAAAAATCTGAATTCATAGATTCGCCCATGATTCTTTCACATTATTTGTATTATGTTTTTATGTATCTACTTCACACTTGTGTGTGGCTATAGTCTCTAAAATAGTCTTGCCTTGTAGTATAATAATGAGTCATAGCGCAGAGACAAATGCACTGTATTGAAGGAGGTGAATATATCGGTGAATCGCCATTGAGCCAAGACCTGACTGTGTAATGTAAAGGGCTTACAAGGATATGATCACATTTCTTCTTCTATACGATTCGATACAAATACAACCAAATAATCCCATTTCTTCAAGAATTTATTTTATGTTCCTGAATGCAGTTACTTTGCATTTATATTGTTATAAAAAACTTTTCATCAGCAAATACGTCAAAATAATTTCAGAAATACAAAACGGAATCGTGAGTATTAAAACAAATGGCAGAGTTGTATGTTGTGTAGTATGAAGATGACTTGATTTGCATATAAAATCTATTTATTGCTGTGAATATTACTTTATAAATTAATTTTCTGTGATCCCAAAAACGTGTGGTTTTACAGGTAAGTAATAATTATTAACGTATGGTTTTACAGCCAAATATAACAATTCTATATTTATAAACTCCAAGAACATTCTTCCATGCTTCTATTTTCCTTTCTTATGTAATAGAAAAAGAACTAATAAATAATAATGCAGATATGGCTATATTGGTGTTCAATAGTGAATAAAAGAGAAAATAATAAAATATGATGTGATGTCTTAAAATTATAATTATTTAAGAATCAGATAAACGTAAATATCTCTGACAATGTACGAACGAATATTTCACGGAGTCAATGATTCAATCTTCTAAAAACATACCTGAAAAGTCTTTCTGAAGAACCCGCCATAAAATTCACAGAAAAATAGATTCAAGAAGTAAATCTATAAAACGTAAATAAACAATTGAAGATCACGACATAACACCGTCGGTTATTCTCCCAATAGTATGTTGCTGAAGAACACTGACAAGGAAACATAAGATGTTCCTATGAATTTTCTGAATTTTGTGTATATTCTGGGAAGAATTAAGTGTCATAAATTTACTATTTTATGTTGATAAATCTTTTAAAGGCGGGCATAGCCCTCCAAATCGAGAATAGAGAATTGATTTTCCAAAAATACTTAAATAGTATTTTCGCAACAACAGCTAGAAAATAATTTTCTTAATTTTTTCTGAGAGTTAATATACGAGATATAGTATGCACTCCATTTACGAGGCTAAAGACTGTAGCACGTGACAGCCTGGAAACAAAATATTCAACGCATCTGTATTTGAATGACCCACCTGTGCCGACTTAATGATCTGTCTCGTTCACATTTGGTAGTATGAGTCTAATATAAAAGCCTATCTTGAGTTTTTGAATTAACGTACATGAAAATAAATCTTCCAAAGCATTTAGGATGTCTGAAAAAATTCAAAACGTATATGGTTTCCTTAACTACAATAGTAATTGGATCTCACGAGCATTACACGAGGACAGAGAAAGACACCAAGATCTTTCAGAAAACGAATATTTTTTAAGCTCACTAGATACAGGAAAGCTCCACAATATAACTGTGGTCAAAGTAATTACGTTGAAATGTCGTAGAAGTATGGGTAATAGGTGGAACTTCGAGTTTTTATGTGGCAGTAACTTTCATGAACTGTGTTGTGCAATGCGAAGAATGGATAGTCTGAGTGTAGCTGTCACAATAGTACAAGGAGAATGACTTCCCTACGTAAATAATAGAAAATTGCGAGAGTTGCTGCAATGCATTCTCGAAATGTAACAGCTGATTGCGCAGTAAAACCACAGATACATTATTCGTACAAAAAGACTGCATTGTAAATACATTTGTGAACGTTATCTTATGCAAAAGATAAAATAAAAGTAATGGTAGTTTTCATATTTTTACTTTCCCGCCTTACTAAGTACTTACGTTGTAAAGAGAAAGTATTGTAATACTGCAGCACAAATCGGCTATTTTTAGATAGAAAAACTCGTAAAGTGGGAGACCAGTGTTGAAAAAGTTGTTTCTACTTTCAGTAAAATACTACCACTAACATGTTGAGAAACAGAATTCGCATATAGTGAGTCCTAGATATTGAAAAACTGATTGTTGCCAAAACATTTGTCTGTTCGTCTGTGGCCAAGTCTAGCACCTAGTAAATCGTTCAGACGATTTTCCCCAAAATTGATACACTCCAATCGAACTAGACAAACTTGAAACTCCGCGAGTTTGAAACAGATCTTCGATTTTTTGTGGTACTTAACATGAAGCCTAAAACACATTTTCAAAATTTTCTCAAAAATTGCTCTAAACGTTTTTAGTATATTTACTCCGATAACGTAAAGAACAAAAGAAATGTTGCAGCTCTCTTTTTCATTGAAATCTCTAAATTTTCGAAAATTACAAGTTCAATTCTTCCTACAACCATACGGAAAAAGATTATGATTGTTACTTTAACATCTGTTTTTCAAATGCAGATCTTAAAATAAGTTGATGTACAATTTTTTAAAAATATGAGTCATTTTGCATAAAATATAGGCAATAATTAAACAATTATTTTCTAAAAAATAGATCCAATTTCTTTCTTTAAAATTTTCTCTCTAGATGTACAAAAAGATGGTAACAAATTGTTGCTGATCCCATTTTCGGCAAACTTCAAAAAAATAAAAAAATACAATACTGATGATAGAGATTTTTATTAAATGAAATTTGTTCGAAAAATATGTTACAGATCACAACATTTGATAGTTAAAAAATAAATTTATTTAATAAAACGTGTAAAACCATTAAAATTGTGCACGGATATGATGGAATCATTGGTTGCAGGGTGATCGATAACAACAAATGAAGACATGGTCGGGATCGCATAGAAAACAGAAGCCCAGGATGTCGAACATTTGTCACTGTATATCCGTAGGGTTTCCATAACATCAAATGTACTGCTCGGTAGAGTAAATTATACAAGTGTTGATGATTAAGACCAAAAATTGATTTATGGATTCCTTCATGAAACATCTTTCTTTGTAAAAATAAACGATACCTTAACACAGCGAAATATTACCGATGGAGTATCTCAGGGTTCTGTATTATCTCCTATACTTTTAATAAATAATAATAAATTTATTCAGACTCTACAGACTATTCAGACAATACAGACTGCGGAAGGTTAGCATAAAAAGCAACTTTGATAGAAGTATTTTAAAACGGTGTATCGCTTAAGCTACAAATGTAAGTATTCGTAGAAATTTCAACGCGACTCGTCCCACTCTTTCGCGTCCTCTCGCAGATGCAGGAAGACTGCCGAAGCGTGGGCCACTGACGTGTGGGCGCGCTATGGACTCCAGACAAAGGACGCGTCGTTTCTCCTTCGCACGCAACGCATTATGAGACACTGAGCACCGCAGAGGGGGGAAATTAGTATAAGCCAATTGTGTCCGTAAGAAGGACACACGGTTATCTCGAACGCAGCATTTGATTAGTGTACACCTGTGATGGGCTTCATGTTGCCTTCAGGAAACTCATCTTCCCTATTATTATTTTTTACATTTCCTCCATATGATTGCACTCTTCCTGACGGAAGAATGTAAATTTTACAGTGATAATAAATATACATGGCATATGTACAAGGGATTCCTGTTCCGTCCTTCGCCACAGTGCTTCTCCCGAAAGGCGATCGAAGAGTTAACATGCTCGTATAACGTGTTCGTTTGTATGCTAACGAAAAAACTTCTATAATTCGTGTAAACGTATTTAATTACGCTATATTGTACCTTGATAACAAAAATTGCAATAATACTACATTCTTTCAAAATAGCCGTAAAATAGTAATTTCAAAATTAAAGGATTTCATTAATACCACTTTTTTATAAAATAATGAATTTCACAGAAAATATGCCTGTATTTGACTTTTGAAAATGGCCTGGAGTATGTATTGCAAATACATAACCCTAGGGCAATTTTACTAAACATCGTATGTCTCAGGAGGTCAATATTGGGTGACGTTTCGCCCAACAAGGACTTTGCTTTTTTTGACTACTCCGTGTAATTAAACGAATTAGCTGAGGGATATATGATCATTATAAATCTCGCAGAAAGACGCGATATACATTTCAAGGACAAAGTGAAAATCCTTCACCTAAATACGAACGTATTTTAAAAATTCGCAATGTATGAGTGTCTCTTGACAAAGAAAAGCGACAGTGAGAAAATTCATAATATTATTTTAGTATAGTTGTAAACTTTATCTGAATTAATAAAGTTCTAACATCGAGCAATATTGGAAGAAAAATAGAGATTACGATAAAAAGTAAACAGTCTGCTTCATCATTCGTTTACTACTTTGGCATTAGTTCCACAGGTGTAGTATATATTTCATTCGGGAGGCGGTGCTGGGCCGCTCCCGCAATTACGTTAGATCCGCCAACATATTCTACGTCTCGCAGTGCCGTAGCGATCGGGGACCGAAGGATCGCGGGTTCGAGTTCCGCCTCGGGCATGGTTGTATTGTGTTCGTCCTTCCCCCCCCCCCCATCATCATCATATCGTGTCATCCTCATAGTTACCATACTGTCACACGCAGTAGTGGTCGCTAATGACCTAGTAGTTGATGCGACCCCGTATATAACCCCACGAGACGTGTATATATATATATATATATATATATATATATATATATATATATATATATATATACACGTCTCGTGGGGTTTCTCTTTAGGTATCTCCGCCCACGGAGAAGCGCCCCAATCAGACGCCTGACTGGTCTACCAACGTGTGTGGCAGTCTAGCGCATATGGATATAAATGTGTGCATATAAATATAAATGTAAATATATGTGTGCATATAAATAAAAGTATAAAATGTGTGAGGGGAAAGGAGTGTAGAAGGATGAGGAAGGGAAGATCATGTACGTTCCGTAGCATTTTTGTTAGGTAGCGTACTGTCTCGGCATTTCCTTGGGATTTATTGATCAGTGAAACCATGGAAATATACCGTTCAGAATAGCCGGCCACTAGAATACTCTACCAGACAGTGTCAGCATTCGATCAGGATGTAGAGCCTTAGCAGGTGTCATAAAAAATATCTGTAACGGGTTACATACGAAAGGATCGAAAAAATATGAATCGTTCATAGGCTGTGACACTAGAAGAAAATAAAAAAACACTAATTTTATGTTATGACCGACATTTTATAACATGTTATAGTAAGTGGTATTAGCAGAACCCCAATGAAATCGTTTTAGTAATGCTCAATGATCCATAAATTTATTAAGCGTTTCAATGGTCAGCGAAAAATTTAAGTACTTTCATCTCAACATATTATTTTCCTAGTGGCGCCAGTATTAATGATTAAGTTTCAAGAAGACTGGGACTTATGAGAGTCAGTGCGTATAGATCTATTCGTTCAAGAACATTTGCAGAATGTAGATCCATTTTCAGAAAATCTTCCACGGATATTTTTGAAAAACTGACACAATTGCTTTCAAGATTATACAAAATTACTAACATTTACTAATATTTTTTACTTATAATTTTAAGTTCTAGCATTGAAGAATGTATTGAAGTAGAACGAAGCCTTGACGTTTTAGTACTGAAGTTGTGAAGCGGTAGAATAAAAATTAAACGTTTAATTTTTTTCAAATTTCAAATGTTCTAATGATAAACAGACTTACCCAATATTTGTAAGCTGACTTTGGGATCTATGGGAGTGTTAATTTTCAAAACAAAGTCGTATGCTTATTGACTTTTTACGACTTATGTACGAAAAGTTCCATTTTCTTTACAATACATTTCCGTCTGACATACTACCCTTTGAATACTATTTATGATTTGTCCTGGTATTTGTCTATTTTCGATGCCCATGAAAATACTATAAATATTGTACATAGTTTATTATTTTTAGATAACCGTTTCCAGTGCATTTCCCCAATTTATTCTTAAACGATTTAAATTTAGTTTATTTAGGTAATGATATTATATTTTTGTGCATATTTTTCTGTTAAAGTTTTTTTTTATTACTACGTTTTATATTTGTCTTTATTTGGCTGGGGGGACTTGTAGTCAATAACATTATGGCAGTAGTTTTCCAATTGACGTGCTACATTGAAAATAAATGTATTTTATAGTTTTGCAAGTGAAAACATTATAAATTTTAAGCATTATTACCGATTTTACTGTGAGAGTCCGTCTGTATTTCTACTCGAGAAATAAAGTACACCAACGTTTAAATTATTCTGGTTTATTTTTTTAACCTCTAGATTAATATTTGCAATATTTTCTAGTCAGTTAACAGAAGTTACACTCGATTAGTTTTTTTTCTCCTACACTGTTACAGGTCTAAAGCAGTGGCCCCACCATGCTATGATTTCTCAAGACTCTATAACAGTTGTGACTAATAACTATGCACTCAAAGTCAAGGATAGCCGGGAATGAAGCAAGATCCTTATATAAGAAAGAAATATTAATTCGCAGGTTTCAAAAACATTCAACAATGCATTGTCCTTCCAAATTTACTAAGCAAACTACTTCTACTTTTGTGCATAACACAGTAATATTTATAAGGAGTAGAATTAAATTGATTAGTGATTGTGGGAGCTGCGGTAACACAGTTTCGTGGAGACGATGTCAAGGAGAGTCTCGCAGTGGAGCTCTTGAGTGCGACGAGGAGAGGGGATGCACGCACAAGCTACAAACACGTTTGCTGGCGCTTGAATGATCAGTTGTGAGAAGCGTTTTCTGCGGCTATAACGAACTGCAGGGCACGAGGGCCAAAGAAAATTAGTGGTGTTAAAACAGAACACATTTTTCGCCCGTATTTTCAAAAAACACATTTCTCGCAAAATGACGCGCAAAGAACTCAAATTTTCGAAAAATAGTAGATTCCCTTGAAAATATATCTTTAAGGAACAGATTTCACCAACGGAAAAATATCAATCTTCATAATTGGAGTTATAGGAAGACGCCGAAAAAAATTTGATCCTTTTCTATTTTCGAAAAATCAGAGTTTAACGAAAATGAGACCTGCACCACATTCTTGAACGTCTTTCAAACTATCCAACAACAAAATTTAATCAAAAACGATCGAGACATTTTTCGAAATTTTTGAAAATGATACAGTCATGTAAATCGTGTAATAAATAACTATTTCAAATTCAAGGGGCCGCGACATCAGACAGATCGATTACGAAATGTTAATTTTGAAGAAAATCGGCAGAAGTGTTTAGCCGTAGCTTTGTTCACAGGCGGACGGACGGACAGTCGCTTGGCCGTGATTCGATTTTTCGTTAGTAATAATACCAATACGTTTTGGGAGCTCATGCGATAAATCGCTTTGAAACGGTAGATGAATACTCCTCCATTTTATGTTAATATTAGTTCTGTGTACTGAGGATGTAGCTGATATTTCAAGATAGTCTAGAGTGAGCACGCGTAAACAACGTGTCTTAAATTAATTTACTGACATTTTTAAATTTAAAATTATATATTTTGCATTTCAATTGTCAAAATGAAGCATTAATTTTATAGAGCTGCGTTGTGAATAAAAATGTGACACAAGTAAGATTTTATGCAGAAAAATTTAGTTTGCAAACATACAGAACCTAAGGCAGCACAGCCTAACATAACTACGATTACATAATTGTAACGAAAATAAGAAGAAAAACTCCAATACTTCGTTAGGAAGGCGTGAAAGGCAACCAACTTTCAATGACCCGGCAATAGTAAAAAATCTTCTTATTACCTAACGTTATGAGGCTGGCCATTATAACACTGTCGTCGAGAGAGGACAGTGAGATGAACAGAATAGTCACTTTATGAATAACGTTTGAGGGCGAAAACTTTTGGAGATTATTTTTATAGTTGATGCTTATGTGTCTAGCAACTGGAAGAGACAAAGAATACTTATAACTGTCAATTTTAAAATAACTATAAACTGCGGCACCTCGTACAAAATGATTTGTGAACAATTCAAGATGTTTCCCCTTTTGGGGTCAATGTAACACTGATGGTTTTCTATACATGAAATTGTTAACTTAGGGCACTATACGCAAGGAAAACATAATATTAGGTGTACTTGCAATTTTATATCTTTAAATTAGGACTTGCATTACTAAATATTAGAAATTATAAGTATTTCGTAATACAGTATACTGAATTACATTCGATTACCAGAATTCATTTAGAACAATAGGTTTGTTGCAACAAAAGTGCCATTTATATAGTTAAAAACAAATTATCAAAAAAATAGTGGTGCAACAACAAATTCATTCTAGAATTAATGATCAGTGTTGTGTAGTTTTATCTTGCAACTTCTATTTTCGTAAAACTTCCGCATTCTTTAGAAAAACTTCACGAATTTCAGCCAGTAGTTTCCAAAACAAAACCTTTGTTTTTAAAATGAATGACTCGGTGATAAAAGATGCCTGTATTCATAGATTTCAGTGTATTGCGCTCTATACTTACAAAAAATATCAATAAATTAAAAAAAGTGTTTTGCGCAAAACAGTATTCAAATCAGAGATCTTCGAGCACTAACTGTAGCGCGTTCATCAATTTAACGTTATGACTAAAGACGCTTAAAATGAATTCTCAATCTACTATTTGGTCTGACCCTTCCAATTTTTTTAAAAACTCGCGATAATAAAATGTATTTAAAAAAAGCTTTATATTTATTAATACAAACGTAACATTCTAAAATATGTTGGACTAAAGGAAAGTTGTATCTTAATATACTATAAAAGATAGGTAAGAGTCGAAAATCAAGTTAGTAAACTAGTGGTGCTACAAAGTGACACAGCATTTCTCGTGTTAGATGCAGCACTCTGGGCTACCTTTTCGATTTCCCCCCACCCCCACATTCTTTCCAGCTGACAACTATTGGGTCCTAAAGGACATTTTTCAATTTTTCAGATTAGTAATAGTACAACTAAAATAATACTACATAGAAGAGTAAAGAATTACCCTAAATGCAAAGGGTTGTTGAAAGAATTGATGCAATTTCACAGGAAACGTTTGAGTTTGACTAACTTCAGAAATTATTTAAATAAATTGTATTCACAAAAATGTTAACGTACAAGACATGCACATAATACAAATGTTGACAACGTATCAGATTATTTTAAGAAGTTCTTCAATGCTTATGCACTGAACAAAGCACTAATCGTACAAAAAAATTAAGAAAACATTTCAAGTCGTTTTTAAGAAAACGGCATGTGATCGTTCCTGGAATGCGCAATTTTGATAAACGATTGAGTTTTCGAGAAACGTTATAAGACGTCATTTTCATCATTGATACTTACAAATACAATTTATAAATGTACACAAATCACCAGTTATGTTAATATTAACGACGTGAGAAAGAAGTCAAAAAATGTCACAAAATCTTTGTAATTTTCTGAAAAAAAAGCTAGAAAAAAACAGCAAACTGGCGTTTATGTTACCTTATACTTTTATTTACCACAATCCATACCAAAAGTTTAAAGAAAAAATATGGAACTGTATTGAGAAAATCTTATTTTAACCCCTAACTACTCGAGAACTTAAAAATGTTCATGAAAGTAATGAAAGATCTACTCGCGAAGAACAAATTGCATTTTAATAAAATATTGATATCTTCAATATTGTAGGTGTAAGACGATGGCAAAAAACTCTTGTAATTTTTGAAAATTTGTAGTTAACTATGGAAATCGGATCAATGCCATCTTTGTAAGTATTTCACTGTATTTTTGAAAGAACTTTAAAGAAAAAAATGGAACTATCATTGATAAAAGTATGAGCATATGGCAGAGTATTCAAGTACCCCCAATATTTAAGAATGTATTTCAGCATTGCAGAGTTTCAGGTCGCACCAGATTGCCAGAGAATATTCATTTTAGAAAAATTTCCTATGAATAGTTTAGGCGGTAGAGTTCTTCACAGACGGAGAGACGCTTTCAAAATAACACTTTTTCGGTATCAGGGGATCCATAACGAGTATTTACGTTGAAATCTGGAAATCGATATTCCGGAGCATTACATAACTTTTACGTTACTTGGCATCTACGTACGTTTATGAGAAAGTAAAAAGGTGAACTTTTGCAACTTTGGAGTATTTACAGGTTTTAATGAAAATAAAACGTATGCCATATTAATTACCGAATATTACTCTACTCGATTGAAACAAGATAAAATTTGGAGTCATCTTAAAAAAAAGGTTTAGGAACTTTTGGAATGTTCTCTTGATTCCATTTAAAATTACAAAAAATACTGAAACATTTCAAAACATAGTACGTAATCGACATTATTTTACCCACCGATCAATAGGTCTTTCAATCCACTTAAAAGCTGACTTATTAAAATTGCGGTACGTTACAGAAATTGTGTGACGAAGTAGAATAGTAGTGAAACAAGTAACTGATGTTTTTTTTATCGCGGGAGGTGCACTGATCTACCCCTGCTGGATGACGAGCTCTACTCCTACTGGATGCAGGAATACGGGATTTTTCCCAACCAGATATCTCCCACCAGCATGGTACAGCCTTTGCCGAGACTCGACTAGTCTCCCTGCATGTGCCGTAGTGTATGGATGTACGTTTACGTGTGTATTAGTAAGGGGTAAGGATATGACGAGGAAGAGGAAAGAAAGATTGCGTAAGATCCGTGGTCCGTGTGTTAGGGCACTGCTGTGGCATTCGCTCGGTGTTGATCGGAGAAACAACGGAAAACTACTGGTGATCGGAGCAGCCAACTGCTAGTATTCTCTTCTAGACAGCGACTGAATTCGACCTAGCTATCTCGCTAGTGCTGAAAATCCAGCCAATTACTGGGTTAGTATAGTACTAGGCTAGGTAAGTATGGTGAGATTTTGAGTTTTAAGACAGTTTTCTGATGAGATATTGAGTAAAGAAATGTATTGGCCTAAGTACATGTATGAGAATAAAACGGTAATACGCTGAATATACGACATACATAAATGAGAATGTCCGCAAGTTATAAAGAAATTACAAGTAAAGGAGGCAATTTTTATTTTTTTTACTTACGTTTATCAATAAGTAATATGACAAAATGTCGATGAATATTTTCAGTTTAGCGTGATTTAAATGTCAGTTTACCGCTTGTACAAGCGAGGTTCAAATATCTTTTGGTAATAATGACAATCAACCAATTGAATACCATTTCTAACACAAGCAACGCACTCTCAAAGTATTATCATCCGTCAAATTATTCATGAAATGCATACATGCCAGATCTTCGCCTATGTACGTCTACTCTCTAACAATTTTTCCGTAGCGTGATTAATAATTGATGAACGAATGTAAGTGAAGAAAAACTGCATTAGTTTGTCGCTGAATCACATTAATGTATCAGGAATTTTCTTTAATTTTTACTACAATTGAAGACTCGTAATTTTTTAAAATTCTGTGAATATTCTTTAATTCCAACTCTTTTTGTATAAAGATTTAACAACAGATTTTTTCCAGTTATGCTTAAAAATAATCTATAACCTTAATTAACCATTCCATAACCTTCACTGAAACTGATATTTACGAAGAACTAAAAAGACTAAAGCATGCAGTAACACGTTAGTCTAGACATGTAATAAAAGACACTCCAAACATGTGCTGTAGATCTTCAAGAAAACCATTCAGGAAAAAGTATTCTGACTCTCAAAAACTTGTTGTGTACTTATATCAACGTTCAACCTAGAACTAAGCATTCTATTGCCATTCAGTGCAAAATATGTCAAAGATTTGGTCACTCGCAAGCAAAGTAATTTCTAACACCTCGTTGTATTAAATGTAAAGCCGATCATTACTATTCTTTACCTAAAAAGACCAAAAAATTCCTCCTACCTGTGTAAATTGTGAAGGATCATACTCAACAAACTATCGAGGATATTCAATTTTTCAAAGAGATCCATTCATGCACATTCCAATAACTCGCCCACAAACATCTCACCTCGCACCTTTACACATAATAATACTCCTAATACAAAAAACACACACTAATTTCTACCTTTGCCAACAAAATCATCTTAGAATAATACACTTAACACTCATAATGCAAGTGAGAAAAACTCATATAACAATCTTTTAAACCCAACTGAATATTCCCCAGATAATTACATCTAACATTCAACAAGTTATTACCGCCCTAATATGACAACATAATTCAATATACATAATCACACAAAATTTCATGAATTATGACTTGAATAATATAAAAGTAGTAAATCGGAATGCAAATTAAATTAAATAACAATCAAACATTTTTGAAAACTTTATGCACGAATACAATATTTACTTAGCTTGTGGCACAGAAACACACCTAGCAAACGAAAAACTATATTTTTCAGGATATAAAATGTACAGAAACGACAGAACTTCTGATATGACATCAGATATAGCTTCATGAGACGTAGCAACAATTATATTCAACAAATTATCAACAACAACACCATCAAATTACTAGCCCTAATTTAGAATTAGAAACCATAGCTACAAAAATAACACCAAAATCTGATGACAAATTTATAATTAGTATATATTACTCCTAAATATAAATTTTCATTTACTTGATATATATTTTTTAAAAGTCCTATTAATAATATTAATACGAAAATACTTCTTTTTGGCGATTTATGAATGACTCGGCATGTAATGAATGATTTTCAAAATAAGTTTACATTTGGGTTTTCAATACTTCAAAATGGATATGTATTTGCAACTCACTTCAAAACCAGAGAATATGCATATAATTTACATTTAACATTATTATAAATGGAACACTGTACAGCACTGCGCGTTTCGCGCGCTAGCGAAGAACTGCTATTTTGGAGGGCATGAGAGATCATTTAAGCTGAGAGACATCTCACACTTTCTCCGTCCAATGCCACACTGTGGTCTCTTAAAAACTTATGCTAGCCGAGTGTTAAATCTTCGAGATATGTCAAGGCACTCGCGGAGATCGCCACTGCTTCTCTGCAGTAATATTCGCATCGTTGGCCGAGTGCTTCATCCGTCAATAAACCGTTGTTCACCTCTTTCCTTTTCAACCCCGCAACAGCTTACAAAGCTCTTTGCTCGTTCGCGTTTCGCGATTTTGCTTCGGCTGGCTTTCACGAAGAGCGTTGGCGTCGGGCTGTCCATCGCAGCTTCTGAACGGCGTGTGCTTTGAAATAACATATTTCGGAAACGCCCTGAGAGTACCTGTATTTCCCTCTTGTTAAGAGATGCTTAAGAGAAAATGCACAGAATTAATTTGTATGTGCACATACGAATATCCATGAGACGCCACTGCTTGGAACTGACAAGTTCTCTGTTTCATGAAACCTTAATGAAAACAACCACCCTTTACGTGGGATTCAAACCCATGCCCTCCGTTTGTCGGTCGCTACCGCTACCAATTTAGCCAGGAAAAGAACCGAAATGCCGGACAAGGATAACAGTTGTCTGCAGAACAAAGCAACGGGCAGACCCGCGAGTACTGACAGGGAGAAGCACGAGGTGACGCGACTACTGACGGAAATTTCAGAACCTTCATCAAATATGATTCTACAACGCTAACGCTTCATACGTAGCAGAGTATTGTAGACACGAGGATAAAAATAAACGACACGAAAATGAACCTCACTCTGTCATAGTTGTTTCACCCTCTAAAGGAAAGAATTTTATTTGTAATAATATTTGTCACTTTCCAAAGTTGACACCATCAAATTTTATTATAAAGAAATAGAATCTCGTTTTAAGATTTGATAACATTGGAGATGAAATTTTGAATTTTTTGACTTCGAATTCAGAAAACAGTACGTACTGATTTTCAATTAAAATGTATTGATTTCAGTTAAATAGTGATTTAAATATACAAAAATTTAGACTTTATAGACATTTCCCTCGCGCAGGCTTTACACTTTTGTTCAAATTCTCAGCAAACGTAATATATGTTAGAGTCCTCTTACGTTTGTTTTCAGGAATGAGAACTGTTGCTTGTTCTCTGAGGAGAGTAAAATCAAATTACAGTACTGGTCCAGATGATCACAATTGGAAATTATGTTTCGTATTCAACTGTACTCAAAATATTGTTGCAAATATAAATAGATGTGTTTTAATAGCTATATCTGTGTATCTGTTTATAGACATAAGGGGAGTAATTTTAAATGATAAACTAACGATGCTTCCTATGTGATTTTAATGAGAAATGGTTCGTTACTGCACAACAGTTTCTTGCAGATTTCATTTCTATGTTGTCCATACGATTCTACGTATTATCAAAGATAAATCTACTTTTTTGTTACAAACGACGAAAAGTTATGAGTTGACGGTATTGGGGTGCATATTACATACATACATACATACATACATACATACATTTATTAGAACTGCAATTGAGTATAACCCGGTGGCAGTTAATGACAATAATTGCAAAAATTACAACACTTACATTAATAATAATAATACTAAGAATGATAATAATAATAATAATAATAATAATAATAATACCGTACAATACAGTACAAGACGAAAAGCAGCATTGAAAAGTGCATTGATTACGTTCGCCGCACTTCACTTCACAATTAAGACAGTTCTTTATCTATTGCATCCCTATCGCGCCCGCCATTACCCCACCAAAAAAGACGAACAGACGGTCATCACAATTTGAAATGTAATCGCTGCTTGCAAATAATGTAATGAGCTTCAAAATCTATATCAACTTTTTGAAAACTGGCATGGAAATACGTACTAAGTTTGGTTACACATTGTTGGCCGACCATTGAAATATATTGATAAATTGAGCCACGATCTCCGTCTAAACATTAATAAAATTAGTCGAACCATCTGAAAGAAGTTTGTCACCAAAGATTCAAGCGTTTACAAATATCGTCACATGTATTCTAATATTATATAAATAGGGAAAACAATTTCGTGAAAAAAATCCTGCGTCCAATAATTGAAAACTTGTGGGGACATGTTAAAATTAGATGCTAATTTTTCAAAATTGTCACTCCCTGGATGAGGTGTATCATCTACTATGAGAGATGTTTGCCTTTCGCAAGACATTCTATTAAAAACGCTGACTACTATCTGAACAATTGCAAATCTATAATCCATTTCACGCAGGGCTGCACTGATTGCATAGCAAGGGGATAATTAAAATAGTTTAATATGTCCCATTCGCAAAATTAGAATATTTGTGCCTTTACTAGTGGAGTATGTCTTGAATAAAGAAATACCTTTTATATAGAGACGTAAGATCTTAAACGACAGTTCGTTGTTCTACTGTGAGGAATATCTGCCGTGACCCTAGAATTAATGATGGTAACGTGAACACAATACTTTGTAATTAGGATTTTGGAGACTGTCATTTGCAGATCCTTATGGATTTTCACCAGAAGGCATTATATAATCTTATTATTCTTTCGAGTCCGTAATTTCTCCACATGGGTTTGCGCTTATCCTCGTTTTTGCAGGTGTGGGATCGCGTTGCGTGGCGGGACTGGGGCAATCGCGCGGGTTGCCTACCGCAACGGCCCAGGAGCAGCGCGGGGCCGCGGGCGGCCTTGGAGTCGCCTATAAAGCGGCGAGTGGCGGCAGCCGGCGCCAGAGTCCGTCCTCTCCTCCTCGCCGCCACTCCGCCCTCGAGATGCTGCGTTTCGCCGTCCTGTGCGCCGTCCTGGCGGCCGCCGCCACCGCCGCCCCCTCCAAGACAGAGCTCGCCGCCGCCGTCGGTAAGCGCTTCTCTCTAAGACCACTTAAAAACAATTCTATCTATTCAACAAGCGCTTGCTTTTCAGAGAAGTTAGTCAACTTCGCCAGTTCATTAACATTTGGTTATTAACCTAACAGAGGAATCCCATCGGGTAACTAAAAAATTTATTAGTAAAAAATTAGTTTTAAAGTAACAGTTATAAAGACAGATAACAGTAAATTATTTTAGTATTTTTGATATTAACATTATAAATTTAAGCTATTTACATAGTACACAATAATGATGCCGAAACCAGTCTCTTGAAAATTTTGATTTTATTCGTAGTCCCTTATCTCCGGTTTGACCTACATTGAAATCACTAGAAGTAGTTGCGGATGGAAGATGTTCGAACACATTTTGGGCGTTGTTTGGTATAAAGACTGTTATATTTGGTATTTGTATTTCATTTTGTGTTTGTATGTTTGAAATGAACCAAGATGCTTTTACTATTTTTCATGAGAATTTATTTTATGTAATTTGTAAATCATTCGTATTCATTTTGACAGTATTTCTCCAAATTGAGCAGGTATAAGAAAGAGATGGTCGTATAATCGAAGTATAAATTAATTTTCCAGTATATAGATTAGCTTTTTTATTAATAGGTAAACTACTATTTTTCTCTAGTTTTGTTTATTGCAAAGTTTTATTCCATTTATGCTACGCCACTGGCTTCGCAAATAAGGATGGTTTTGAACCATTCTGCAGACAACGAATTAAAATCATTCCGAGCTGCTAAGAAACTAATTTAATTTTTAACTGTTTTTTCTGGCAATTTTTGAAGTTTAGGGGATAATATTCAAGTTCAAAAGTAAATACTTAACAATGAAAACGAAAGCTAAATGTTAATAGTAAAGAAACGACACAACTATCTAACAGTCCATACATTAACCGCGTGTACTGTTTGCGCTAAAAATTATTTCCGACTACCGAAATAATGGAACTAATATTGAAAATTTGTGAAAGAACAGAATTGGAGTATTCAAAACATGTTCTTTCTAAATATATTTCTAATAAAGAGGTTCTCAGCATGCAATCTATGTAAATATATTTTATCAAACGTACTATTTGAATTGAAACCTCTTAATATTTTGACCTCTATTTGAGAACAATACCATTTGGGTAGATTTTTATTCAGGAAATACAAGATTGTTTTATTTTCAAAGTTCCCACTGAGACATTCTTTTTCTCTGTTCAACATTTTCTCAAGAATACTCACACTAACGCGGGATTCTTTGAATAAATTTCCATTTTATGATTCTCAAGAATTACAGGATTTCGCAAGATTCTTGTTTACAAGAACAGTTGCAATAAACTTCCCTCACTCCAAGACTAGGTAAAAAAGCATATCCTGAGATATATGGGAAAGGGAATTTTCTATATATGAACTGATGAGAACGATAACTAAAAAAGGTATAATTTATAATTTAACGGCAATAAATGTTTAGACATACACTGAACAAAAGAAAAAATCGCATGGATGTCAGAGTCAGGAACGTGTAAATACTCATGACAGAAACTATATTTAGAAGGAAGTTTAGATTCAAAGATAAAGTATCTCTTTTTTATGCTTCTCTAATGTTTCTTTACACAATATTTTAAATTTTGCTGCTAAGTTCTAACTGTGCAGAAATATTATTCTACATTCATTATTTCGAAATTAGTATATTGAATTTCAATTGACTTCTTTAACCTGTCCTCGTGAGAATGTTCATCCACATGAAATATATATTTCTTTAGTGACAACACTAGGATGTAAGTATTGATATTCCAAAGTATTGATATTCCAAAGAGAAGTCTTATTTTAGTTGGATGAAATACACGAAATACATGTGAAGAATGGCAAGATGTAAACTTCAAAGATTCTCTTCAAAGATAGCAGAGACAGTTTACATTCAAAATATACCACATATTAACATTATCTAACGCCACTTTCAGTTTTGTATCTGCTGAGGGTTTATTAATTCCAATAAGATACTAAAAAGTCACCATCAAAGTAGTGGAAGGAAGACACCACATTCGCTGACCGTGTGCCTATTATAAAACAGATTTTAATACCTATCAAAATATTTCTTTCTGCCGAGCGTACATATTGTTCAGTAGATTGAAACAGTACCTATCGCGTTGGTCATGCTCTGTACTGTGGAATACTATGCACTGTATTGACTATTTTGTGTCACGTCTACACATTTTCTACCCGACAATTATATCTGCGTGTGAGTTACAGGCGCGGATCAATTCGATTGTTTTAGTGGGGGATCATAGATTTTTGGTAAATAATAAACATATTTGTTGTTATATTCCTTATAATTTTTGTTGTGTATATGTGATGGTAAACAATAACCTTTTTTAAATAATTACATAATTATAACATAAATAAATACTTAAATCCATTTTGCCAAATAAAGGACGGTAACATACGAAAACTCAAGGCCTTTTGGGGGGGAGCGGCATGCCCCCCTCCTGTTCCTGGATCCGCCACTGCGTGTCTAACCAGTGACGGCAGGAAGCCCTCCAACAGCAACAACAACAACAAAACAGTCGCCATTTTGTTGTTCCCCGTGAAGCCCAATCTGCGTCGAGCGCGTCGTTAACACGCACGGGGTTAGCTGTTGCGGGTGACGGAGCGCGCATCGCGGGGACCGGTTCCCCAGCCTTGGGGCCCAAGGCGAGCCAGCACGCGCGGGCGCCAGCGCCTGCGGGGCGAGCGAGGCGCGTCGGGCGAAGGCGAGAGTGGTCAAGACACGGCCGGGCGCCACCGCGCACAGAACCAGTTCTCTGGTCCCCCAACGAGGAAAGTGTTCTTTCTACAGAGTTACTGACAGCTCGCAGAGGTCGTCACCCCGCGCGACTGCACTTTCCGAACGTTTACAGGGGAATGTTTTTGACTCACTAGATTGTTTTCAAAGACTGTGCACCGGGGGGGGGGAGGCAGGGGTGCCGCGGTCCTTGAAAAGCTAGAAGCTTTCCGTAATAAAATATTTTATTTCCTTAAATATGATCAATACTTAAATTCTTTATTTAAGCTGACAAAAGAATATGGAGATTAGAGGATAGGTGAACGAAATTGAGAGAAAGGCTATACCATCCATCCACAAGTGGTAACCCTTTAAATGATTCAAAATAAAATCAACTATTTGTTAATTTTATCATTAAAATTATAAATCAATTCTTTGCAGTAGTTTTGATGTATTTACTAGTAAATGTGTCATATGTAAATAAAGAAGTTTTAATAGAAAGGGGGCTTAGAAATGTAGTTGACCCCTCTCTTATTTTAGGCTGAAAATGTCTATGATTGTCATTGAACGAAAATATCTGATGCATGAGGATCTTTTAGGAGACGAATCTCATTAACTAAAATCCAAGCTAATCTAATTCGTGAAACAACGAATTAACCAGTATAAGACGCACCAAATTTTTATTTAGCAAACTGTCGTATTTAAATTAAGCTGATAATTACTCTTCAATGTTGCAAGAAAATTTTTGTGACGATAGATTCCAACAATGCAAGGAAAATACCAGTGAAGAAATAAAAAAATGACACGTATTACACCTCTTCATGTTTCAACTTAGAATATTACATTCATTCTGTATAAATGAGAATGTATGTATATTTTTTTAAATATTCTGATAAAAAAACAGTGGTATTTAAATGGCAATGCTTTTCAAGGAAAAACAATATGTCAAAACGATTTTCGAATTTATGCAACTTTCAACTGTATTTTCTGTTGAGGTTAACCACAAACCATGACGTTTCTGTGTTGTGCAACTTCTCTGGAAAGCAAATACAGCCTGTATATTGAGATAGATTTCTAAACAAATTATTTTTGTTTTTTCCACTATTGTACTCAAAAGTCAGTAACGGTCTTCTGCAGAATTAGTCACCTTGAAACATTTTTGCAACAAATCAAGCTGTTAAATCTAACAAGGCTTATGTAATGCCAAAACGTGACTACCGCTAAACAGCATCTCACTTCCTGATATCTCGAATGACGAGATACAGACTTCAAGGTTATGGGACCTTCGGTGCCAGGGAAGTTCTTGCTCGCCCAAGAAAACTGCTTGCACCTCGGGCTGTCGAAGGGCAATGACAGTCAACCCCTACGTAACGTTGCACGTGACACGTGCACGCAACGTTGCAAGTTGCAAGTTGCACGCAACGTTGCACGTGAATGCGCGCGGAGTGGGCCTTCCAACTCTCGTGTGAACTACCTTACTGTCACCTTTCGTAGCACCTTCTTGTAGGAAGTAGACTACTCTGGTAACTATCAAGATTATTGAGATGGCGCGTGGGCGAAAGTAGAATCGCAGGACACAAACTGAAGGAAAATACCCCTCTGCGCTTTTTAGTTTCTTCACTTGATTGGTATCGCTATGAATACCTTACTGCTGAGTATTTCGTATTCCGACAAATGCCTCAAATTTTATCTCGCAAAGCCTGGCAACACTAGTGCCCCTATTGATGCACACTGTTTTGTTCATAGTTTTCATGGGAAATTGACAGATCCTAAAGTTCTTAGGTACTTTGCGCCGGTTTCGTCATTTTATATTCAATGTTAGGAAAGTTCACCTGTCGTTGAGAACCACCGATAAACCCAACATCAATCAAGATTGATATACTCGAAACTTTCTTAATCCAACCAGGCGGCGGAATCGGGTGAAAGGATTCTATGAAATGGCGGCGGTCTTTCAGGTTGCGCTCCTCTGGACCTAGGGAATGCGATACGCCTCGCCCGGTTGTGAGGCGCAGGAGCGGCGCATGCATTGCATAACCCGACGCGTGGAGACGGCGACCCCTGGCTCCCCGCCAGCCGCCAGCCTCCCCTGTGCGCCACGCCGTGCCGTGCCGTGCCGCGTCGTGCCGTGCCGCGCCGCGCCGCTGCGGCTTCCCGGTCCGTCTCTGGGGCAACGCCGGCTGATGACGGGGGCGGGGGTGGCTGTGCTCCAAGAGCGGATTCGGCCGCGCGGGCGGGGAGGGAGGGGGCGGGGGCGGGGGCGGGGGCGGGGGCGGCTAAGAGCGCTGGGAAGTGGGAGGCCACGCAGGGAAGAGGAGTCATTCATGAAACTTGCAGATTCGAAGAAAGGAACATAAAATTCACAGAGAGTATTCTGAAGTTGTTGATTTGGTTGATAGCTTTCTTTCAGATAAGAAACTCACGAATGATCTAGATAACTTTATTTTTCAGACGTTCTTGCATGAAACGTAAAAGTATTAGAACAAAATCCTTATTTCCTTAATTTTGTAATTTGTTTTTGAAACCGTTTTCATGAAGAATTTAGGAGTATCAGAACTTCTTATACATTAAAAAATCGTGTCTTTTGTTAACATTTTGTCATTTAAATCAGAAACTTTCAATACACTCTGAGTAAACATTTCAAGTGTGTTTTAAGTTAAAATACGTTCTTTAAATTCTTGGTTCATGATAAATATTGCTAATGGTGGACAGGGAAATGCAATAGTGAAAAACATTAGACGGTTACAGCAGCAAAAGGAGTAATAAAATTTAATGTCAGTGAAGTACAATGACCTCCTTCTTGTGGTGACAACGCTCTTACAGAAACGCCAGGTACTGTAATTACAGATCCGATGAAAGGCGTCGCGATTCTCATGTAGCTTTTCCTAAGGCCTTCTAGAGGCTCGTTAAGAAACAGGTTGCGTTACGCAAGTTGTCCGACGTCAGATCAACTTTTTACAAGATGAAGAAACGATCGAGTGCCTGTAATGAAGTTCTTAAAAAGATGCTATTTTCTTTCTCCGAACATTTCCTTTTACAGAATAACTCTGCAACAGGAACAATGTGACATAACGTTTTTGCAATAGGACAAACAATTACCTACTGAATCGTAACTGAAGTGAAAGCTATATTGTTTTGCTATGTAAGAAGAGTGAACATCTAAAATGACTGTAAAATAGAAAGATCTTAGAGAAAGTTTTTTCTTGTAATAATATTTTTGAAGACTAATAAAACGATCAGAAATTTAATTCAATTTTTAAGATTTTGATGGAACGAAATATTTAAGTAACAGTTGTTTTTGTTATGATTAATGCAATACTGCTCTACGATTAAGGGTACTTTCAAGAGACATGTTTCTTGCTATGATTATCAATAGCACATGTGATGGTGCCCTTATTTATCAATAACATTAGTCCCCTCCCTTAATAGAAAGCGTATCAGGCGTGACTATACCATAGCTAGAACTCATGAGCTTAGACTGAAGAGATCTTGAAGTTCACTAGTTTCAAATCTGGTTCTCACCACATTGTAAATTTATTGTTGCAGGCGAGAGGTTAAAACTGTGTGGCCGCAGTCGCTCTGACTACAACGAATGCATGAAGGAGCGATTGGAGCAGCTGCTCCCCGAACTCGCAGAAACAGGTAACTTTGTGATTACACTTGTATAAACATACTGTCACGCCATTAGTTCCATTGTGTACTCTTATTCAAAAACAATGGTGGTCGTTTAAGAAAATCATTGTCTATTTCATTAATCCCAGTTCATTTCGAAAATCCGAATTGTCTTTTCAATGTTAACGTAAGAAGTGAAGTTCTATAAATGTAGTAGTACGCCAGAGCCATTTCCAGCGTTCACTGTCCAGAATATTTCATGCTCTTAATCGAATCTCAACATTAAATCATTTTTAATTTAATAACATTGTTATTTTAAAAATAGATTTTAACGTTGAAATCCAAGGATGAAATAAATGTATAATTCAATAAACAATATATAAAATAGAGTACGTGAATCTGAAAGCAAATAATTTTTCGATTTGGTGATCCTTGTGTGTGAAGCTACTAAAACAATGTCATATTAAAAACAGTATCATATAGTTTGAGAATGAATGACTAATTTTCTGAAAACAGTAATATTGGAAAGAAAAAACGATGATTCCAACTTAAGTACCATCCCGACTAATTCTAAAATAGCTATTACACCTTTCACATATTATTAAATATTATTTTTTAGGTATAAAATTTATTACATAATGATTTAATAAAAGGTTACAAAACGATGTATTGATGGGCATTAATACACGAGTAAGAAGTATCGACAGGACTGACGAACGAGCGAATGCCATAAATTGTATACATGTGTTTTAATACATCGAACCTAGTTATTATTATGACTTTTCTCATATCTGTGGAGGTGTTAATTGTATCCACTTCCGTATAACATTTTAGCAATTCAATATGTCGGAGTCGTTGTCGTTGTAACAATGTATGCATCATATTAACTAGAACGATGAACAATAATTAATTACCTGCCAATGCTTCGTTTGTAAACTTATCATCGATCAAACCGCTACTACAAAGAAGCTATGTTAAATACGAATGGGTGAAAACCAGAACGGTTTAATAAATACTGAGAAATCTATTTAAGTGAATATCACTGTCAAGTCGTGGTGCTTTGTTTCATCACTAAAATCACGGCATTTCAATTGTTCATTCAAGCCACAAAAATACACACGGTTTTCTCAGAATTTATAAAATGTCACTTATCCGTTTTGGTTTTCACCCATTCATACATAATAATGAGTGATATATACATACATATATACATATATACATACATATATACATATATACATACATATATACATATATACATACATATATACATATATACATACATATATACATATATACATACATACATACATATATACATACATACATACATATATACATACATACATATATACATACATACATATATACATACATACATACATATATACATACATACATATATACATACATACATATATACATACATACATACATATATACATACATACATATATACATACATACATATATACATACATACATACATATATACATACATACATATATACATATATACATACATATATACATACATATATACATACATATATACATACATATATACATATATACTTACATATATACATATATAACTCCAGGAACTTTCCGTTCCAAACTCCAGTCTACCCTCATACATTCTTCCCCTTTTCTTTTCCCAGTTTCCCTTCCCCTCCACCACACCTCCCCGTTCGCATCCCCATCTCGTACCCTAACCTCCCGTCTCTCGGTGCACCGCGCCGTGTGCCGCGCGTGCTGACGGTGGCGTGTGCGCAGGCATCCCCGAGGTGGGCGTGCCGCGCGGCGAGCCCACCGAGATCCCGGAGATGACGGTCCACTACCGCAACGGCAACATGAGCGCCGATCTGCGCATCCGCAACTCGCGCACGTGGGGCGCCGCCGGGCTCAAGATCCGCAGCGTCAAGTGAGTTCCCTCCAGCCGACACGACTTACGCGCTTGTAACGAGCGAAAGCTCTTTTGAGAAACTGACTGGTTGTGGGATAGAAAATAGTAATCCACAATTGATGGACGTCGGGAAAAATTAATGAAAGTCCCTGAGAAATCTGTTCAGTTTTGATAATGTGATCTTGGATTATGTTTTGGGGAAGAATATTGCCAAAGGATTCTTAAAATCAAATTCTAAGAAATCTTAATATTTCGAATTGATTACTAATTGTAACATTGCTACTGATTCAGGTAGCAAAGTTCCAATTATCATGGTTATCAACAACTCATCATTCTCTGTGTAGCAAGGCTTCTCGAATGCAAGAATTAGGGTCAGAGTGCGCACGGTTGCCTGCTATAGTAGTCCGCGTACCACTTGGCTTTCATTAGACTGAGCCGATCGCGCCTAAGCGCCTCCCCTCATAGAAGGCCAACTCGGCGGTCCACACTGCTGGCCCGCACATTAGCCAGGGCGGTTAAGGAGCGACCAGGGCGATAACCCAAAGCGGTTCGCCCCATTTGAGCAGCCTTGCTCTATATCATGTGAAGTGGTCCGTGAGAGACAATCACAAGTCCCACTCCAATGTAGTTTCGAGGTTCAACGGGATATAAGTAAGGCGTGACAGAATGTCGATAGAGATCCAAAAAGTCAGGTATTATTCAGACATCTGATGAAACAATTGAGACATATGTTTCAGACGGGAAAGAGGGTTGACTGATGTGCAATTTGTTATTGAGAAGTCGAGAAACTCGAAAGTGTGGCGTACAACTATAACTCACTAAATCCTCCGTTCAATACTATTAGGAAGGATAACTTAAAACAATCCACACAAAACCCGTTAAGTGTGCTACTGCTAGAAATAGTCCTGTATCAAGTAGATTTAAGGTAAAAACAAACGTTAGCAATGATGATACTACGATGGTTTCGTAGTCCATTATAATAATTTTACTGTGATCTTCGCAAGTTTCGAATGCAATGATCTACGAAATGAAATATTTCTGGACGTTCTCCTACATTTATGGAGTGTACCCCTTTACCGATGCACGGATTATCAGAAACGTTCAAAGCTGGGTTGCAGTATACAGCAATTTTCACTAATAAAACATTGCTTGGAAAATTCTCACGGGTCCCACTAGTTTTGAACTACCATTTTAACTAGTGTGTAGATCGAAATACTGAAATCCTTCTTGTTGTGCTTATAGGTCCATTGTAAATGACCCTGAAGTGTTCCGCTTTGAAGTAGGCTACTACATGCCCCGAATCTTCACTGAAGGAGACTACAAGGTGGATGCTCGTCTCGTCGTGCCGATCATCACCAAAGGATACTACAACATTACTATGAGTAAGTGATTTCCACAGGGAAACGGAAACAAAGAGACAGATATTGTTAAATTTCGAATATTGAAAGAAGAAAGGCGAATTTCATCCCTAGAATTTAAAATGCATTATAGATCGTTACCGTAGTTATTAGACCCACTGACAAGAGTAACCTCACAACTAAAAAATATTGTAAATTAAATGGAAAAAATTTGCTTTAATTACGCAGGCAAACAAAATAAAAAAGTTGTCAAATGTAGAGACTTTAGATACTTTTCTATATGTATGACGACGTGCTAAATCCGAATCTGAAGTCAGAATTGCACCACCACCGTCCGTGGTTTAAAAAAAACGCCGAAAACCCGGTAATGGCGCAATTTTGGTTGTGCATTCGAATTCAGTGCGTCGACATACATAGTGAAACATGTGTCAAGTCTTTGAGCCTGACAACTCTTTTGTGTGTGTGTGTGTGTGTGTGTGTGTGTGTGTGTGTGTGTGTGTGTGTGTGTGTGTGTGCCTGGGTTATTAACACAACTGTCTCCCTTCTCAGCTGACGTGACTGGCGTGTGGGAGGTAACCGGCGAGCATTACAAGAAGCGCGGCCAGGATTTCGTGCGCATCACCTCCTTCAAGATGCTGCCGGAGGTCGGCGACATGCGCATCTATGCCTCCAACCTGGTGCCCGGCAACCCCGAGCTCAGTGAGTATCTGTTGCGAAGCTTTTACGGCGTCTTGTCCTATAGCAATTGCCTTGCCCTGTCGAATTTACATCCTTCGAAGTCAAACCTATACATTCTTTTGTACTACGTTCTATATTTCATATTTGAATATATGCAGGCTTATTTCAAAAATGAATAGAAACCATAAAAAAAATTATTTATTAAAATAAATTGCTTGTACAGGTTAAAAATTACCCCTTTTTAATGTTCAAACAGAGAAAGTATTAATTATCTGCAGTTATTTCTTATATCGGATGATTTTTTTACCAATTTTACTATTTTTGAATAATTATTAAACAAAATTATATTTAATTAAATTTCAACCAAATGTTCTCACACATCATGGCTTTAGGAATCAGATGCGTTTGATTCAAAATAATTCATTGTGCACGACTGAAAACATTTCTAGTTGAAAGTTTATATCGTCTCTTATACTTCAGGAATTGTTCGCACTGCTTCGGGAAAAGTACTATATAATCTATTTAAAGTGAAATTCATTTCAATAGCAAAATGCAAAACCACAAATATTTGTTTCTTTGACTAAATGTAAACTATTACAAAACTTTCCAACTTCACCTAAATGAAATATATTTCAATTAGGTTTCAATTTTAATGTTAAGAACAAGTGGTTATTTCATTACCCTGAGAATCATCGTGGCACAAATATGCATGAGTAACTCTGGAAATACGACAAAGCATTGCAACAGTCTTCACCCTGACTTTATGAAGGTTCTGCTTTTAAACAAAGATTGATTGCCACCATTAATCACTAACATATATTCATATATTCACAGGCGAATACCTGCTGGCGCTCGCCAACCAGTACTGGCTGCCTCTGTACGAACAACTGTTGCCGGACACCAACGAGGCGTGGGGCCAGATTATCGTCGAGAGAATGAACCGAGTGTTCAACAAGGTGCCCTTCGACGCCATGTTCCCCTTGGAGTAAAACAGCCGCCCGAGAGCGCACGGGCGTTCCTCTTCTTCTCTTCACGCTCACATCTTTCCCTGAAGAGGGCTGAAAGTGTTCTTCGGCGACGAAGTCGTACTCTTCTACTTTCATCTGAGAATTTTGCATACGAGCATTTTCAAAGAAATGCGCCCCAAATGCGTACGTGTATAGTACACTGGGTTCCTTCGAGCTTCAGGAAAGAAATGTTCAACACCAATGTTTAGTCATGAAAGTGCATACCGAACTAAGTAGTTAATCCAGATGTGGATGAAACGGAATGAAAGACAAATTTGTCGAAATCATGGTGCATGCACTGCACGGTGCGATTGAACAGTGCATCTCAGATTATGTGAGGTTAAGATTCAAAAGGTTGCGAAGCAATGTACTCTGACAAGTAAAAGATGCGTTGCTTCGTAAATAATACACGAAGTATTTGCTCAAATTAGTTATATTGGATTTTTCAATAAGATATGGAAGTAAGAACGTACAAAGAAAAGAAAACTAATTAAATAGGTTTCGAAAAGTAACGAGAGAGAATATTTTATGATAGTCATATGTTTCTTTGAAAGTTATATTCAACTTTCTTTTCATCTCATTCTTCATTATATTTCTATTGTATAGTACAAATATTGTACATCACTGTAAATAAACTCTTCAATACTTCGAAGTGTTTTTATTGTACATTTTTCTTGCTCCAGACGTTTATATTTTTCAGTTAACGAGGACCAATCGGAAAGCAATGTGCATTTCTACTTACACTAAAAGTGGAACATTGATACCTGACGGAAAATATAACGTTGCATTCCTCTTGAATGCAACAGCCATTCAATTTGAGGCTCTTGACAAAATATTTTACGAGGTTTAAGTTTCTTCTCTTCTTCCCCAAAAGCATATCTCACCCGGAAATGTTTCCCACCTTGTTTACTACATTATCAAGCATATTGTCAGCGCTGAAGTTTCGAAAACAACTATGTGTCTTTAAGTGGTAGTCGATTGGCGTCAAACTTGGGCAATCAGGGGCATGATCAAAAGCTCTGACATTTTTGTCTCTCCTACGTTTTAGCCCCACACCGTGATGCATTCTTCCATGGCTAAATATGTGCGCTCTGGCCTTCGGCTGTGATAACCTCTTATAGCTACACAATCACGAACAGCTATTCCGAACGATCTTTTTTACTCACGGGACAACGACGGGTTTGCGCCTAGCAGACATCGACTTTGTTTGAGCACATAGCAGCGAGAATGCGCATGTCATATTAAAAGACGAAGTGTGCTGCATCGCTCCTTGACCATGCAAACGGGTCATTACCACAGTGTCCAGTCATTGCAGTAAATCCGCAAAATATACCGTTCAATCGGACGGAAATATATTGCGATGGCAATTTCAGAAGTGCTCGACCTTTTGAACAGGATGTCGCTTCTTGTACCTGCACACGGATCACTAACACAGTGTCCAGTCTTTGAAGTTTATCCGGAAAATTAACTGTTCAATCGTAAGCAAATAAATTCCGTGGCCAATATCAGTGCTTCAGCATTTCAACTGGATGTCGTCTCTTGAACATGCACACAGGTCAGTATCACAGTGTCAAGTCGTTGCAGTAAATCCGGAAAAGATCCTGTTCAATCGGACAAAATTATATTCCGACTGAAAAATCAGAAGTTCATCAGCTTTTCAACTGGATGTCGCACGGGGACAACGCAATCGGGTCACTAGCACAGTATCTAGTCATTGCTGTAAATCCGGAATATATACCGTTCAATCGGAAGCAAATTTATTCCGATGGCAATATCAGAAGTGCTTCAGAATTACCACTGGATATCCTCTCCCGAACATGGAAACGGGTCACTAGCACAGTTTTCAGTCCTTGTAGTGAATCCGGAAAATATACCATTCAATCGGACGCAAATATATTCCAATAGAAACATAAAAAGTTCTTTAGCATTTAAACTGGATGTCGCTTCTCGAACAGGCAAATGCATTACTAGCACAGTGTCCAGTAATTGCAGTAAAGCTGGAAAATATAGCGTTCAATCGGATGCTGACACTATCAGAAGTGCTTCAAAATACAGGAGTGCGGTTGAGACGAGTGACGCACGCTGTCCGTAATCCACGGTGTTGCTATGGCATTGATCAATACAGGCCAGTCCCACCTGAGTGGATTAACACATTGAACTTTGTTTTGGCCCAGAACTTTGTTTTCGGCCCAGAAGCTGCTAGCTCTGATGATGATCGCAACGCGATCGAAATGATCATAAGTTGATTAAAAAGTTTTGATACCGGACAATATCTTTAGTCATTTAACACATTGAACTTTGAGTATACCCACGGCAGAGTGGCCAGTCTAAACGCTTGTGACACAGTCACAGCGTACACCGGACGCGACGAGTTACAGACGCAAATATATTTCGATGGCAATATCAAAAGAGCTTCAGTATTTCAACTGGATGTTGCTTCTCGAACAGGCAAGCGGATCACAAGCACGGTGTTGCAGTCACCGTAGTAATTCCGGAAAATATGCCGTTCAATCGAACGCAAATATTTCTGATAGAAATATCAGAAGTGCTTCAGAATCCCCGGATATCGATTGAGACGAACAACGCATGCTAACCGTAATCCATGGTGTTGCTTTGATTTTGATCAACAGAGACAAGTCCCACGTGGGTGGATTAACACAATGAACGGCAGAGTCTAAACGCTTGAACGGCAGAGTCTAAACACAGTCTAAACGCTTGTTCAACGCTCACAGCGTGCCCCGGACGCGACGTGTTACAGACTCCTTAATAATTAGTGAGGTCAAGAAGAGCAGTTTTTAGTACCCCTTTAACCAAGTCCCACAGCATAACTAATATTTTGTGTGATAGGACAAAGAAAGGAAAGATCGCGTGCGCGCGCCATTGCTCATTGCCTGTTGGTTAGGTTCCTTCTCCGCTCACTTCTCCTCTAGACAGCGGCCTATCTATATAGTTAGTGTCGAACATCGTGACGCTGTCTGGGCATAGAACCTAGGACCTCCCCATTCAGACTCACTGCAGTGACATCAATCAATACCCTGAGCCACCTAACCTGTTACTTAATACTATAAAATTACCCCTTTCTCCGATCAACATGTCAGCCATCAATTGAAAAACCGAAATGATATAACTCATCATTACGCCAATACTAATAACATTGAGAAAGTGTAGATTTAACAAGAAAGAGATATAACATTGTTAAAAAATTGCATTATGGAACAAATTTCTAGCTTCAATATTGAAGGTAAATATCAGGTCCGAATAATCATAAACTTTGACCTTTAGACTGCAAGGTCTTCCGACAATTTGCAAGCTGAGACCAATCCACCTAAAATATCTTTAATTCTTTAAATGACACTTTTGGAAATAATTCAATATATTGGGCTAAATTCTTTCACAAAATTGTAATGAACAGTGTTGAAGCATTTGCAAGAAAACTAAAAGGAATATTCTCGTAATAAATGCTATTTTGGGTAGTTTAGAAAACGATATAGATGATAAATGTAGAAACAAGTTAAATGTATTAAATCACAGATTGATTTATTAACCTTTGTCAGTGTTACAGATACAGTTATGATTTTTCTGTTTCCTGCAGTATTTTGTTTTCTATGACCCTTCATGTTATGTATAGAAAAAACAGGGGTAGAATAAGAACAGATTTTTGTCGATCTATTAATTACAATGAGCCAGAAATCAAAAGTCGTTATCCAAAAAACAAGCCGTCACAGAAATTTCAATAGATGTCTGAAGCTTCGCACAGTCGTTAACTTTCACCACAAAATAATCCGTAGACACAGTCCTGTCGTCAAGAACATAGTCTTGGAAGCTCACTCACTCTACCAGTTGACCTACTAAATACCACTCTCATGCTTCCCTGGCTCGGGACCCTTATATACTCTGCCCCGAGCCCACTGCCCGAGTCTACGCGCTTCCCGCATTTACGGCGGGGAAACTGGGTGTAGGCTGGCGGTGGTCGTGCTTTGCTGCCTCGATGAGAATCCAACGCCGTTCACCCCGCTCCCGGTGGCGCCTTGGAGAACTACTCATTTCGGCCGCAGCACTGGCTCGGTCGTACCTTGGGGGGGATCACAGTGGGCCGCACCTACCACGTCGGGCACAGAGTGCCCCCTAGCCCGTCTCAGCGGGCACAATTGCTATGTATACAGCACTTCATGCGGACACATTTTTGAGGAAATCAGCTTATGTTGTCTCTTCAAAACCACAAACAGTAAAAGCAAGCTGATGAGAATATTTTGAAGTGTTCTAAGTAGAAATTCAAAACGTTGCAAAAAAACCAGTTTGCATAGTTTCGTCAATGTTAGATGGAATTTATATCAACTCTTTCTTAGACAACCAAGCTGAAAACGTTGTTGTTACAGCATGTGTACCTCTCAGTTTGGTAATAAAGTTAAATAATGTTTCAAAGTGCAGGGTTCTACTTGCGCGAGCTTACATACCTTTCTTAAGAATCAAAATTTTCTCTAATATTTTATTAAAATTGATTTATTTATATTTGCATCAACGTCCAGGTTATTAGCTACTATTAACAATTATACTCGTAAATACTTTAAAATACTCCATTTATAATTAGATACAACATTCAATTCACACAGTACAAAGTGGAAGTATTTAAACTCACTGCCTTAGATGATTGAATCTTGGTCAACTTTACAAATGTAATCTAGTTTTAGTAGGACTTTGTACCATTCACACGTGGGGGAAAATATTTTTGCATTAAGTAAAGATGGCTCAGCTTTTAGTATCCAGATGTTATTCTCGAGAGGATTACTTTTCCTTGCGGCTCATTTTGCGGCTCATTATTAAAGATTCTTTGGCATTCATATATCATTGTACTGCCCAGTTGGTGGGATGTTTATTGAATTCACCTCTTAATTATAACTTTTGAACTATTATACACTTGTATTTCGCTATGTTGGTCAAACAAATTTCTTCGCAACGTTTCACCCGCGATGTACGAATACTACAACACGCACCAATGACCAAGACTCGCCGCCATCCGCGATCATCGAGGTATGACCAATGAAGACGAGCAAGGCTGAATACCTTACTTGCAATCAAGCAAGTATCCAGTCCACAAACCAGATAACGTATATTTGCGAGGTCACGGCTATTTTGATGATCCTGCCGAAACACATCTTCGCTTTGAATTATTGAGACTAATAGGCGACAGGATGCACGAAGGATTACCAGGCTTCTTTGGCCACGTTGTTGCGGACATCCACTACCTTTTTGATAGCTTATCAGCTGTAATCGGGGTAATATCCAAACGACTTCTAAAGGTCAACGTATCTACTTTACTCGTAGACGTACGTCACAAACTCAGTCCTTCCAGCCGAAGACGAATCTGACGATGAGGATTCCGACCACAAGGATGAACGGCAAAAACCAACAGCCAATTTGAGCTTGGATGGATGCCGTCAACGCCACTCACCTACAAAAAAGCAACAAGCTTGAGTCATGCGGTATCAACGGTCAAAATAAATTCCCAGACGACATCGACAGCCTTGCGCCCAGCAGACATCGATCTTGTTTGAGCACATTGCAGCGAGAGTGCACATGTAATCTGAAAAGACGAAGTATGGAGCACCGCTTCTCGAACATGCTAACAAGTCACTCGCTCAGTGTCCAGTCATTACTGTAAATTCGTAAAATATAACGTTCAACCGGACGAAAATATATTCCGATAGCAAGATCAGAAGCTCTTCAGCATTTCAACTGATGTCGCTTCTCGGACATTCTTAAAGGCCACAGACACATTGTCCAGTCAATGCAGTAAATCCGGAAAATACACTGTACAATCGGAGGCAAATATATTCCGATGGCAATATCAGAAGCGCTTCAGCATTTCAGCTGGATGTCGCTTCACGAACATGCAAATGGGTACCTAGCACAGTGTTCAGCATTGCAGTAAATCCGGAAAATATACCGTTCAATCAGACGCAAAAACATTCCGATGGCAATATCAGAAGCGTTTCAGTATTTTAACTGAATGTCTCTTATGGAAGAACTATGGTAAATTGAATGTGTACTGAAACCTAACATACAAAAACATTATTATTCATAATAAACATTATAATAATTTGATGTTTACTGTTATTAATAATAATAATAATAATAATAATAATAATAATAATAAAAAAATTTAGATGTATTCAAAATATTTCTTTGGAGATAAACAGCGCCCTGTGTCAATTCTGGCGACGTCCACAGTATATTTCCTCAATGCTGTAAGTTAATAGAATACAATGATTTCTTTAGGTAAATCTACTTAAGTTTATAGAACCGTATATACTGCTGTAATGAGAAGATATTAAATGCCGGTAACGATTATGAAAATAAAGATTGCAATAAATTTTATGATGATTAAAAAAGAAAAATATGCCATAGGCTTACGTTATAATGTTATATAGACGCTATCTGACGGATGCGTTGAAAACTACAGAAAACATTCAGCCACAATGTATATTATATATATATATATATATATATATATATATATATATATACATACATACATATATATACATACATATATATACATACATATATATATATGTATATATATATATATATGTATATATATATATATATATATATATATATATATATATATATATACAGAGAGAGATAGAGAGAGGGAGAGGGGGAGAGAGAGAGAGCATTTTGGGATTTTTCGAAATCCCTGTTTACTGAAAACTAGGAAACGCTTCGCTTAACTTAAGAATCAACAGATTATCTTTTCATTTTAGATCGTTCTTTTCCCGCAGATGGTAGCACTTTAATATTAATTGACATATTGTAATATACGCTGTCTAATCAACTAAACTAGCCCCACGTTGGGACCAGCCAAATGTAATATACGCGGGGGAGGGCGCCAGGTTCAGCTCCTGAAATGTGGCTGGATGGAAGTGTTGGGAGGTCATGAATTATAACACTGAGTCATTTATAACAAATAGTAGTTTATTCCTGGCACCATGAGCTGCCAGGGAAGTTACAGGTCGCAAAGGGCGACGCAAGTTTCTTACTAACTCTACTCTGTGAGCTCATTGCCCTAATTACTAATAGGCTAATTCTCTTAAGGCTAACATATCAGGCTTAATCTCTGATGAAACATGCAGTCCACCATTTATGATCTGCAGGGCCTGAGCGCGGCCACTATCAGTTTCTCGCCGTAAAATTGTCCTGCGAGACAGCTTCGCCTGGTAGCGTTCACCGCTGGCAGTGTTGAGTCCCAGGCTGGTCACGCGGCGCCCTCTGAGGTAGGGGCGGCGGCGGTCTCAGGTCGCCGACCTCTCTTGGCGCGTCCCCTCTCTGGGTGGTGCTGGCGGCCTCAGGTCGCCGACTCGAGCAGGCTCAGTCGGTCGGGTGGCCACGGGCGCTGGCGTAATGCGGTGTGGGCTATCAACGGGCCCGGCGTAAAAAAAGCGCGGAGACCGACGGGCCGATGCGGAAATAGCGCGGGATCCGACCGTCTCCCGCCCGAGTTTCCTCCGCGACAAGTCCACTGGTTGCGTTCAAAATAAAACCAAACTTTACTCTGGGAAAGTATTTCCCAAGTCGCGTTCCGATTCCTCCGCTCCGGGAAGTCTTTCCCTACTCGCGTCCCGATCCTCATTACTTTTCCTTCGTGCACCCCGTTTTTAAGAAAACTCCCTTTCCCCTTCCCAAAATGTTTCTAACTCTGTAAGTTTACCCCTTCCCTCATGGCGAAGCTTCCCATTGGCTGAGGGTAACTGCGTTGCAGGATTCTGATTTACCAATCATGTGGCAATTTTCCTGTAATTTTCCATAGATCGTTCTCTGTCTAACACCGGCTTCTCTCCTCTCTCTCGCTTCCCTTTGTCAAAGGTTCCAGAAGCTTCTGGCAGCTGTCTGGACACGTGTTCAAGCAGGAGTGCATTTTCAAGGGCCCTAAACGGTCGGCATGGGCTAATCGGCAGCCTGCTGTGTTTAATTTGTAAATAGCCCCTGTGGAGATTCGGGTGCCTTACCCAAGGCGCGTGCCAACGAGTGCGGGGGTGGGCATTGTTCGAAAGGGGACCGGCTGACGGCTGAGAAAGGTCTCGTTCACGACGCGTCGTAAACGTGTCTTCCTCTTAATCGACACCCGTGCCAACCCCTTCGGGAACTCCGCGTTCCTTCCCAGGGTGGTGGCAAAAGAGGGGGCGCGAGGGCGTGCATTGTTCGAAGGGGGGTTTCGGCTGACTGCTCGGCCGGGTCCTACAAAGGGTAATAAACATGTCTGCCTCTGATGGGGGCTGAGCGCGGTCGTGGGCGGAGCCTTCGTGACAAAAGGCCTTCGCGACCTACTTTTGCCGCGTTGGAAGCTATCTCTCGATGAGATTATTATGTTATTATTGGCGACGCCACAATAAAATTATACTAATTGATTGGTGACGCCACAATGTCGTGTAGGTACTTCAATATTCCAGGCACGCTCAACATTCCACATGATACACAAATAAGAATTGATGGAAAACAATGTCTTCTATGTTAATTACATTACTTAATGATCCAAGAAATAGCTATGTAATGGATTTTCCTGGAGACTGAAACTGTTTCAATTTACTCATTGTAAAAATATTCTCAAATCAACATGTTACATTAAAGTTAGCACTTTTTACGACTCTTTCCAAATATTGAGCTAATTTTGTGGAAAATGTTTTTTTAATATTGATACAAATTGTAGGTATTCTATCTTCATTATGATAATGAATAAAACGTATTTTAAGTATTACACAAACTGTATATATGTATTTATCTGGGAATGACTTGATACACGAAGTATTTTCAAACAACGATTATAATAACATCAAAATGAGGAACGAAAGACATCAATTCATCGAATAAAACTCAAGGTTAAAAAAACTAGGTAATGTTTTTCTCCGACATGTGTGCAGTAAAAGTTCATTTTTGCGAAAAGTTAGTTTTTAATACATCAATTAATTGTGATCTCTAAGATAGTTGCATTTTGTATGGAAACAATTCAATATGTTCTTTAATTATTCTCACAAAAAGCGTATAGACAATTATCGTTATTTCACGAATTTTGATGAAATCGATTTTCCTCTAAAATGTTTAAGAGAAAGAGTGAAGAGTTACGATTTCTTTGTTACTTTGGGTCATGCAATTAAAATATTCTGCACTACACACACTTTTGCAACTGTGCAGGGATGGTTGGTTGAGGAGGATTAACGTGCTTAGCGAGTTCTCAGAAGCGTTGGTACGGTTTTTCTGTTTCCGGTCACACGTGTTTTCCGCCTTCATAATGCGTTATTCATAAATGTACAGTGGCATACCAAGAGACAGAGGCTAATAGTGATACTATGCATAGGGCCGAATTCATAATCTATCCTTACGGCGTGCTTAAGCAATAAGCAATTCCTCAAAATGAGAGGTCACTTAAGGAGGCTAGTATTTCATAGAAATCTCTTATGAAAGCACATGTGATTGTTCCTTTAGGTATCTGAAATGTTGCAACGTTGCATTTCTGTCAGCTGACCCAGTGTTTAACAGTGGTTTCCGTCGTTTGGTAGGTCGTTAACTGTTTTCGTAGTGAATTGTGTGTTTGGTTGAATTTATGAAACTTATAAGGGAGGGCATTATGGCATTTTATTAGTTCAAATACGAAATATTTATATCTGAAGAAAATGTATAAAATTCTTGATGTTACGGACCAACATTTCTAAAAATTTCAAAAATTATTCGGCACAATGTAGCTTGACTAACTATATAGAGATCTGCGCAATCTAAAACAAGATGTAATTTAATTTAAATATTTTTATCATATCTAGAATAAACTTATTTGGAAGATATAATTACACTTTTCATTCATAAGATTGTAAAAGATATGAAATATCTTGGGCAATCTTATAGAACGAACCTAAAAGGATAAAGTTGTGTAAAACTTAATGCGATATTATTAATTCTTAATGCTATTATTAGCATCTTTGTAAGAAGAGGCACGCTTCTCTTTGTCTCATTTTTTCTTTCGTGGATGAGAGGAACAAAATTATTTACAACAGTGATTTTATGAGTACGAAAGTATCTTCTGAATTCGTTGTATATTTCCAATGTGTTACAAAGAGTAACATCATTTTGAGGCTTTGCAAGAGAGTGGATGTTTTCGAATGGTTTATTAAGCTTGTTTGCGAAAATGGAATCAGATTTGCTGTAACACCCACAGATTTTTCATGAACACGTATTTTTTTTCTTCAAATTCCGCGCGTAATAGCGGTCGATGTAAGATATAGAACAATTGAAAACGGTAACTTGGGGAAAGATCGATATTGATCAATCTCTTTGTTTTGATGTGGCTGTTTTCGTCTCTTTCGTAAGAGTGATTAAGTTATTTAGTAAGTGCAACTACGTTCTTTAGCAAGTCAGTTTAAAAATTGCTAGCATGTCAAGACGATTATGTCTAAATTATCTTCGGTTTTGATAATTTGTGAATCACTGACCTTGAAAACTAGAAGACAGAACATAACCTTATTCGTAAAAAGGAATTATCTAGCTTATTTTGGTGTCAAGTTAGCAGACAAAAAAATTTCGCCTAACGTTGTTGTCATGCGTGTATTAATGGTTTAAAAAAATGGTCTTTATCTTTTGGAATTCCGATGGTGTGGAGACAGGAAACAAAACACGTAGATGACTGCTATTTTTGAATGGTAAATGTTGAGGGGCATAACAAGAAAAGCATTCGAAGCATTGTTTACTCTAACTCGAAATCAGCCATTAGGCCTGTACCACTCTGACTCAGCATTCCTGAACCTAAGCCACCTGTAATTATACAGTCATCGTCGTAGTCATCCTCATTACCATTTTATTCTGAAGACTGATGAAATGACGTACTCCACGGACGAACTAAACCCCGAGTTATTTACCCAAGGTCAAATAAATGACTTAGTAAGAGATCGGGGGTCAGCTAGTGGACCGTCTCCTCGTGGTGACTCCTGGGTAATGCTAAAGGTCCACAAAACTATTGTAGCACTCCTTCCACTTACTTATGCTACATTTCTATAATATTTCCTATTTGGTCTCTCTTGATCCCTTGTTATATCTTCGACCCCGACGCTATTAGGTTTCGAGGGCTAGGGTGTCATTCATTTCTTAATCTACCCTGTTCTTGACTTTTAATTCTTTTTCTTCTCCTCTTCTCTACAATTTATCTGTTTCTTCTCCTTCATTCTCTTGGGATAGTATCCCTACCCAGCACAGGGTATGTGTAAAGACTACAACGGTCCAAGAGGCAATGTGGATCCAGGCGAATATCACAGTGGCTTGAGGAGCGGAAGTAGCAGCCCTCTCTGCAGGGGTCTATACGCAGAGAAGCGGGGATAGAAGCTTTAAGATGGCAGCCCCATTACTATCCTTACCCTGCGCAGCGCCTGCAACGCGGCCAGGGGACATCACTCCGCTAAATTTCTCAAAGATTCATGCCGGACAGATTCCTCTATGCCAACATATGCAAAGAAAAAGGAAACGAATAAACGACAACTATCGGAAATATTAAAGCTGGGAATATGGAATGTTAGAGCTCTCTCAAATAAAGAAGCTGAATTGGAACAGGAATTAGATAAAGCTGGGATTGATATTGCTGCAATTACTGAAACCAAAAAAAAGTTACAGGGCTCATCAGAATTACAAAATTATATAATGATATACAGTGGAGTACCCCAAAAACAGAGGGCATCGGCTGGGGTATCTATTTGGATCAGAAAAACATTGAAAAACAGAATAATATCGTATACTTTCATAAACGAAAGAATAATAACAATGAGATTTAAAGTAGATAGAGGTTACGTTTCAGTCTTTGCCTTGTACGCACCAGAAGAGGGGAGAACCCAAGATGCGATAAAATTCTACGAACAACTGCAGACAGCAATAAATAAGATTAATAAAAATGACTATCTTCTTTTATTAGGTGATTTAAATGCAAGAGTAGGGAATACCCCTATAAAAGATATAGTAGGCACAGAAGGTGAATACACACTTAACAATAATGGGAAGAAATTAATAGAATTTGCCACGTACAATGAGCTGAGAATTACTAACACTTTCTTTAAACACCGAAATATTCACAAATTCACATGGACAGCACGTGTATCCGCCTCTATAATTGATTACGTCCTTGCAAACAATAAGACTTGGATAAATATCAAGGATGTAAGAGTATTTAGAAGTTTTGATGTGTCATCTGACCATTTCTTAGTTAGATGCCACATAATGTTCCCAAAGAGATGGAAGAAAACCATCTTAAAACCCAAACCAGAAATAGAAACATTTAAAGTTCACCTTTTACAAGATTATAGCATAAGACTTTTATACCAGAGTAGACTCAACCAGAAAAATCTTATTAACCCTGTAAGTAACAATATAAATGAAGAATGGGCAAACATTAAAGAAATTATAACACAGGCAGCAGCAGAAGCAATAGGGTCAAGGAAAAAGAAATTCTCAAAACGAGGGCTAAGGTTTTGGAATGATAATATCAAACAACTAATTGAAGAAAAAAAAGAAGCGTATTTAAAGACTCTCTCATCCTCTGGGAATATGAATCATAGAATAGAATATAAAAGAAAATCTGCTTTAGTTAAAAGAGAAGTCCGTAAGCTTAAACGAGAAAGTTGGAAAAGATATGTTAGCGAAATTGAACATGACTTATTTGGAAACCAAAGTAAGGCATATAAAATTATAAAATATTTAAATAATCAAGAAAGAGATAAAGTTCAATTAAATATAATTTCAGAAAGTAAATGGTTAAATTACTTTAAATCGCTATGGACCTCTGAAGACGAAGAAGAAGAAGAAGAGAGAGGAATTAAAATTGATATATGTAATTCTATTGATCTGATCTCTATGGATGAGTTGAAAACAGCCATTAACACAACCAAAAATAAAAAGTCACCTGGTACTGATAATATAAACATGGAATTGATCAGATATGCATCAATTGAATTTACGCAGAGACTTCTTAACTTTATTAATATCTGCTGGTCCACTGGATATGTGCCAGAAGAATGGAATGAAGCCCTAATTTACCCACTATATAAAAAAGGCGACAAATCTGAATGTTCAAATTATAGAGGTATAAGTCTTCTAAATTCCTGTTATAAAATCTATGCAAAAATTATCAATCAAAGATTAGTGCCTATTGTTGAAACTCAAATATCTGAAACACAACATGGTTTCAGAAAAGGTAGATCATGCTCAGACTGTATTTTTGTACTGACACAACTTACCGAAAAGCGAAGGGAATTTAAACTACCGACATACTATGTCTTCATTGACTACGTAAAAGCATTTGATAGCCTTAAAAGAAGATTATTATGGGAAACACTGAAAAATATTGGACTCCCTTCCCATCTTATTACAGCAATTCAATCCTTATACAGAAATAATAAAATCATGATCCGAATGCTAAGAAATGGAACAGAATCAGCATATATAAACCAGGGAGTAAGACAGGGATGCCCGCTCTCGCCAACGCTTTTTAATATATATATGGACGTGATCATTAAAAAATGGTTGAAGACTTTAAATGATGTTTTTAAGATTAATAATGTCGAGATCCCAACATTACTTTTTGCCGACGACCAGCTTATCATAGGAAAATCTGAATATGAAATTCAAATAGCAGTCCACAAGTTAAGTCAGGTTGCTAATGAGTATGGTATGAAAATCTCACCCAGTAAAACAAAAGTGATGGCATTTAAAGGACTTGAACCTTTAAGAGCAAAGATAGTTATATATGACCAAATAATTGAACAAGTAAATGAATTTAAATATCTTGGGTATCATTTTAATTATATAAAATCAAGGGATATGGAAATAAAGCTGAACAACTTCACATATTTCTGTGGAACGTTACAGCGAACTCTACATCATAATGCGCAAAAGGAAACTCTTCTCAGATTTTACAAAGTTATTGCTTTGCCATTACTACTTTATGGAAGTGAGAGCTGGACATTAACATCAGATCAGCTGCGCCGAATTGAATCTGCAGAAATGAGATTTCTTCGTTTTGTGGCAGGATATTCACTATTAGACCACAAAAAAGTGTAGATATCAGAGAAGAACTAAATGTTGAACCGGTTATAGATACCATAAAGAAATATCGAGAAAACTGGAAAGGTCATGTCCTGAGAATGCCAGAACATAGAATAAGTAAAACTATTCTTCAATATGTACCTAAAGGAAAAAGAAGTGTAGGACGTCCCTTGAAGAGATGGCATGAACAATTCTGAGACGGAACAGACCAAGAGGTCTAATCCTTGCTGTCGATGATGATGATGATGAGTAAGAGATCTGGGTCTTTCAAAAGGAATTATCACAATTTTTGAGTTCTCATTAAAAGGAGAAAAAAATGCTAGCTTCTGGTACATTCTCATAATATTGAACAAGGGAATAAGAGTTTCAGGATTATTTTACTGAAGATGACTCTTGTTTACTGTAATAACATTGAAGGAGTAATAGGAATAGGAATAGATTCACAATAGGAATGAATGGAGGTTATTTATCAACGCAACTACAAAGTTCAATAAGGAGGAGCGAATATAAAATATTCGCTCCTCCTTACCTCTTGAAGGAAAACCCTTCCAATTGTAATATCGGCAATAAACTATTTAGAACACGAATGGGATGATCTAAAAATTATAGGACTGCTTCTTAGTCGACAGTCGGGTTTCACAAAATTTCCCTGCTTTCTCTGCGTATGGGGTGCTTGTGCACATTATCTACACTGAGTGACAAAGGACTGGCCAGCCAGAGCAACAATGGATCAACCAGCCAGAGCAACAACAAGTGTAATAAGAGCAAGTGTGGTAAAGTGGGATAAGATCATTCTCCCACCTCTCCATATTAAAATCGGGATAATGAAACAGTTCGTTAAGAGACTGAATGAAGATGGAGACTGTTTTAGGTATATCGGTCACATATTTTCCTTTCTGTCTGACGCTAAACTGAAAGAAGGGATCTTTGTGGGTCCCCAGATTAGGAATATAATGAGTGACGCAGGCTTCAAAAATGTTATGCCTTGTGGGGAAAAACTCGCTTGGTTAGGATTTAAGAGTATAATAAATTGATTTTTGGGGAAAAGGAAAGACCCAAATTTCAAGAATGTTGTGGAAGATATGCTGCTGGCAATAAAAAATTTAGGTTGCAATGAGTGTCAAGTTGCATTCTCCTCATAGCCATATCAACTTCTTTCCAGACAACGGGAGATTTTAGTGAAGAACATGGGGAACAATTCCACTGAGATATGAAGGACATAGAAAGGGGTATTCAGGGTAAATGGGTTGCTGATATGATAGCGGACTATTGCTGGTCTCAAAAGAGGGATAACTTGGAATTGCAACATATTCGACAATCACGAAGAGCGTGCTTCCACAGCAAAAATAAACAAAGTTGAATATTGAAATGTGAGTGTGATTAGTATTATATGTTGACAAATAAACTAACCTGTCATTAATTGCCTTAACTTCAAAATAAATGGTATAAAATGTCTAGTAAAACTGTGAATTAATTTCTCAAAATCCTTGCGTGTTAGGGAAAATCTATTTTCAGATTCATAAACAGAATGCGAAAACATATTGAAATCACTCATCAAAATATCCGTCCGGTTCCAGCCTCCAAGGCGAACGCTTTGGGTCCGAGGCAGCTCTTATCGCTTTCAGGCAATGGCCAACACTCAGAGATTAGTGCGATAATGCTCAGTGCTAGTGCCGTGCGTGTGAGTGTGAGTGGTGTGAGTAGTGCCAAGTTTTAAGAAGTGTAATATTTTGGTTATACAAAAGTTAACTAATCAAATTACAATAGTTAATGGTCACAAGTAGTTGATTCACTACAGGGCAACTGATTTGAAGCGCAATTGACGCCACTTATAACGAAAATGGCAGTGAGTCGCTCAAAGGCGGACAAGTGCTAAAAAATTCAGTTCTTGCAACATATGAAGAGTTATCACAAATACAAAATGTAAAAATTTGTGAATTAGAATGACAAATACTATTGCTTTGGCAATAGTCACATCAACTCCAACTTCAACTACAGCAGACCCAACAAGATTTATTATATTCCCAACAATTAAATCAAGGTAACTATTTTAATCAATCCCTTAATTAGCAGCATGGTAATTCTACAATTCAAGGTGAGTGCAGTGGCACGCAAAGAAGCTAGGGTTATCAACGGATGCTAATGAACTAGAGGAACTAAGATATAACGTACCAACAGGAAACAGGTCTGAATGTTTATCAGAGGTAATTGAAGACTGGGAAAACGAAAATTCAGACTTTAATGTTTTTGAAAACTTAAGTTCTGACAATATCAAAATCCCAAAAATAAATGTTTCCAAAACTCCAGACATTATACACAATTTTTCAGAATTGTGGTGATTTTTCCACAAAAATTATTAATAATCACACACCAATATTATTTACTTCAATTGAAAATTTTCGAAAATGTCGTTCCTGTGAATCGAAAAACAGTACTTCTCTTATGGAGACCCACAGGAAAAAACAATTGGTATCCTGTTGTATGATGTACCACTCTCTTATACCAATGAAGAACTTAAAACAGAACAAAGAAATCAATCTTTTCCAATTAACACTGTATACAGACATTTTGGGGACAAAGGGAACAATTAGAAATTTGCTCAATTGAATAATTCCAATTATAACATCAAGTTATAAACATATTAGTTTCACAAATACAAAAATTAATACAGCATATATTGCCAACGATATTAAATAAAGGACAACAATTCTAAAATTATATTAGTTAATTGGAATGCCAATGGATTATTCAGACAACTCTCAGAATTTAAATATTTTCATCATAATCGACAGATAGACATAGCTTGTGTGACAGTCACACATCTGAACAATGACTTAAATATTAATATACCAGGATATAAAGTTTACAGAGAAGACCAACTCACGACCCATAAAGGAGGGGGAGTTGGTATGATTATAAATAGAATGTTTATTCATGCTAATGTATCAGTATCAACTTCACAAGACCTAGAAATGGTCATCATACAAATATCTCTTTCCATTGGTAAAATAACAATAATTTCTGCTTATAAACCCCCAAACAAACTACTTCCAACTAACATTCTAAAAACAATATTTACTAATAACGACAAAATAATTTTAATGGGTGATTTAAATGCAAAACACAGAGCATGGGGATGTAGAACTACTACCCCTCAAGGAAAAGTACTATTTGACATTTCCACAGACGAGTGTTAGACAATTCAAGCTCCTGTTCAACCCACTCATTATCCTTATAATACAAATATAAATCCAGACATACTTGGCATAATACTTTCTCAGAATATAAACATACCAGTATTTCAATAGTCAATTCCAGTTTTAAATTCGGATCATTATCCAATTTTGATAACTTTTCATAAAATTTCTCCAAGATTCTACTCTCGCGACTCCCTTATTGGTGCACCAATTTACCGGGATCATATTCAGACAAACGTAAATTTTAAACTCTTATCCAGATAATCTATACACATCTGAGAACATTGACGTAGCAGTTACAAATTTAAAAATAACATGCATACAGCTATTCAATTTCCTGCATCTAATCATTATCACAAAAGAATATTAACAAATCCAATACATAAAAGTTTATTGAACTTAATTACTTATAAACATAGAATAAGAAGAATATGGCAAATAACTCCTACATGGCTAATCCATCAATTAAATCTACTTTGAATATTCTAATAAGAAAAGTTAAAAATAAATTGGAAATTCACAGACATACACAATTTAATATTTTTACATCTCAATTTGAACCTACCTCTTCTTCACTTTGGTCAGATACAAGAGTAATAACTGATATTAAACAACAAATTTTAACATTAAAAACAGGAAATATAGTAGTTGTTACTGATGAAGAAACAGCAGAACACTTTGAAACGGCTTCCTCTAATAACTTTTCTTTAAATTCTTCATTTTCTAATTATATTTCACAAGAATTAAACAAATCTTTTTATACAGTACCAGAAATAATAAAATTTATTTCACCAACCGAAATTAATTTTCTTATTAAGAAAATTAAAATAAAAAATTCCAAGGAATTGATAAGATCTCTAATATTGTATTACAAAATACCCCCAAAAGTAATAAGCCCACTTCAGTATACAATTATTGCATACAAATGAACTATTTCTTTAAATCTTGGAAAACAGTATTAATAGTACCCATTCCAAAATCAAATAAAGATCATACTAAAACTGAAAATCATAGACCTATAAGTCTCCCTTCTTTATGAATTTTTTTGTTTGAAAAAGCAATCTTAGCCAGATTAAATAAATTTATTAATCAAAATAACATAATTCCTCACACACAATTTGGTTTCCACAACAATCATTCTACCACACATCAATTATTAAGACTAACAGATTACATAGCATCATATTTTCAAAAGACAAAACATACTCTCACATTATTTCTTGATATAGAAAAAGCAATTGACAGTGTCTTGCATATTAGTCTTCTATGAAAAATGCGACAAATTGGATTTCCTCAGTATTTACAACAAATTATTAAAAGTTTTCTCACATCTAGACGTTTTAGAGTTCAAATTAATACAGAAATATCTACCAATCACTCAACAGAGGGTGGAGTTCCTCTGGGGACCACACTTTCACCAACTTTATTCAATATATTTATTTCTGATGTCCCAACTCTTAATACGTCTGCAATAGCCTTCTTTGCGGATATAAAGACCAATTGGTAGGTCTAGAAAAATTATAAGCTGACTTAAACATACTTTCTAAATGGCTTCAAAAATGGAAAATAACTTAATTCTAATAAATGCCATGCACACGTATTGTCACTAAAATACTTAAACAAATATTCCCCTTTTATTTTAAACAATAAAGCAATACAATGGCCTTCATCTACAGCCCTGGCCTTTTATTGACAAAAAATTAACATGGAAAGCAATAGCAAGCAATACATTTATTGAAATGCTAAAATTATATCACCTGATAAATAAAAATTCTAAAATGAACATAGAAACGTCATTATCTATCTTTAGATATACGAGTATCATTCGGTCCTCTCTTACATATGCCTGTCAAATATGGGAAGGTACAGCTCCTACCAATTTGAAAAAACAAGTAATTGAAAATAAATGTTTCCGGTGGACATTAAAAGAGCTCCCTGGCGCATTAGTTTAAACAGATATATCAAGAACTATCTTTTGTAACATTAAAAACTTGGGTAACTCAATTAGCATCAAACTTTTATACTAACTTACCCTTATGTCCTGCAACTAACACATTTTCACGCGGAAAATCAGCCTACCCACAACCAAAAATTAAAACCCGTCATGCTAGAGACTTGTTACATCCTTCATAATTTGCTGATAATAATTTCAAACTGTGTACATAATTATTAAAATTATAAACATGTAATAATTCAAATTATGAAATGTTTATAAAAAATAAAATAGAAAAATTGTTGTATGTATGTTAGAGGTCCCTAAAAGGGGTAACCTCCGAAATGTTCATGTTGATTGTACAATGTAAACAATGTAATTTCCATATGTATAAAGGGAAAACAATTTATATATATAAATATATATATATATATATATATATATATATATATATATATATATATATATATAAAATGAAAACTCATGAAAGACTAAATAAGTCGAACAAAGATTAATAAATTTAAAAAAGCATCAAAACAAAAAGACTTCCAAAAAAATTCATATTGTAACTCTTGTGTTATCATCATACCCATCGTTACGCGGACATCATTTTGGATGTAAAACTTAAAATACTCCAAGAAATCATAGTTGTTGTCTGTCATGTCATGTAAACTTATATGTTCGTAGACTTCACTTAACCAAAGATGGTTAACCCTCTGGCGAATGAGGATTACTTAAGACTACAAGCAACCTTCCTTCTGCGAGTGAGTGGTTGCTCACTTCTCACTCATTTGAAAATAAGGACTCTTTATAAATCGGAATCTCTTACTTAAGGAATACTCATTATAATAATCGACTATGAATTCGGCTCATATTCCCAAATACAGCTTTTGTGTTGAATATGTTGTAATTAACTACAGAAAACCGTAAACATGTTTTATAAGAAACAAAAAGTTGGATGGAGACTACATATATAGCCCGCTCATCTCATTGAAAAACGTTGTTTGCACCACTGCTCATTTATAAGAGTATGTTATATGTACGCTACTCACTCACCCTATTTCTTATGCATGCTTTTTCATCTCATTTCGTTCATGAGTTTTATATTGTCTATGAACTGTATCTCACAATAATTGTATTCTCGCATTATGAAACTTCCTCTCTAGCTATATGTTCAATAGATGAAGTTCTTCAAAGCCTCTATTGTTTCTAACTCCTTGTGCAGCAGAAGTTCGTGATTTTGACACAAGTTCGAACGTCAACTTCTTCTGATCATTAACACCTAAGCGCAAATTTTGAGATTGTAATGTTCGTTCCACTTCCTTATGGTGTCTGCGACATCACTAAATAACTTCGTTACGCTTTACGGATCACTCTTTAATCCGTCACTACGAAACATATTACCAACTCCAAACTGTGATGAGCTAGTAACCTTTTCCACCTAGAAAATTTCTATTGTTTGAACGTGGCATTTCCTGGTAAAAATATAATTGGAGATACAGTGAAAGAAGTGATGTATCTGAAATGACGCGCTTCTTCCTACACTTTGCTCAAAAGAAGCAGTCTGAGGTTAGTGAAGTCACATCACGCTACTTCAAGATGTTCGGATTTCCCGCGCACGCCCTCCTGAGCTATCATGACCCTCCCGCCAACACCTCGCGTCCTGCCGTCCAGCCACCTCCTGTCTATCTGTTCATCCCACTCATCACGCATATCGAACTTCTCTTTTCCGCCACACCCAGTCCTTCAGTTTAGCCTGCACTTTCGCTCTTCGTCCGCTGGGCCGCTCCTCCCTTTCCTTGCGCGTCTTCCGCTAATCTCGCCCTTTCGCTTATTACGCTTCGCCCGTTCCTACCTGTACTTTCATATCGCCTGCTACTTCAATCCCTCCTGTACCGTCAGCTCTTCCTGCCTGCTCCGTCCGATCCTATTCCTCTCCGCCTCGCGTCACGCGGAACGCCCAGCAACAATGAAAGACAGATTGGTGATTGCATATGCCAGAATATTTTTAAACAAAACATTTGAGGGTAACAGTTTTTAATAGTAACAACGCTACTTTTTACTCTTTGTCCCTCAAAAGTATTCCTGCCAAATTCGGGAGGAATCACACTAAAGTTTCTAAGGTATCAACAAAAAAACATTTTGGGAACCCTTGAATACGGTAAATAAAAACTAAGTTGGTGCCATGGATAATGATTGTAATGTGATTAAATGTTTAATTTAACACTTTGTACAGGCGGTCAGACAGACAACAAATGATATAATATTCCTTTGAATAATCGAATAAGCAAGTTAAAAAGTGTATTTAAAAGCTGATAATTCGAAATCACAGACATACACTTCACATTTATTTGTTTTGATAAAAACCGACTAATTGAACACTTGCGATTGCATCTCATGAATTGATGAACTGTAAAACAAAATTACAACATAGAAGTATACATTGCATACGTACCATATTGAAAAACGAAACTCGCACTGAACATCGCTTCATGTTCTGTGATGATTTATTCTGTCCTATTTTGGGTCAATAACAAATTAATAGAATCACGATGAGAATAAGACATTTGGGACGTTAGAACGTGAAAACGAACATACTAATTTCGATATGGACGCGAATAACTAACTAACTAACTAACTAACTAAATAAATAAATAAATAAATAACATTCGAGAGGTAAAAAGGCAGAACTGTCTACATCAGAGATTTGATCAATTTCTGGCGTTAAATACAAACAGGTAAATGTGTGACATTGAAGTACGGCTGGAAGGTAATACAGATAAACAACATAAATTGCAAGTTGGTCATTTCAAACCAAATGTGAAGCTAGGGGATAATAACAAATCAGGGAACATTAATGTGATAAAACAAAGCGGAAACGCAGAATTAACTAATAGTAGAGAAGCAAGACGAAGTGCATTAGGTAAACTGAGGGTGAAGACTGAGGGGACGGGAGGAGGGTCCGGATCAAATCAAATTATGAAACGACCGGTGAGAATTGTCACAGCAGCTAGAATCGTAGTGCCAGGTGACAATTTACTACGAGGAGATTCTAACAAAGGGGCGACGTCAAGTAACGTAAAAAAATATATAATCTTATGCGGAACTAGTTATGAGGTGGATGCGGGAGCATTAGTTGATACCGGCAACAGTATTAGTGCGATATCAGAAGAATTTTATGAGAAATGTTTTTTTTTAATTTATTACGTCAACTTACACGCCACGCGTCTCCAAGCCCCTTGGGGGTGTTGAGCTCTTCGCGCTTTCGGAAATATCTTTCATTAACTATTGCGCGGGAGTAATCCTCCATTAATTAACATAGTCCGTCACATCTCACCTCAGACAGTTGTCAAGAGGACCGCCAGATAGCATCCCCGCGTACGTGCCTCTCTCTTACGTGCTCCTGCGTCACTACCCAGCGGCCAGAATTGTGAAGGAATTAGGACAGAGGTAGGGTTTACGTCGCTTCACAGGGATTGGACTAGCTCCTGTGAAGCATGCAAACTCGTTTTGCCGTAACAACTTTCACATGAGGTTCTACGGGAATCGAACCCGGAACCGCAGAGAAATGATACAGAAATAATTGATTTACCAAACCAGAAGTTAAGGGTCGTCATGGCAAACAAGCGAGCGGCGAGTACTACTGGCAGACAAATTTGGGCTGAATTTGACGCTGGAGGGGTGACCATACAGGAAGCAGCGGTTGTAATCCGCGGACTCATTCGTCAATTAATCATCGGTATGGATGTGCTGAGGGCCTGCCAAGCCGTTATTGACGGAGGTACAGGAGTATCATGCTACGGTCAAACGGATCAATTGGAGGTGGTTCAGTAGTCGCAGAAGATGAAGCAATGATAAATGGAGAAGTTACAAGCTACGATAAAAGAGACCCTCGAATGCGTGGGAAAGGCCGTGGAAGACGCCATCGACGCAAAAAACTGTCCTAAAAGAATAAAAGAACAGCTTCTGAAATACGTAGAGTTTTTTAGTGAATCGTCAGAGCTCGTAAGAGGCTACAAATTTAAATTAGAATTGAAGGATACTAGGCTTAAGAATGGCGTGATCTGGAAGTCGATTCGTTAGTCCCCCGTAGTAGCATTCAAGAAAAATGGAAGCATTCGAATATCACTGGATACTAGGAAGTAGAACGCGGTTACAATTCCCAGTTATGAGACACCACCCACAATAAATGAGATGGTCGTCTAGTTGGGCGGGGCGAAAATATTTAGCACTTTACATTTTTCATCCGCATATTGGTCAATTGAGGTAGTTGGAAATTCATTATCTTCAAGTTCGGGGGAAGCATTTATTCCTTCGCTCGATTCCCATTTTGGTTCAAAAAATCAGGAGCAGCGTTAATATTGTACCTCGATGACGTAATTTCGCCGGAGTTGAAAAAAACAATGGTCATATATGTCGATGTTATTATGTTGTTTTCTCCCGACTTGGAAACGCATCTCCGTAAGCTGGAAGAGTTCGGATTTTTCAAAGGAATAACCTAATGTTGAACATGGAAAAGTGCAAATTTTGTCGCATAAAGATAGAGTGTAAGGGGCATGAGATTTAAAATGAAGGTCTGCTTATCCAAGAAAGCCAGCGGGAGCTGCTAAGGATTTCACCTCCGCCTTGAAACATCCATGGGTTACGATCTGTATTCGGAATCTCCAACTGCTATGCTCGGTTTCTGAAGAACTATTCAAGTAAAATGGTACCATTGTTGCATCTGTGAGGCCAGGCAAATCTCATTTTTGTTAACATACCTGATTTTTCGAAAATTGCAAAAATTAATTTAAAACTTCAAAATTGGAAATATAAATGTTTGCCTCAACTCATATGTTGTACAAAATTAGCTCTTTAAAAAGTTCCTGCACACTTTTTTTGAAATAATGCATAGTTTTGCGTTATTTGTGCTTGAAATTAGCACAACTTTTCTCAAAAACCACTCCAAATTTTGTTGTTGTCTACCAACAAATTTTTATCGTCCCTTTTTAAAGTGTGCTAGTCCCTTTTTCCGGTATTGCTCAGTTTTTCGAAAATTACAAAAACAAATGATTAAAACTACAAAATTGAAGATATAAATTTTTACCTCAGAGAAAGTCTGTTGTACAAAATTAACTCAGGTGATCTACAATGTTTTGTAAAAGTTAGTAGTTGTTGCGTAATTTCTGTTTGAAATTAATGGAGCATTATAGGATTCCCGTCGTACATATCGACAACATTGTAAAATTGGGAGAACTAGTCGTTATTGTTATTATTACTATTATTATTACTATTATTATTATTACTATTATTATTATTACTATTATTATTATTACTATTATTATTATTACTATTATTATTATTACTATTATTATTATTATTATTATTATTATTATTATTATTTCGTTAATCGGCCGACTAGGACCACGCAAGCAAGCATCCTGCATATACCGTGGCTCAGTTTTTATTTATTATCGCGGTAGTAGGTGCTTGCAACAATTCTTAGGGGGGACCAGCATTTAGCTGGATCCGATTTTTATCCCCCATGGTTGTTAGCCCGGGGGTATGGAAGATGAAAGATGATAGGAATGGATTAGGAGGCGATAGGTGATCGTGGACTTTTGGAACCATCCCAGCATTCGCCTTTATGACCGAGGGAAACAACGAAAACCCCGGTCAGGATGGCCGGCCCGGGAATCAAACCCGGACCTCCCGATTACGAAGTCAGTGCGCTACGCACTGAGCCACTTGGCTCGGTTATTATTATTATTATTATTATTATTATTATTATTATTATTATTATTATTATTATTATTATTATTATTATTATTATTATACAACATCGATAATTATCAGAAGTAGATGTCCTCAGGCAAAAAATTCTCGGATGCGCATACCTTCGTATTCAGTTTTCCTTAACGAGTCTTTTCCAGTTTTTGTGCACGCGCGTACAGCACCTACAGCCGGATCCTCCGCTCGAAGAGCTTACGCACAGCCCTCTCCAGACGCACATCGCGCCGGCACATGGAGAAGCACGTGCGCGCTGTCGTCAGAGGACGCACGTAATCACCTGAGAAGGCCTTTCGTAGTGGTCTGCGGGAGGATGCACTTTTTTTCTGCTCATTAAGTTCTACCAGGAGTCTTCGATTTTTAATGCATTCTTCTTTTCTCGTATACGTACGTATATAGTAATATCCGTAGTATAGAGGGAGTTATGTAATGCAGCGGTAATCGATTTCGAGATTTCAACGGAAATGCATGTTTTTGGGTCCCCTTATACTGAAAAATTTCGAGTGAAAGAGTTCGAGTGATTGTGTATCCTTCCTAAATGGTTCTTTGTTAATTTATTCTTCCCAGGTCTGCTACCAGCATAGTTCCTTGGCATTTTTTAGAAATAAACACTTTGTACTCCCATCCTTGCACCTTTGGCTGTTTCGTTTTATTAAATAGTCAGTTTTTAGTTATCTTATTGCATCTTTTTAGTAACCTTTGTGACGCGTGTGAATTCACCGTCACAAGATAGCGTGAAGGACGATTAAGACGATTTAAATTGCGTTTTTTGAGTTAAATGTGAAAACGAATAGACGATTTCGCTTTACTTAATAAGATGTGGGAATCAAGAGTAATGCATGTAAAAATCGAGTAATTTTAATAAATATGAAAATATTCAATTTAATTATTATATTTAACCATCCATTTTCATATTCTCGCAAGTGATATGAACAAAGTTAATTGGTAAATGTGTATCCCATAAGAATTAATTGCCATTGATGCTTGTTGTAACTCAGCACTGATAATAGAAGGCGATAATGAGTGCTGTTTTTCATTTGCGTAAATACACCCTAATATTTTTATTAGGAGTATCTATGAAGGTAAGTGTGAAGTGGAGGAGCAAGATAACATCATACAATTGAGCAAATGAAAGGATTGTCACATGTAGACTGAAGGTGTACAGAGAATATATGAGCATAATATATGCTCCGGAAGAAGGGACGAAAAGATTATACTAATACCTTTTACAAGATGTAATGCATTCAAAATGCATTACAAACATGTACTACAAAATACTAAATGCATTACAAAATGCATACAAAATGTAACTGATTCCATAAATAAAATGACTATATTGCACAGTTGGTAAACTTATGTAGAACGTTAATACATTGAATTCAATTGCAGAAACCTGTATTTGTTTAAGCAATTGAAGTAAAAAAATGTATGTATTTTTACGCTTCGTTTTTTTAAATTCAAATGGTAGTAAAATGTAAGACAGAAATTGTCATATATTAATATTACATCGCCATTAACAATATCACGAGAAAGTAAGTGCTGTTCTAGCACCTCTAGTTTATAAAGAGCAGTCAAATAAATCACAGTTACCAATGGAAATTTTAATGAAAGCGGCTGTTACTTGAGCCATAGAAAATTTTGAAAGTCTTACTTTATCTATGCTAGAAATTGCCATAAAAATCATGAAGAGGATAATACTGAAATGATACAGTACATTTAATATAGAAAAATAGTAAAAGGAAAGGATATATAGGAATAAGTGAAAGTATTATAATTCGCAAAACTTGAAAAAGAGGAACGGGAAAAGTCACGATTAACTAGCGGTGCTAAAGCAGTACGTGTTTTCTTCCCCGTACTTTCAGGCAAAATTATGCGAAAAGTACTCAAATTTTAGAAAAATTGTACATTAACTTATTTCAAACACTCTTTAAGGAATATATTTCTTCAAGGGAAAAATCTCTAAATTAAATATTTTTTTACGGATTCTCCGAAAAAATTTGAACTTTTGCAATTTTCGAAATAATCAGGGTTTTTACCGAACATGAGGCCTGCAGCATTCTTTTCGACGTTCTTTACAATATCCAACAACAAAATTTAATCAAAAGTATTGAGCCATTTTTTCAAAAATATGTAAAATATCCCAGGGGATTTAAGTAAAAAATAGGTCGAATGCTTTAGCCGCTAGCGTAGTTGACAGACGGACTGACGTTTTGCAGTCATTCGATTATTTGATATCCAGGACGCCCAAAACATGTATTCTGCGTACACCACGTGAGAGAAGATGTATTTTCTAAATTTAGCAACTGTATTAATCCACTTTTTCGTTACCAGGGTCGTGTAATAAGAGTTTTTCTGCCGAAAATTCGTCGTTTTTTTCGCGTAGGACTACATAACTTTATTCTGTAATGAAAAAGAAAAAAATAATTACTTTGATGAATAAAGAAATTTCCAAGCGAGTATACGCGAGAGTACTATGCCACTTCAAGTTTTTCGTTCTAAGATTGATTATGTTTCGTATCACGTCGCGTGTTGATGTCGCAGCGTGAACTCTTCAATGCCGGCACATTTTCAATCGAAGATTTGCTTCTGAATAATAGGATTATCATTGGAACGATAAGAAGGTTCTAAAGTAATACATAAAATACATAGAAAATGCTGGAAAGGGAGCGATTTCCGAGCTGCTGTACGTCAGAGTAGGATGTCGCATAAAGATTTTCGTTCGAGAATTGTGTTTTGATTCGTTTTCCGTGATGACGACGCAGCGTCAGCTCCCTACACAGTTTTCGTTGAGGATTGGTTTCTCAATATTAGGATTATCATTAGAACAATTTGAAGATTCAAGAAAAATTCATGCATTAAAACATATCGAAATACTTTGATGAATTGAGATTTTCGAGCGGGTGTGTGTCGGAGTAGGACGTCGCTTCAAGTTCCTTGAGGATCGATTGTGTATGGTTTCTCGCCGCGTGTTGAGGTCGAAGCTTCAGCTCCCTCCACGCTGGCACGCTTTCGTTCGAGGATTTGCTTTTGAATAGGATTATCATTAGAACAGTATGAAGATTTAAAATTGATTGGTACATAAAAATAGAAAAATGCCGGAAATGGAACAATTCGCAAGCTGGTGTACGTCGGAGTACGATGTCGTTTGAAGCTTTTCGTTAGAGGATTGATTGTTTCGTTCTTCTAACGTGTGGAAGTCGCAGCGTCAGCTCACTTCTCGGCACGTTTTCGTTCATAGATTTGTTTTACGACTGACAGAATTATTACTTAAACAATATGAAGACCCACAAATACTTTATTTATTAAAATTTATGGAAATACTTGGATGTGTAGAGATTCTCGAAACTGTATGCCGGAGTAGGAAGTCGCTTCAAATTGTCTTTGTCGGAAGTCGGTTCAAATTCGCTGGGATTTTTTCGGATATACATATATATATATATATATATATATATATATATATATATATATATATATATATATATATATATATATATATATATATATATATATATATATATATATATATATATATATATATATATATATATATATATATATATATATATATATGCCGATCAGATGGCCGAGATCGCTAAGGCAGTAGTGCCGGAGTGGTCTCGGACCAGAAGATCGCGGGTTCGAGTCCCGCCTCGGGCATGGGTGTAATTGTGTGTGTTTGTATGAGTGTGTCGTCCTTTCACCCCTCATTATCATCATCATTTCATATTTCATACCCCCAGGACTAACAACCCTGGGGGATAAAAATCGGACCCAGCTTAATGCTGGTCCCCCCAAAGAAGTGTTCGCAAGCACCTGCCACCGTGATATTAAATGAAAAACTGAGCCACGGTAATTGCAGGTTGCTTGCCCTGCGTGGTTCTAGTTGGCCGAAACGAAAATAATATATATATATATATATATTATATATATATATACTTATATATGTATATATATATATACTTATATATATAATCTCTTTGTCTCTGTCTCTCTCTTTGTGTCTGTCCATCTCTCTCTCTCTGTCCGTCCGTCTGTCTCTGTGTCTGTGTCTGTGTGTCTGTGTCTGTGTGTCTCTGTGTCTGTGTGTCTCTGTGTCTGTGTGTCTCTGTGTCTGTGTGTCTCTGTGTCTGTGTGTCTCTGTGTCTGTGTGTCTCTGTGTCTGTGTGTCTCTGTGTCTGTGTGTCTCTGTGTCTGTGTGTCTCTGTGTCTGTGTGTCTCTGTGTCTGTGTGTCTCTGTGTCTGTGTGTCTCTGTGTCTGTGTGTCTCTGTGTCTGTGTGTCTCTGTGTCTGTGTGTCTGTGTGTCTCTGTGTCTCTGTGTCTCTGTGTCTCTGTGTCTCTGTGTCTCTGTGTCTCTGTGTCTCTGTGTCTCTGTGTCTCTGTGTCTCTGTGTCTGTGTGTCTGTGTGTCTCTGTGTCTGTGTGTCTCTGTGTCTGTGTGTCTCTGTGTCTGTGTGTCTCTGTGTCTGTGTGTCTCTGTGTCTGTGTGTCTCTGTGTCTGTGTGTCTCTGTGTCTCTGTGTCTGTGTGTCTCTGTGTCTGTGTGTCTCTGTGTCTGTGTGTCTGTGTGTCTCTGTGTCTCTGTGTCTCTGTGTCTCTGTGTCTCTGTGTCTCTGTGTCTCTGTGTCTGTGTGTCTGTGTGTCTGTGTGTCTCTGTGTCTCTGTGTCTGTGTGTCTGTGTGTCTCTGTGTCTCTGTGTCTCTGTGTCTGTGTGTCTCTGTGTCTCTGTGTCTGTGTGTCTGTGTGTCTCTGTGTCTCTGTGTCTCTGTGTCTCTGTGTCTCTGTGTCTCTGTGTCTCTGTGTCTGTGTGTCTCTGTGTCTCTGTGTCTCTGTGTCTCTGTGTCTCTGTGTCTCTGTGTCTGTGTGTCTCTGTGTCTCTGTGTCTCTGTGTCTGTGTGTCTCTGTGTCTGTGTGTCTCTGTGTCTCTGTGTCTCTGTGTCTCTGTGTCTCTGTGTCTCTGTGTCTCTGTGTCTCTGTGTCTCTGTGTCTCTGTGTCTGTGTGTCTCTGTGTCTCTGTGTCTGTGTGTCTCTGTGTCTGTGTGTCTCTGTGTCTCTGTGTCTGTGTGTCTCTGTGTCTGTGTGTCTCTGTGTCTCTGTGTCTCTGTGTCTCTGTGTCTCTGTGTCTCTGTGTCTGTGTGTCTCTGTGTCTCTGTGTCTCTGTGTCTCTGTGTCTCTGTGTCTCTGTGTCTCTGTGTCTCTGTGTCTCTGTGTCTCTGTGTCTCTGTGTCTCTGTGTCTCTGTGTCTCTGTGTCTCTGTGTCTCTGTGTCTGTGTGTCTCTGTGTCTCTGTGTCTCTGTGTCTCTGTGTCTCTGTGTCTCTGTGTCTCTGTGTCTCTGTGTCTCTGTGTCTCTGTGTCTCTGTGTCTCTGTGTCTCTGTGTCTGTGTGTCTCTGTGTCTCTGTGTCTCTGTGTCTCTGTGTCTGTGTGTCTCTGTGTCTCTGTGTCTCTGTGTCTCTGTGTCTCTGTGTCTCTGTGTCTCTGTGTCTCTGTGTCTCTGTGTCTCTGTGTCTCTGTGTCTCTGTGTCTCTGTGTCTGTGTGTCTCTGTGTCTCTGTGTCTCTGTGTCTGTGTGTCTCTGTGTCTGTGTGTCTCTGTGTCTCTGTGTCTCTGTGTCTCTGTGTCTCTGTGTCTCTGTGTCTCTGTGTCTCTGTGTCTCTGTGTCTGTGTGTCTCTGTGTCTCTGTGTCTCTGTGTCTCTGTGTCTCTGTGTCTCTGTGTCTCTGTGTCTCTGTGTCTCTGTGTCTCTGTGTCTCTGTGTCTCTGTGTCTCTGTGTCTCTGTGTCTCTGTGTCTCTGTGTCTCTGTGTCTCTGTGTCTCTGTGTCTCTGTGTCTCTGTGTCTCTGTGTCTCTGTGTCTCTGTGTCTCTGTGTCTCTGTGTCTCTGTGTCTCTGTGTCTCTGTGTCTCTGTGTCTCTGTGTCTCTGTGTCTCTGTGTCTCTGTGTCTCTGTGTCTCTGTGTCTCTGTGTCTCTGTGTCTCTGTGTCTCTGTGTCTCTGTGTCTCTGTGTCTCTGTGTCTCTGTGTCTCTGTGTCTCTGTGTCTCTGTGTCTCTGTGTCTCTGTGTCTCTGTGTCTCTGTGTCTCTGTGTCTCTGTGTCTCTGTGTCTCTGTGTCTCTGTGTCTCTGTGTCTCTGTGTCTCTGTGTCTCTGTGTCTCTGTGTCTCTGTGTCTCTGTGTCTCTGTGTCTCTGTGTCTCTGTGTCTCTGTGTCTCTGTGTCTCTGTGTCTCTGTGTCTCTGTGTCTCTGTGTCTCTGTGTCTCTGTGTCTCTGTGTCTCTGTGTCTCTGTGTCTCTGTGTCTCTGTGTCTCTGTGTCTCTGTGTCTCTGTGTCTCTGTGTCTCTGTGTCTCTGTGTCTCTGTGTCTCTGTGTCTCTGTGTCTCTGTGTCTCTGTGTCTCTGTGTCTCTGTGTCTCTGTGTCTCTGTGTCTCTGTGTCTCTGTGTCTCTGTGTCTCTGTGTCTCTGTGTCTCTGTGTCTCTGTGTCTCTGTGTCTCTGTGTCTCTGTGTCTCTGTGTCTCTGTGTCTCTGTGTCTCTGTGTCTCTGTGTCTCTGTGTCTCTGTGTCTCTGTGTCTCTGTGTCTCTGTGTCTCTGTGTCTCTGTGTCTCTGTGTCTCTGTGTCTCTGTGTCTCTGTGTCTCTGTGTCTCTGTGTCTCTGTGTCTCTGTGTCTCTGTGTCTCTGTGTCTCTGTGTCTCTGTGTCTCTGTGTCTCTGTGTCTCTGTGTCTCTGTGTCTCTGTGTCTCTGTGTCTCTGTGTCTCTGTGTCTCTGTGTCTCTGTGTCTCTGTGTCTCTGTGTCTCTGTGTCTCTGTGTCTCTGTGTCTCTGTGTCTCTGTGTCTCTGTGTCTCTGTGTCTCTGTGTCTCTGTGTCTCTGTGTCTCTGTGTCTCTGTGTCTCTGTGTCTCTGTGTCTCTGTGTCTCTGTGTCTCTGTGTCTCTGTGTCTCTGTGTCTCTGTGTCTCTGTGTCTCTGTGTCTCTGTGTCTCTGTGTCTCTGTGTCTCTGTGTCTCTGTGTCTCTGTGTCTCTGTGTCTCTGTGTCTCTGTGTCTCTGTGTCTCTGTGTCTCTGTGTCTCTGTGTCTCTGTGTCTCTGTGTCTCTGTGTCTCTGTGTCTCTGTGTCTCTGTGTCTCTGTGTCTCTGTGTCTCTGTGTCTCTGTGTCTCTGTGTCTCTGTGTCTCTGTGTCTCTGTGTCTCTGTGTCTCTGTGTCTCTGTGTCTCTGTGTCTCTGTGTCTCTGTGTCTCTGTGTCTCTGTGTCTCTGTGTCTCTGTGTCTCTGTGTCTCTGTGTCTCTGTGTCTCTGTGTCTCTGTGTCTCTGTGTCTCTGTGTCTCTGTGTCTCTGTGTCTCTGTGTCTCTGTGTCTCTGTGTCTCTGTGTCTCTGTGTCTCTGTGTCTCTGTGTCTCTGTGTCTCTGTGTCTCTGTGTCTCTGTGTCTCTGTGTCTCTGTGTCTCTGTGTCTCTGTGTCTCTGTGTCTCTGTGTCTCTGTGTCTCTGTGTCTCTGTGTCTCTGTGTCTCTGTGTCTCTGTGTCTCTGTGTCTCTGTGTCTCTGTGTCTCTGTGTCTCTGTGTCTCTGTGTCTCTGTGTCTCTGTGTCTCTGTGTCTCTGTGTCTCTGTGTCTCTGTGTCTCTGTGTCTCTGTGTCTCTGTGTCTCTGTGTCTCTGTGTCTCTGTGTCTCTGTGTCTCTGTGTCTCTGTGTCTCTGTGTCTCTGTGTCTCTGTGTCTCTGTGTCTCTGTGTCTCTGTGTCTCTGTGTCTCTGTGTCTCTGTGTCTCTGTGTCTCTGTGTCTCTGTGTCTCTGTGTCTCTGTGTCTCTGTGTCTCTGTGTCTCTGTGTCTCTGTGTCTCTGTGTCTCTGTGTCTCTGTGTCTCTGTGTCTCTGTGTCTCTGTGTCTCTGTGTCTCTGTGTCTCTGTGTCTCTGTGTCTCTGTGTCTCTGTGTCTCTGTGTCTCTGTGTCTCTGTGTCTCTGTGTCTCTGTGTCTCTGTGTCTCTGTGTCTCTGTGTCTCTGTGTCTCTGTGTCTCTGTGTCTCTGTGTCTCTGTGTCTCTGTGTCTCTGTGTCTCTGTGTCTCTGTGTCTCTGTGTCTCTGTGTCTCTGTGTCTCTGTGTCTCTGTGTCTCTGTGTCTCTGTGTCTCTGTGTCTCTGTGTCTCTGTGTCTCTGTGTCTCTGTGTCTCTGTGTCTCTGTGTCTCTGTGTCTCTGTGTCTCTGTGTCTCTGTGTCTCTGTGTCTCTGTGTCTCTGTGTCTCTGTGTCTCTGTGTCTCTGTGTCTCTGTGTCTCTGTGTCTCTGTGTCTCTGTGTCTCTGTGTCTCTGTGTCTCTGTGTCTCTGTGTCTCTGTGTCTCTGTGTCTCTGTGTCTCTGTGTCTCTGTGTCTCTGTGTCTCTGTGTCTCTGTGTCTCTGTGTCTCTGTGTCTCTGTGTCTCTGTGTCTCTGTGTCTCTGTGTCTCTGTGTCTCTGTGTCTCTGTGTCTCTGTGTCTCTGTGTCTCTGTGTCTCTGTGTCTCTGTGTCTCTGTGTCTCTGTGTCTCTGTGTCTCTGTGTCTCTGTGTCTCTGTGTCTCTGTGTCTCTGTGTCTCTGTGTCTCTGTGTCTCTGTGTCTCTGTGTCTCTGTGTCTCTGTGTCTCTGTGTCTCTGTGTCTCTGTGTCTCTGTGTCTCTGTGTCTCTGTGTCTCTGTGTCTCTGTGTCTCTGTGTCTCTGTGTCTCTGTGTCTCTGTGTCTCTGTGTCTCTGTGTCTCTGTGTCTCTGTGTCTCTGTGTCTCTGTGTCTCTGTGTCTCTGTGTCTCTGTGTCTCTGTGTCTCTGTGTCTCTGTGTCTCTGTGTCTCTGTGTCTCTGTGTCTCTGTGTCTCTGTGTCTCTGTGTCTCTGTGTCTCTGTGTCTCTGTGTCTCTGTGTCTCTGTGTCTCTGTGTCTCTGTGTCTCTGTGTCTCTGTGTCTCTGTGTCTCTGTGTCTCTGTGTCTCTGTGTCTCTGTGTCTCTGTGTCTCTGTGTCTCTGTGTCTCTGTGTCTCTGTGTCTCTGTGTCTCTGTGTCTCTGTGTCTCTGTGTCTCTGTGTCTCTGTGTCTCTGTGTCTCTGTGTCTCTGTGTCTCTGTGTCTCTGTGTCTCTGTGTCTCTGTGTCTCTGTGTCTCTGTGTCTCTGTGTCTCTGTGTCTCTGTGTCTCTGTGTCTCTGTGTCTCTGTGTCTCTGTGTCTCTGTGTCTCTGTGTCTCTGTGTCTCTGTGTCTCTGTGTCTCTGTGTCTCTGTGTCTCTGTGTCTCTGTGTCTCTGTGTCTCTGTGTCTCTGTGTCTCTGTGTCTCTGTGTCTCTGTGTCTCTGTGTCTCTGTGTCTCTGTGTCTCTGTGTCTCTGTGTCTCTGTGTCTCTGTGTCTCTGTGTCTCTGTGTCTCTGTGTCTCTGTGTCTCTGTGTCTCTGTGTCTCTGTGTCTCTGTGTCTCTGTGTCTCTGTGTCTCTGTGTCTCTGTGTCTCTGTGTCTCTGTGTCTCTGTGTCTCTGTGTCTCTGTGTCTCTGTGTCTCTGTGTCTCTGTGTCTCTGTGTCTCTGTGTCTCTGTGTCTCTGTGTCTCTGTGTCTCTGTGTCTCTGTGTCTCTGTGTCTCTGTGTCTCTGTGTCTCTGTGTCTCTGTGTCTCTGTGTCTCTGTGTCTCTGTGTCTCTGTGTCTCTGTGTCTCTGTGTCTCTGTGTCTCTGTGTCTCTGTGTCTCTGTGTCTCTGTGTCTCTGTGTCTCTGTGTCTCTGTGTCTCTGTGTCTCTGTGTCTCTGTGTCTCTGTGTCTCTGTGTCTCTGTGTCTCTGTGTCTCTGTGTCTCTGTGTCTCTGTGTCTCTGTGTCTCTGTGTCTCTGTGTCTCTGTGTCTCTGTGTCTCTGTGTCTCTGTGTCTCTGTGTCTCTGTGTCTCTGTGTCTCTGTGTCTCTGTGTCTCTGTGTCTCTGTGTCTCTGTGTCTCTGTGTCTCTGTGTCTCTGTGTCTCTGTGTCTCTGTGTCTCTGTGTCTCTGTGTCTCTGTGTCTCTGTGTCTCTGTGTCTCTGTGTCTCTGTGTCTCTGTGTCTCTGTGTCTCTGTGTCTCTGTGTCTCTGTGTCTCTGTGTCTCTGTGTCTCTGTGTCTCTGTGTCTCTGTGTCTCTGTGTCTCTGTGTCTCTGTGTCTCTGTGTCTCTGTGTCTCTGTGTCTCTGTGTCTCTGTGTCTCTGTGTCTCTGTGTCTCTGTGTCTCTGTGTCTCTGTGTCTCTGTGTCTCTGTGTCTCTGTGTCTCTGTGTCTCTGTGTCTCTGTGTCTCTGTGTCTCTGTGTCTCTGTGTCTCTGTGTCTCTGTGTCTCTGTGTCTCTGTGTCTCTGTGTCTCTGTGTCTCTGTGTCTCTGTGTCTCTGTGTCTCTGTGTCTCTGTGTCTCTGTGTCTCTGTGTCTCTGTGTCTCTGTGTCTCTGTGTCTCTGTGTCTCTGTGTCTCTGTGTCTCTGTGTCTCTGTGTCTCTGTGTCTCTGTGTCTCTGTGTCTCTGTGTCTCTGTGTCTCTGTGTCTCTGTGTCTCTGTGTCTCTGTGTCTCTGTGTCTCTGTGTCTCTGTGTCTCTGTGTCTCTGTGTCTCTGTGTCTCTGTGTCTCTGTGTCTCTGTGTCTCTGTGTCTCTGTGTCTCTGTGTCTCTGTGTCTCTGTGTCTCTGTGTCTCTGTGTCTCTGTGTCTCTGTGTCTCTGTGTCTCTGTGTCTCTGTGTCTCTGTGTCTCTGTGTCTCTGTGTCTCTGTGTCTCTGTGTCTCTGTGTCTCTGTGTCTCTGTGTCTCTGTGTCTCTGTGTCTCTGTGTCTCTGTGTCTCTGTGTCTCTGTGTCTCTGTGTCTCTGTGTCTCTGTGTCTCTGTGTCTCTGTGTCTCTGTGTCTCTGTGTCTCTGTGTCTCTGTGTCTCTGTGTCTCTGTGTCTCTGTGTCTCTGTGTCTCTGTGTCTCTGTGTCTCTGTGTCTCTGTGTCTCTGTGTCTCTGTGTCTCTGTGTCTCTGTGTCTCTGTGTCTCTGTGTCTCTGTGTCTCTGTGTCTCTGTGTCTCTGTGTCTCTGTGTCTCTGTGTCTCTGTGTCTCTGTGTCTCTGTGTCTCTGTGTCTCTGTGTCTCTGTGTCTCTGTGTCTCTGTGTCTCTGTGTCTCTGTGTCTCTGTGTCTCTGTGTCTCTGTGTCTCTGTGTCTCTGTGTCTCTGTGTCTCTGTGTCTCTGTGTCTCTGTGTCTCTGTGTCTCTGTGTCTCTGTGTCTCTGTGTCTCTGTGTCTCTGTGTCTCTGTGTCTCTGTGTCTCTGTGTCTCTGTGTCTCTGTGTCTCTGTGTCTCTGTGTCTCTGTGTCTCTGTGTCTCTGTGTCTCTGTGTCTCTGTGTCTCTGTGTCTCTGTGTCTCTGTGTCTCTGTGTCTCTGTGTCTCTGTGTCTCTGTGTCTCTGTGTCTCTGTGTCTCTGTGTCTCTGTGTCTCTGTGTCTCTGTGTCTCTGTGTCTCTGTGTCTCTGTGTCTCTGTGTCTCTGTGTCTCTGTGTCTCTGTGTCTCTGTGTCTCTGTGTCTCTGTGTCTCTGTGTCTCTGTGTCTCTGTGTCTCTGTGTCTCTGTGTCTCTGTGTCTCTGTGTCTCTGTGTCTCTGTGTCTCTGTGTCTCTGTGTCTCTGTGTCTCTGTGTCTCTGTGTCTCTGTGTCTCTGTGTCTCTGTGTCTCTGTGTCTCTGTGTCTCTGTGTCTCTGTGTCTCTGTGTCTCTGTGTCTCTGTGTCTCTGTGTCTCTGTGTCTCTGTGTCTCTGTGTCTCTGTGTCTCTGTGTCTCTGTGTCTCTGTGTCTCTGTGTCTCTGTGTCTCTGTGTCTCTGTGTCTCTGTGTCTCTGTGTCTCTGTGTCTCTGTGTCTCTGTGTCTCTGTGTCTCTGTGTCTCTGTGTCTCTGTGTCTCTGTGTCTCTGTGTCTCTGTGTCTCTGTGTCTCTGTGTCTCTGTGTCTCTGTGTCTCTGTGTCTCTGTGTCTCTGTGTCTCTGTGTCTCTGTGTCTCTGTGTCTCTGTGTCTCTGTGTCTCTGTGTCTCTGTGTCTCTGTGTCTCTGTGTCTCTGTGTCTCTGTGTCTCTGTGTCTCTGTGTCTCTGTGTCTCTGTGTCTCTGTGTCTCTGTGTCTCTGTGTCTCTGTGTCTCTGTGTCTCTGTGTCTCTGTGTCTCTGTGTCTCTGTGTCTCTGTGTCTCTGTGTCTCTGTGTCTCTGTGTCTCTGTGTCTCTGTGTCTCTGTGTCTCTGTGTCTCTGTGTCTCTGTGTCTCTGTGTCTCTGTGTCTCTGTGTCTCTGTGTCTCTGTGTCTCTGTGTCTCTGTGTCTCTGTGTCTCTGTGTCTCTGTGTCTCTGTGTCTCTGTGTCTCTGTGTCTCTGTGTCTCTGTGTCTCTGTGTCTCTGTGTCTCTGTGTCTCTGTGTCTCTGTGTCTCTGTGTCTCTGTGTCTCTGTGTCTCTGTGTCTCTGTGTCTCTGTGTCTCTGTGTCTCTGTGTCTCTGTGTCTCTGTGTCTCTGTGTCTCTGTGTCTCTGTGTCTCTGTGTCTCTGTGTCTCTGTGTCTCTGTGTCTCTGTGTCTCTGTGTCTCTGTGTCTCTGTGTCTCTGTGTCTCTGTGTCTCTGTGTCTCTGTGTCTCTGTGTCTCTGTGTCTCTGTGTCTCTGTGTCTCTGTGTCTCTGTGTCTCTGTGTCTCTGTGTCTCTGTGTCTCTGTGTCTCTGTGTCTCTGTGTCTCTGTGTCTCTGTGTCTCTGTGTCTCTGTGTCTCTGTGTCTCTGTGTCTCTGTGTCTCTGTGTCTCTGTGTCTCTGTGTCTCTGTGTCTCTGTGTCTCTGTGTCTCTGTGTCTCTGTGTCTCTGTGTCTCTGTGTCTCTGTGTCTCTGTGTCTCTGTGTCTCTGTGTCTCTGTGTCTCTGTGTCTCTGTGTCTCTGTGTCTCTGTGTCTCTGTGTCTCTGTGTCTCTGTGTCTCTGTGTCTCTGTGTCTCTGTGTCTCTGTGTCTCTGTGTCTCTGTGTCTCTGTGTCTCTGTGTCTCTGTGTCTCTGTGTCTCTGTGTCTCTGTGTCTCTGTGTCTCTGTGTCTCTGTGTCTCTGTGTCTCTGTGTCTCTGTGTCTCTGTGTCTCTGTGTCTCTGTGTCTCTGTGTCTCTGTGTCTCTGTGTCTCTGTGTCTCTGTGTCTCTGTGTCTCTGTGTCTCTGTGTCTCTGTGTCTCTGTGTCTCTGTGTCTCTGTGTCTCTGTGTCTCTGTGTCTCTGTGTCTCTGTGTCTCTGTGTCTCTGTGTCTCTGTGTCTCTGTGTCTCTGTGTCTCTGTGTCTCTGTGTCTCTGTGTCTCTGTGTCTCTGTGTCTCTGTGTCTCTGTGTCTCTGTGTCTCTGTGTCTCTGTGTCTCTGTGTCTCTGTGTCTCTGTGTCTCTGTGTCTCTGTGTCTCTGTGTCTCTGTGTCTCTGTGTCTCTGTGTCTCTGTGTCTCTGTGTCTCTGTGTCTCTGTGTCTCTGTGTCTCTGTGTCTCTGTGTCTCTGTGTCTCTGTGTCTCTGTGTCTCTGTGTCTCTGTGTCTCTGTGTCTCTGTGTCTCTGTGTCTCTGTGTCTCTGTGTCTCTGTGTCTCTGTGTCTCTGTGTCTCTGTGTCTCTGTGTCTCTGTGTCTCTGTGTCTCTGTGTCTCTGTGTCTCTGTGTCTCTGTGTCTCTGTGTCTCTGTGTCTCTGTGTCTCTGTGTCTCTGTGTCTCTGTGTCTCTGTGTCTCTGTGTCTCTGTGTCTCTGTGTCTCTGTGTCTCTGTGTCTCTGTGTCTCTGTGTCTCTGTGTCTCTGTGTCTCTGTGTCTCTGTGTCTCTGTGTCTCTGTGTCTCTGTGTCTCTGTGTCTCTGTGTCTCTGTGTCTCTGTGTCTCTGTGTCTCTGTGTCTCTGTGTCTCTGTGTCTCTGTGTCTCTGTGTCTCTGTGTCTCTGTGTCTCTGTGTCTCTGTGTCTCTGTGTCTCTGTGTCTCTGTGTCTCTGTGTCTCTGTGTCTCTGTGTCTCTGTGTCTCTGTGTCTCTGTGTCTCTGTGTCTCTGTGTCTCTGTGTCTCTGTGTCTCTGTGTCTCTGTGTCTCTGTGTCTCTGTGTCTCTGTGTCTCTGTGTCTCTGTGTCTCTGTGTCTCTGTGTCTCTGTGTCTCTGTGTCTCTGTGTCTCTGTGTCTCTGTGTCTCTGTGTCTCTGTGTCTCTGTGTCTCTGTGTCTCTGTGTCTCTGTGTCTCTGTGTCTCTGTGTCTCTGTGTCTCTGTGTCTCTGTGTCTCTGTGTCTCTGTGTCTCTGTGTCTCTGTGTCTCTGTGTCTCTGTGTCTCTGTGTCTCTGTGTCTCTGTGTCTCTGTGTCTCTGTGTCTCTGTGTCTCTGTGTCTCTGTGTCTCTGTGTCTCTGTGTCTCTGTGTCTCTGTGTCTCTGTGTCTCTGTGTCTCTGTGTCTCTGTGTCTCTGTGTCTCTGTGTCTCTGTGTCTCTGTGTCTCTGTGTCTCTGTGTCTCTGTGTCTCTGTGTCTCTGTGTCTCTGTGTCTCTGTGTCTCTGTGTCTCTGTGTCTCTGTGTCTCTGTGTCTCTGTGTCTCTGTGTCTCTGTGTCTCTGTGTCTCTGTGTCTCTGTGTCTCTGTGTCTCTGTGTCTCTGTGTCTCTGTGTCTCTGTGTCTCTGTGTCTCTGTGTCTCTGTGTCTCTGTGTCTCTGTGTCTCTGTGTCTCTGTGTCTCTGTGTCTCTGTGTCTCTGTGTCTCTGTGTCTCTGTGTCTCTGTGTCTCTGTGTCTCTGTGTCTCTGTGTCTCTGTGTCTCTGTGTCTCTGTGTCTCTGTGTCTCTGTGTCTCTGTGTCTCTGTGTCTCTGTGTCTCTGTGTCTCTGTGTCTCTGTGTCTCTGTGTCTCTGTGTCTCTGTGTCTCTGTGTCTCTGTGTCTCTGTGTCTCTGTGTCTCTGTGTCTCTGTGTCTCTGTGTCTCTGTGTCTCTGTGTCTCTGTGTCTCTGTGTCTCTGTGTCTCTGTGTCTCTGTGTCTCTGTGTCTCTGTGTCTCTGTGTCTCTGTGTCTCTGTGTCTCTGTGTCTCTGTGTCTCTGTGTCTCTGTGTCTCTGTGTCTCTGTGTCTCTGTGTCTCTGTGTCTCTGTGTCTCTGTGTCTCTGTGTCTCTGTGTCTCTGTGTCTCTGTGTCTCTGTGTCTCTGTGTCTCTGTGTCTCTGTGTCTCTGTGTCTCTGTGTCTCTGTGTCTCTGTGTCTCTGTGTCTCTGTGTCTCTGTGTCTCTGTGTCTCTGTGTCTCTGTGTCTCTGTGTCTCTGTGTCTCTGTGTCTCTGTGTCTCTGTGTCTCTGTGTCTCTGTGTCTCTGTGTCTCTGTGTCTCTGTGTCTCTGTGTCTCTGTGTCTCTGTGTCTCTGTGTCTCTGTGTCTCTGTGTCTCTGTGTCTCTGTGTCTCTGTGTCTCTGTGTCTCTGTGTCTCTGTGTCTCTGTGTCTCTGTGTCTCTGTGTCTCTGTGTCTCTGTGTCTCTGTGTCTCTGTGTCTCTGTGTCTCTGTGTCTCTGTGTCTCTGTGTCTCTGTGTCTCTGTGTCTCTGTGTCTCTGTGTCTCTGTGTCTCTGTGTCTCTGTGTCTCTGTGTCTCTGTGTCTCTGTGTCTCTGTGTCTCTGTGTCTCTGTGTCTCTGTGTCTCTGTGTCTCTGTGTCTCTGTGTCTCTGTGTCTCTGTGTCTCTGTGTCTCTGTGTCTCTGTGTCTCTGTGTCTCTGTGTCTCTGTGTCTCTGTGTCTCTGTGTCTCTGTGTCTCTGTGTCTCTGTGTCTCTGTGTCTCTGTGTCTCTGTGTCTCTGTGTCTCTGTGTCTCTGTGTCTCTGTGTCTCTGTGTCTCTGTGTCTCTGTGTCTCTGTGTCTCTGTGTCTCTGTGTCTCTGTGTCTCTGTGTCTCTGTGTCTCTGTGTCTCTGTGTCTCTGTGTCTCTGTGTCTCTGTGTCTCTGTGTCTCTGTGTCTCTGTGTCTCTGTGTCTCTGTGTCTCTGTGTCTCTGTGTCTCTGTGTCTCTGTGTCTCTGTGTCTCTGTGTCTCTGTGTCTCTGTGTCTCTGTGTCTCTGTGTCTCTGTGTCTCTGTGTCTCTGTGTCTCTGTGTCTCTGTGTCTCTGTGTCTCTGTGTCTCTGTGTCTCTGTGTCTCTGTGTCTCTGTGTCTCTGTGTCTCTGTGTCTCTGTGTCTCTGTGTCTCTGTGTCTCTGTGTCTCTGTGTCTCTGTGTCTCTGTGTCTCTGTGTCTCTGTGTCTCTGTGTCTCTGTGTCTCTGTGTCTCTGTGTCTCTGTGTCTCTGTGTCTCTGTGTCTCTGTGTCTCTGTGTCTCTGTGTCTCTGTGTCTCTGTGTCTCTGTGTCTCTGTGTCTCTGTGTCTCTGTGTCTCTGTGTCTCTGTGTCTCTGTGTCTCTGTGTCTCTGTGTCTCTGTGTCTCTGTGTCTCTGTGTCTCTGTGTCTCTGTGTCTCTGTGTCTCTGTGTCTCTGTGTCTCTGTGTCTCTGTGTCTCTGTGTCTCTGTGTCTCTGTGTCTCTGTGTCTCTGTGTCTCTGTGTCTCTGTGTCTCTGTGTCTCTGTGTCTCTGTGTCTCTGTGTCTCTGTGTCTCTGTGTCTCTGTGTCTCTGTGTCTCTGTGTCTCTGTGTCTCTGTGTCTCTGTGTCTCTGTGTCTCTGTGTCTCTGTGTCTCTGTGTCTCTGTGTCTCTGTGTCTCTGTGTCTCTGTGTCTCTGTGTCTCTGTGTCTCTGTGTCTCTGTGTCTCTGTGTCTCTGTGTCTCTGTGTCTCTGTGTCTCTGTGTCTCTGTGTCTCTGTGTCTCTGTGTCTCTGTGTCTCTGTGTCTCTGTGTCTCTGTGTCTCTGTGTCTCTGTGTCTCTGTGTCTCTGTGTCTCTGTGTCTCTGTGTCTCTGTGTCTCTGTGTCTCTGTGTCTCTGTGTCTCTGTGTCTCTGTGTCTCTGTGTCTCTGTGTCTCTGTGTCTCTGTGTCTCTGTGTCTCTGTGTCTCTGTGTCTCTGTGTCTCTGTGTCTCTGTGTCTCTGTGTCTCTGTGTCTCTGTGTCTCTGTGTCTCTGTGTCTCTGTGTCTCTGTGTCTCTGTGTCTCTGTGTCTCTGTGTCTCTGTGTCTCTGTGTCTCTGTGTCTCTGTGTCTCTGTGTCTCTGTGTCTCTGTGTCTC
>JAZDUA010000237.1:2212500-2327853 GCA_038098605.1 Gryllus longicercus | reverse complement strand
GGAGGAAGAGGAAGAAGGAGGAAGAAGAAGAAGGAGGAAGAAGAAGAAGGAGGAAGAAGAAGGAGGAGGAAGAAGAAGGAGGAGGAAGAAGAAGGAGGAGGAAGAAGAAGGAGGAGGAAGAAGAAGGAGGAGGAAGAAGAAGGAGGAGGAAGAAGAAGGAGGAGGAAGAAGAAGAAGGAGGAAGAAGAAGAAGGAGGAAGAAAAAGAAGGAGGAGGAAGAAGAAGGAGAAGAAGAAGGACGAAAGAGGAAGAAGAAGGAAGAAAGAGGAAGAAGAAGGAAGAAAGAGGAAGAAGAAGGAAGAAAGAGGAAGAAGAAGGAAGAAAGAGGAAGAAGAAAAAGGAAGAAAGAGGAAGAAGAAGAAGGAAGAAAGAGGAAGAAAAAGAAGGAAGAGAAAGGAAGAAAAAGAAGGAAGAAAGAGGAAGAAAAAGAAGAAGAAAAAGGAAGAAGAAGAAAGAGGACGAAGAAGATAGAAGAAAAAAGAACAGAAAGATGAAAAAGAAAAAAGGAAAAAGAGAAAGAAAAAGGAAAGAAAAAAGAAAAGAAAATAAAAGAAAAAGAACAGACTAAAAGTGCTACATGATATGTAAGAGGTTTAGGTACCAAAGAAAAAGGAACTCTGTGATTAATTAAAGGAAAGTAACATTAATATAGCTGCTTTAAAAGAAGCAAAAAATGCATAAAGGTACTAAAGACTACTTTTGGAATCGGCCATAGTACAAGAGCAAGAAGTAGAGAGCCAAAATTGATTAATAGAAAATGGGCATAAAAAATAGTAAGTTATTGCTATGTAAATGAAGAAGAAATATCAAAAATAGAGAGGTCATCTAAATGTTATCAGAGTACATGCCTCAGAAGAAGGAAAAAAAAGAAATAATATTTTTTTTTACAAAAATCTGCAGACATTTTTTTCCTTCATTAATAACAAATGTAATTATTAGTGGAGATTTAAATACAAGAATTGGAAACACACCAAGTCGTAAGATAGAAGGCATTTTCAGGAACAGAAAGTAAATAATTGTATTGAATTAAGAAATTTTACCACCTATTAAAACTAACACATTCTTTAGACATAAAGATATTCATAAATATACTTGAATATATATACATATATATATATATATATATATATATATATATATATATATATATATATATATATACATATATATATATACATATATATATATGTACACAGATCACTATTTGGTTATTTCGACTATTAAATTACTAAGTAGATGGAAAAACCAACACTCCAAAAATAAAAACTGTGTAGATGAAGGTTTTAAAGTATATCTGCTAGAAGAAAAGAGTATTAAAAAGCACAGGATAATCAGAGATTATCTAATAACTTACAAATATACCAACAATTGATGAAGTGCAGAAAGAATTGGACAATGGTAAAACCTGTAAATAAAAAGTGACTTTTGAAAGCATAGGAAAAGAAAAGTAGTTTAGGAAACGGAAAGCACTTTGAGTTTGGAATCAACAACTGAAGGAAGCATTTAAAAAGAAAGCATACTACAAGTATCTTCAAACATGTAATGAAGAAAGTAAGAAAGAATATAACTGTTGTAAAAAATGAAGCCAAAAGGCTATCTCGTATAAGCACAGCAGGAGGTGTGGGATCACTTAATAAATAAAATAAAAAATGATGCCTATGAGAAGCAAAGTATTAGCCTATAAAATAATGGAATAACTCAATCAAAAAGAAAATGATGCCATTCAATTAAAGGTTATAGAGGAAAAGAAAGGACTACAACACCATCTTTGGTAAAACCTACTGGAATAAAACTAAGAACAAAAGGAACAGAGGTACAAGAGGAACAAAAATAACAAAAGAAAGATAATGTTGACCCCACTAACAATAGAAGAATTATTTCAAGTATTAAAGAAATGAATGGAAGAAAAGCTACTGGTACAGATAATATGAATGTAGTATTACTAAAATATGCAATCACTTTTCTCCAATTGAAGACTATTACATCTATTCAATCAAGGTTGTCAGAGAAGTACAATACCAGAAGAACGGCAAACAGTCCTATTAATATTTGTGTTTAAAAAAGGTGATCAGAGTAACTGAAAATTATAGAGGTATTAGCCTCTTACACACACCAAGTCTATGGTAAAATGATCCAAATAGGATGAAGATGATAGCTGAAGTCATATGATTAGAAAAACAAAATGGCTTCTGAAAGGGAAGATCCTGGACAGACAGTGTTTTTATATTGCATCAAATAATAGGGGAAAGAAGAGATGTTAATTTAGATACACACATGGCACATTGGATTAATTGATTTTGAAAAAGCCTTCGACCAAATAAATAGGAGATTATGTGTCATAATGGACAGAAGAGGCTTTCCAAAACATTTCATAAACGTAGATAAAAATACAAAAATTCCAAAAATGACAATTTCACATCAATCACAAACATTAAAAACTAACAAAGAAATAAAACAAGGTTCCAACCTTTCCCTGGTATTAATTAACATCCTTAACATAATAACAAAATTAATGGGCCTATAGATTAAATTATTAGAGAATGGAAATGAAAAGTACAGCAGAGGATCAGATTAAACAGAAATAATTACTCCAATTCTTTGCTATTTGCTGATGATCAAAACAATATATACATAAAGGAAGATTATCTCCAAATGGCACTACATTAATTAAATCCATGTAAAAATTATAATATGAAAATATCAACACAGAAACAAAGAAAGCAATGAGAAAGAGGAGGATGGTGAGGAGGAGGAGGATGAGGAGGAGGAGGATGAGGAGGAGGAGAATGAGGACGAGGAGGATGAGGAGGAGGAGGATGAGGAGGAGAATAAGGAGGAGGATGAGGGTGAGGATAAACATGAGGAGGACGAGGGTGAGGATGGGGAGAATAAGGAGGATGAGGATGAGGCGGAGGGTAAGGATAAAAATGAGGAGGAGGAAAATGAGGATGAGGAGAATAAAGAGGATGAGTATGAGGAGGAAGGTGATGATAAGGATGAGGAGGGTGAGGATGAATAGGATGGTGAGAAGGAGGAGGACAGTGAGGAGGAGGAGGAGAAGGAGAGTGCGGAGGAGGAGGAGAGTGAGGTGGAGGAGGAGGATAATGAGGAGGAGGAGGAGGGGGAGAAGAAGAACGAGGAGGAGGAGGAGAAGGACGTGGTGGTGGAGGAGAGAAGGAGAAGAAGAAGACGAAGAGGAAGAAGAAGAAGACAAGGAAGAGGAAGAAGAAGAGGAAGAAGAAGAAGAGGAAGAGGAAGAAGAAGACGAGGAAGAGGAAGAAGAAGACGAGGAAGAGGAAGAAGAAGACGAGGAAGAGGAAAGAAGAAGACGAGGAAGAGGAAGAAGAAGACGAGGAAGAGGAAGAAGAAGACGAGGAAGAGGAAGACGAAGACGAAGACGAAGAAGAAGAGGAAGACGAAGACGAAGAAGAGGAAGACGAAAGAAGACGAAGACGGGAAAGAAGACGAAGACGGGAAAGAAGACGAAGACGAAGACGGGAAAGAAGACGAAGACGAAGACGGGAAAGAAGACGAAGACGAAGACGGGAAAGAAGACGAAGACGAAGACGGGAAAGGATACGAAGACGAAGACGGGAAAGAGGACGAAGACGAAGACGGGAAAGAGGACGAAGACGAAGACGGGAAAGGGAATGATATTAAACATAATGAGTATTATCAATAAAATCTTTGGGTTTCCCTTTCCTTCTTGTTTGTTTATAAATTACTTATGTTATTAGTTTTCTTACATTAGAAACCATTACAGAAGGGTAGCAACTAGAGGATGATGCTCAAGAGACTATCAGCCTCTCACTCATACCCCACTGAAGCCAACAACATAAATCGCAATTATACTAAATTTGAAAAAAAATCTCACAAAATGTTTCCACTAATAAGAAAAACTATTCACTATCCAATTGGAATATGTTATGAATAGTAATAACAATAATAATAATAATAATAATAATAATAATAATAATAATAATAATAATAATAATAATAATAATAATAATAATAATTAGGATTATATTAAAAATAGTAATTATATTATTATTATTATTATTATTATTATTATTAATATTAATATTATCATAAATCAATCCACAAAATTATTTTTACAAGGGAAATTGTTAATAAGAAAAAATCAAATTGGCCGAGCACGATCCCCTCACTCCAGGAAGTACTTAGATTCACCGTTGTACAATGCTGCATTAATAAACACAGCAATTTGTTAATTGTAATTGAATTTCTTATTCAAATTCAGTATTATAGTATTCATTTTAAATCCAACACACTCTAGGTAGATTCATTCGATTACAGAAACATGTCTGTATTACAATCAGAGGCACACTTAGAATTTTTGGGGAGGGAAGGAGTTGCTGGTGTAATGTTCTGCTGACTTTATGTTTTCTTATAAAGAAGTTTAAGAATGAATATAAAATATATAATGAATTTTATTTTTTTTTTATATTCAATATTTTTTATTCACAGAATGTATTTGTATTTGCAAATATTCAATAAAATGTATTTGTATTTGCAACACTCAATACTTTTGCAATAGTTACTCGTTATTTTTTTGCAATTTCTAAAATGCAGAGTTCGCCGAAATCGGCACGAAGCTAATGCCGGAGCAGTACTCCAACAAACGGGCCACGGACCGCGCACGATCTCACCTTCCTCTTCTTTGTCCTATCATCATCCATTTTACACACAGACACACTAACATGCACTACACAGCCAACAATGCCAGGAGACCCCTTCAGGAGCTAAGAAGAAGAAAAAAACTTGTCAAAACTTGCCTCCTCACCATTTCAAGTTATAAATATAGAATGTACTACTATTGTTAAATTTGATGTAGTTGCAAACATAATTGATATGTATTGTTAATGTAATTTGTATTATTAATATAATTATTATAACTAGTAGCATTAAAATATCATATTGATATGTTAATTATTAGCAGATAAATTATCTACTCTACAATATCTTAATCTAACTGTAACAAGTATTGTATTTCTAGGCCAATGACCCCATCTCGATCAGGTTTTGTTCAGTTTCCCTGGTCCTTTGAGCAAATGCTCAGATGCCCCCTTGTTTGCTCCTGAACAGTAATATAACTTCGCTCTCTCCACCCAAGGCATCATATTGACTCGTCATACACGATTTTAATTGTATATGTGACTATTATTATTATTATTATTATTATTATTATTATTATTATTATTATTATTATTATTATTACTTTTCTTATTACTATTATTATTATTATAAGTGTTTGTCCTGGCTGGGGCGGTGCCCCGCTGGTGGGAAAACCCCGCTAGCCGACGGTAGATCGGCGCCGGATCTCGCCATACAGCGGGGAAAAGTTTACCGCCACCTCACGAGCCAAAAACATGTTGCGCTTACGGGACTAATGACCCTGGTATTTGACGTGCCCGGAATCACTAAACAATCGATTAATCGCCGAAATAGGTGCCTGCAACATTATTTAAGCGCCCAATGCCCTACCCCACGAAAATATTTGGAGCCGTTTTCGAGAAAATAATTGTTTAAAAATTGTCTATATTTCACGCAAAATTCCGCGAAAACTAATCATTTTCGAAAAATTGTCAATGAACTTATTTAAAGATGTCTTTGAAGAACAGATTTCATTCAAAAAAAAATGTCTATCTCCAATATTAAAGTGGTACGAAGACGCCAAAAAAATGTACTGAAATTTTCGAAATTCAGATTTCATCTGAAGTTAGACTTTTGCCAGTTTTTAAACGTTCTTTACGCTAACCCAGGAAACGTTTTTAAAATTTCAAAAAAATTTGAGTATTTTACAGCAAATTTTGAAAAATGTATTGAGGCTTCATTTAAGGTACCCTTGGAAATCTAAATATGTTTTAAACTCGCATGTCTTTGAGTTTGACCAGACCGATAGGAGAATATTAATTTAAAAGAAAACCATGGTGGAAAGAGATCTTTCCATAATGGAAAAAAACGTCTGAACGTTTTATACGCTAGCGTTGAACACTGACGAGAGATTGTCAATCAATTTTTTGTATCAGGGACCCACACAACGTGGGTTCTGACTACACGTGTTAGAGAAAGTACTTTACTATATAAACAAACGAGTTTTACTCACATTTTGGTTTACACCAAGGGCCGACAACACGAGATTTTGTGACGAAAAATCGCACATTTCCGCCGCAGCAATAAAATACATTCACTTTACTACGTAAGTGCGTAGAAAGTAAAAGGATGAAGAGTTATACCTGCTTAAATCTGTTGCATTTTGCATGGATGTCTGAAGCGCAATTGCCTTTGACGAGCAAGTGATGCACGATGACTGTAACAAGAAATGACAGGATTAAATAGGAGGAAAGATTCCAGTTTTAATTTTAATTATGAGAATAATATCAAAGGTAAAAATATGATTTTAAACATTTCACCTTTCAGTAACTTTGGAGTACTTCTTTGTGCAGATGATGTACATCTGCAGCAAATCAGTACCATTTTCAAAGATTACCAGTGAGGGAGGTTTTGTAGCCAAAGTCTGAAACTAACAAATAATTTAAAAAAATATAACAAATAAAAAAACTTATATTAAACAAGTGAAAGTTGGGAATCAATTTATAGTCATGTCCTGTGTCCTATGGCTGACTACGGGCCATGACCGACCAGCGGTGACTCGGTCTCTTGGCCATGGATGGTGGTGTGGTTAGCACAAAGACATCCTTTCACCGTATGTTCCGGTTGTCATAACCTTAAGGTGGGCTTTCTCATCATCACATAGCAATAGATACTGGTACATTTGTAAAAAAAGTGGAGAATTATTATTTTGGTATGGTTGGGAATCGAACCCAGAGTTGCGCCGTGAAAAGAGAGGACGCTAACCAACCAACGAACCACTGAAGGTCTAATTTATTATACAAGAAGTAAAAAATTAATACAACCGAAAAACTGTTTCTCAATGATATATCAGAGTGGTACACTGAATACTGCGCAATATATACATGCTTATGCTGCGCTCATATATGCTTCAAAACTAAGAATTGCCAAATAAATAATTTTGTTTAGCGGGAAGTGATTTTTCTGGCAGAAAAGATAGGAGAAAAAATAATTTTTTCTTACCTGACAAAATTCCATATTGCTTCCGCAATAATTTCATAATTGTAATTGCATTAGTAGCCAACGTTTGGAGGCATGTAATTTATTGGAAGTCAATAATTTAAATCTGAAAATCAAAACAAAACAATAATGAGTTAATCTGTCGTATACATTACGCAAAGTTCAAAATAACGACATATTTTGTAATATCCGTGGCATCATATTACGGCTGTCAAGTCATGTGGACGTATCTCTGCATTAGTAGCAAAATGCAAAAGAACACCGAAATTCACATCTCTTCGCACCTACATATTCGCCGGTTAATTATATTTTCACCGAAACCATTTCGGGTCCGTATCTGAAGTGTGCGTGGAAATTTAAAAAAACGATCAATCAAAATAAAGCCTTCAATGTAAGTCCATATGGATAACTCCGCGCCGCCAGCAAGAAATGATCACATATGCGCAGTAAGCAACACAGTCGCCCCACACTCCTACGCTCGTCACGTCACCTGCAATGGAATGTGGTACGCGGATGGATTTGATTGGCTGTCACACAAAGATGTGGCGATGCGAAAGGCAGGATCTCGTTGTAGACGTACGCTGTATTTCAAAAGGCAGAAAGAATACAAATTTACAACTTTTTGGTGTAACAATTAGTCTGACCATATTTCCTTGCGACGGGACGAGGTTCAATTCACTTTCTGAATGCATGAGCCCAGGAACAGGATACTTTATTAAATCAAAGTATTTTCCACAGACAATTCACACAAATGCAAGTAGAATTCGAAGTCAAGAAGACGTGGACTGTTCTCATCACTACTGTTGAACCATGATTACGTCTGCGACATCTTACGTTTTACGAGAAAATATTTTCGTAAACCGGGGGAAACTGGGCAGATTTTCGTGAACTGGGACAAATTGAAAAATGACGGGACGATTGAACTTGCCTAAAAAGTGGGGCTTTTGTTCCAAACGGGACGTGCGTTCACCCAAGTAACAACCTCTTTTGCGGACTGCAAGGGGTTTCACCAGCAGCAACAATAGGAAACAACATTGTAGGAACGCGCCTGAATAGAATCGTGACTGACGACCTCCTTGTAGAACCGTGAACCATAGATGTGGCCTGGGATATATAAAATGTCTGGAAAGCAAATACCTATATTGTTCCCTTATTTGTTACGGACTATCAAAAATTTCGTTTAATTCGGTGGCTATATCATAATAGCCAACAGCCCCGTTTACAACATGCGACACGAAATACAGGTAGCAATAAATTGGCTTCTGCATCTTTTACCATTCGTTCATAACGCCATCTTCACTGTGTCCAGTGAAAGGCCATTCATTTCCCGCCTCCTCTCCTCCCTCTTTATTTTATAACAAATCAAATAGGCACCCACCTAAAATCGAAATTTAATTATCAAATATAGAAAAGTTCAACATACGCACATCAATATGCATATCACACATAGCATTTCAATACACCATGCATTTCAAATTATTTATACAGACTTGGCGAAAGACGACAGAAAAATTAATATTCAGAATGCTTGTAGAATGGGAATTTCGCGTCAAAAATCAAAATGAAAATGAAGAGGCGGTATTTTCCAGCTTACTCCTCATAATTCGTAATATTGTATCACTTCTTACCTTCCAATTGATATGCCACGCAGCAACGCTCTCCAAACGCGAACATGTCCGAAGGCTGACAAGCGAAAAGGAAAGAGCTATCAAGGAAATACGTTCTTATTACTTTTCCCGACGAGAAAACGTCGCCTTGCGCATGCGCGATGTGCAGGTCTCCCTCCAACTTCACCTCCCCCCCCCGCCCCGACGTTCACGGTGGACGCAACGCCACCTGCCAGCGCGACACAGGCTAGCGAGCAGAACAAAGTAACGGGAGGAATGTTGCTACCACAGCAATCGTAGCAACCGTAGCATTCATCTTCCACGTGAGAAACTATATTTCCGGCTCCCCATTGAATACTCATTGTAGACTTCAGAATTAAACAATGAATGACAGGTGGTATCAACTGATGTCACTGCGTGCCTCTGAACGGGAGGACCTAGGGTTCGAGTCCCTACAGTGACAGAATTTTAGACACTAGCTACATAGCTAGGTCGAATTCAGTCACTGTCTGCAAGAAAATTCTAGCAGCCGGCTGCTCTGATAGATACTTTTCCGCGGTTTCTTTGATCAAAGCCAGTCGAATGCCGGAGCTACTGCTCTGCTTTCGCCTGGAAAACGTCCAGATTTTTAGGGTACTTCCTAAGGAACGGGCCAAGAACCGCGCGCGACATTTCCTCCTTTCTTATCCTATCCTCAACCCTTATTTACACTTACTCACACTTACATGCACTAAACTACCACACATGCCCGGAGACCCGCCAGGAAGGTTTGAGCTTGCCCCGTCGGCGCCAAACACCGTCACTGGAGCACGTTGCAGCCCACAGAGCAATAAAAACCTCGAACAAGAGCTTCGGGGCATGGGTCTCTTTTGTAGTTCACTTTCAGATATCTCTGTTTACGAGGACGATAACGAGGAGAAGCAAGAGGAGTAGGAGGAGGAGGAAGAGAAGGAAAAGGAGAATGAGGAGAAGGGGAAGGAGAGGGAAATTGAGAGAGATTAATTGATTGCTAAAGTCATTTGTCCCGTAAATGTAATGCATTTTTTTTGCTCGGCAGATGGCGGAGACCTTGCCCCGCTGGATGGCGAGATCCAGCACTTACCTATCGTCGGCTAGTGGGGTTTCCCCAACCAGGTATCTCCCACCAGTGGGGCACCGCCCTAGCCCCGACTGGTCCCCCAGCATGTGTAGTAGTGTAGTGGATGTAAGAGTAAGTGTGCATAAGTAAGGCTTTGGTAGGACAAGAAATGGGAAGGAAAGATCGGGTGCGGTCAAGCCCGTTTGGCAGAGTACTGCTCCGGCATTCGCCTGGTATTGATAGGAGAAACCACGCATAACTACCGAATAGAGCAGCCGGCCGCTAGAATTCTCCTCCAGGCGGCGGCAGAACTTGACCTATCTATCCGGCTAGTGTTGAAAACCCGGCCACCATCGACTCTCGAACCTAAAGACCTCCAGCCAGAGGTACCTCTTCCGGTAAATTGAGAGGGAGAGGGAGGATTGAGAGGGAGAGGGAGGAGTGAGAGTGAGAGACGGTGAATTCCGCCAAAACCTCGACAAGTACTGTCTGCACATTATTCTAATAAACTACATCAACAATGATTTGTTGATCTCTCCGTTTTTTCGAAAATTGAACAAAACCAATCATGTGTTACCTGGACTGTCGCACTCCCAACGAATAATAAAAACACTCTTCCAATCAAAATTATTTTCCAAAATTAAAATACCTTTACAGAATATCAACCACAAGTAGAAGGAAAAGAAGAAGCAAAACTTGCAAGAACACGACTGGAAAGATCGTAGCAAATTGAAGGCTAGGATGCGCGACTCTAGCTTGTAATAAATTCGCAAAAAATAAACTAGAGGTGCTACAGAATAGCAGAGATTTTCCCGTATTAGTTTTCTATTTCCATTGGTCTCGGCTATAAATTTGGAAAAAAATCGAACGCATGGTTTAAGCGATATTAGTGTTCACAGACGGACGGACGGACGAACAGACGGACAGACGGACAGACGGACAGACGGACGAACAGACCGACGGACAGACGGACGGACGGAGAGACGGACAGAGAGACGGACAGAGAGACGGACAGAGAGACGGACAGAGAGACGAACAGATGGAAGAACAGACGGACGGATGTTTTGAAAAAAAATGTTTCCGGTATCAGGGGATCCCAAAACGTGTATTTCCGTTGAAATCTCGAAATCGATTTTCCGCAGCATTACATCACTTTCCCTATACTACATATATTACTCTGTATATACGTACGTATACGGGAAAGTAAAAATTAAAAAGTTGAATTTCAACAGAGCCTATTTTAATGTTAGCATCAATTTATTCGTTTCATAGAGTTACAAGTAATTATTATAATCACATTTAAGGTATACAATTATTGGAAAAATTAATGCAACAATGTGACTTCGCTCTTCACAAAAGTTCCGATACATGAAGCCGTGGAAGTTATACGTCAAAAATTGCAGAACCGTAGCCAGCCGACAGAATGGGCTGAACTGGCTGAATTCTGCCTAACTTCCACCTTCTTTCAGTACCAAGACCGGCACTACGCCCAAGTGGAAGGCGCGGCTATGGGCTCGCCGCTGTCTCCCATCGCTGCCAACCTTTTCATGGAAGCTTTCGAATCAGAGGCTCTACGTAACGCTGTGCACAAACCGTCTCTCTGGGTGCGGTACGTGGACGACACCTTTGTTATCTGGCCACACGGACCGGAACTATTAGGAGAGTTCTTACTGTTCCTTAACAGTATCCACCCGAGCATCCAGTTAACGATGGAGACGGAAATCAACAACTATCTGCCGTTCTTAGATGTGCTGGTCAGCAAACGCGAAGATGGCACCTTGGGGCACGCGGTCTACCGAAAACCGACGCACACTGACCGTTACCTACACGCGGATTCACACCACCATCCTTCAATAAAACTAGGAGTACTGAAAACACTGGCCACAAGAGCTGTGAAGGTGTGTGACAAGCGCTCTCTTCCCGCGGAACTTCAGAAGCTAGAACACACTTTCAGGGCCAACTCCTATTCCCAAACGGCTATCAAACGGGTGCTTGCCAGCGTTACGGGCCACTCCGGAGGTCGCCATCGTACCGACGGGCGCGGTGGCTCTGAAGGCCGCGGCAACGCCGAAGACTGTCATGCCTCTTCGGAGATAGAGGAGAGTGCCCGCTCCAGACTAGCCGTGATTCCCTACGTCCGATGTGTCACCGATCGTGTGGGTAAATTACTACGGAAGAACAACATCCGTACGGTGTTCACGGCGCCCGACAAGCTGCACAACGCCTTGGTACGCATCAAAGATGCGTTACCGCCTCTCCAGTCGGCAGGAGTGTATGAAGTTCCCTGCAGCTGCGGCAGGACATATATTGGCGAGACCGGGCGTTCTGTGTCCGAGCGACTCAAAGAACATATCGCCCACTACAACAAGAACAACTCCAACCGTTCTGCGATTGCGCACCACTCGGAGGTTACGGGACATGCCATTGACTTCGACAAGACTCGGCTCCTGCACAAGGAAAACCGATACTGGCCGAGATGCATAAAAGAGGCTTTAGAAATACGCAGACGTCCGCAAAACATCAACGCGGACGCAGGCCTCGCTCTTAACCACGCCTGGAAATCCCTCGCTCCATCTATTCGGGACCGGCAGGGAACTGTTCACCACCGTCCGACCACCGGGACGTCTGGCGCTAGGCCCACTGTTCACCACCGTCCGACCACGGGGACGTCTGGCGCTAGGCCCAGGTTGGCCCAGACCGCCGGCCTAACGGTTAGACCTCTCCGCCAATCACAGCGCACCTGCCCCTCCCGAGAGCCCAGGCAGGAGAGTATAAATCACCGGGCGCGTAGCGCCGCAGTGTAACTATTCGGTCCGTGACCTTCGCAGGGTACGGACACATCCTGGAAGAGCTCCGGCCTACAGAGAAGCAAACAGTCCTTTTTAGGACTTGAGCAATTTTGTTTAGCCGCCCTTCTAGGGCAACAAAAAGAGATGTCGACGCCCGCGTCGTCTCCCGCGCGGCCGTTTTACACCCCACACGGGGATGAAAGCGGCGAGCGTGGTAGGGCCGCGGGAAGAGGCAGTGCTAGGGGAGCGAAGCGACGCCTTGGCTCCCCTTCAACTGATCGCATTTGCGATAATTCTTCTCCTGCTTCCAGGAGGAGAATCGAGGGCGGAGAGATGCCGGCCACCTCGCCGCGCCACACGCCGCCCGCTGCAGCCACGACGCCACCGCCAGCCAACGCCGCCACAGCAGCAGACGCAAGCGAAGAAGAGGAAGAGTTCACGCTCGTCCAACGCCGCCGACGCCCACCCCCCATCTTTCTTTACGGGGTGGCGGACATCTTCGGGCTCCTCGAGGGCTTGAGATCGGCCTGCGGCGATGCCGAAATCACCGCGGAGGTGGCCGGCGACGCTGTCAGAATCCGGTGCGAGTCCCTCGGGGCGCATCGGGATGTTCTCGCCGTCTTGGACAAGAGAGACGTGGAGTACCACACGTACTCCACGGGAAACGCGAGAGTGCTGAGGTATGTCCTGAGGGGCATACCTCTGGAACTCTCGCTCAAAAGTCTGCATGATAACCTTCATTTGATCGGTTTTCAGGTGCAGAAATTAGAGCGGCTCACCAGCCAGCGGCCGGGTAGAAGGGGCAGACCGCTGCCGCTCATCATTGCCACGCTGCAGGACACGGAGCGCCACCGGGCGCTCCGCGAGGTAACCAGCATACGTGGGCTCCGCGTGCGCGTGGAGATGTATCGCCCGCCGCGCGGGCCCACGCAGTGCCACAACTGCCTGAATTTCGGGCACGTGGCACGGAACTGCAAGCGCCGCACGCGCTGCAAGAAGTGCGGGGAACCGCACGACGCCGCGCAGTGCCCGCTGGGTGAAAACCCAGCCATAGAGGAGCGCAAATGCGCTAATTGCTGCGGCGAACGCCACGGCGCAAAATACAAGGGATGCCCCGAGTATAAGCGCCATTGTTTCAGGGGAAACAAGGCGCAGCAGCAGCGGCAGGAGAGACAGCAGCGGGACCGCCAGCGACGCGCCCGCATCCAAGAAAGGAGAGCGGCCGACACGCAGTCGGAGGCGTCGCGCTCTCCCTCGCGGGAGCGCGAGCCTTCGCGCCGCCGCAGCCCTACGCCCACGCCGCCACCGCGGCCTCAGCGTTCGCCCAGACGCGAACGCAAACGCGCGCAGCAAAAGCAGCGACGCCAGGAGCGGTCGTACGCCGCCGCCCTGGAACAACGCCCCCGCCCCACCCGGGAGCGCCAGCCGACGGCCGCCGACGTGGCGCGAGAGGAGCGTGCTGCGCACCTTGAGCGCACCAGGCGGACGGCGGAAAGCGTCCCTGTTCCCTCCTCCCTGAGCGAGCAGACGCGCATCCTTCACCAAACGGTGGACGATCTCGCCCTAAACGGGATCGCCCCCGAGAAGGTGATGCGAGCGATTATGCGAAACGTCACCGGATGCGATCCGGCCGAGTGGGCGTCAATCATGCTCAAGTGTGTAATAAGAATGTTGCTTGAGCATGCACACACCACAGCGGCGGAAGCAACGGGGGAGGAACGCTCGTCCTCACCCGTACCAATTCCCACCCATCCTTAAATAATGGCTAGCTCCATTTTTTACAGGAACAGCGGCACCGTTGCATTCTGGAACTGCAACGGCATCTGCTCGCGAGAGAAGCAGTCAGAGCTCCACAGCTTTCTCGCTCGGCATAATATATCTGTAATGATGTTGGGGGAGACATGGCTCAACCCACATCTCTCTTTAAACATTCCAGGATTCTTCTGCTACAGAAACGACAGGGCGGCGCAAACAGGGAATACGACAGCCGCCAACAGAGGAGGCGGAACCGCCATCTTAATTAGACGCAGCATAAATCATTATGTTACAGCTCTTCCGCAGCTGCAGCACGCCGAGGCCACTGCTGTTGTCGTTCAGACGGAGCGAGGGCCGCTGCGTCTTGTATCTGTCTACGCACGTCCTGATCGCTCCGCGGATACGTGCGCCTTACTAGATGCAGACATTGCAAAACTAGTAGAGGCTAACACAACTCCAACACTTGTGGCTGGCGATTTTAATGCCAAACACACGGCCTGGAGCTCCCGCATTACCTGCCCCCGCGGCCGTAAGCTGAAAGCAACTGCTGATGCAAACGGCTGCGAGATATACGCACCTAATGCGCCAACCTACTATCCCTATAAAACGAATTGCAAGCCCTATATTTTAGATATTGCGCTCTGCAAGAAAGTTCACTACCCTCCCACATTAACCACTATCCAAGAACTCTCCTCTGATCATTTCCCAGTGATGGCAGATATGAGGCGGGGCGGCCTAACTCTGTCGGCTGCACCCACGACGCAGAGGAGGCGCACGGACTGGAAGAAATTTCAGACGGAGCTGCAGCAGCGCTTACCCGATGCATCTGCCCTGTCAGGACCGAAGCAGATAGAAACTGGAGCAGAAAAATTCGCCGAAGCTGTGACTGACAGCCTCAACGCAGCAGCGGAGAAGCAGCGTTCCTCAAAAAAGGAGCAACCATTAACCCCTTACCTTGTAAATTTAATTTCCAGGAAAAACAGGGCGCGCAGATTGTGGCAGAGCACGCGACACCCAGCTGATAAGCGGGAGCTAAATCGATTGAAACGCAAAGTTGAAATCGAATTGGCGGATTACCGCAATCAGAAATGGGCTAAATTGTTATCAGGTCTCAAACCTGAAGATAATTCATTGTGGCGAGTTACTCGCATGCTTTCCAGGAAGCCGATAACGGTGCCGCCGCTTCAGACCAGCACAGGAGAACTCGCGGAATCAAATCAAGAGAAAGCGGAACTCCTAGCTAATGTTTTAGAAACTCAGTTTCAGCCGGTCCAGGAGGCGCCGCCGATACCGCACGTTGTCGAAGTACAACAAACGGTGATGGCGGCCTTGCACGCGCCAGCCGACGAGCCGAGTTTCACAACGGAGGCTGAAGTAAAAGCGGCCATCTCGGAGCTGAAAAGCAGAAAAGCACCCGGCCCCGACGGCATCACAAACGACGTCCTGAAGCAGCTACTGCAGCAAGCCATAGTGTTTTTGGTCGCACTCTTTAATGCTATATTTGTGTTTCAGCATTTCCCGAGTCAGTGGAAACATGCGCATATTTTAACTTTTCACAAGCAGGGAAAAAATCCTAAAAAGCCCGAGTCTTACAGGCCCATTAGCCTATTAAACACGGTCGGGAAGCTTTGTGAAAAACTAATGCAAAACAGAATATTAAAATTTGTTTCAGAAAACGCACTATTAAATAAGGAGCAGTTCGGCTTTCGCGCAGGGCATAGCACAACGCACCAGCTTGTGCGAATCACGGACCGCATAAGACGCAACTTCAATGAGCGCCGATTTACAGGTGGAGTTTTCCTCGATGTTGCCAGCGCCTTTGATAAGGTCTGGCACGTCGGCCTCCTCTACAAACTCCAATCCATGAACTTTCCTATGTACCTAATACACCTTATCCATTCATACCTGGCAGACAGAACGTTTCAAGTGACGCTTCTGAATGCCAAATCTACCCGCCGCGCCGTACGGGCCGGAGTGCCGCAAGGGAGCGTGATTGCTCCTACGCTCTTCAGTCTTTACGTGCGTGATATTCCCACCCACCCTCACACAGAGCTCGCCTTGTATGCAGACGATACGGCTGTAATAGCCACGTCTAGAAGTATCGAGCTGCTCCAGAAGTATTTGGATCAGCATTTGTTACAGATCCAGGAGTGGCTGAAACTGTGGCGGGTCAAAGTCAATGTGAGTAAGAGTGCAGCTGTGCTCTTCACACGGAGACTGAGATTCGCGCGGCCGAGGCCACTCGCGATATGCGGAGACGCGATTAATTGGACAAAAAATGTCAAATATTTAGGAGTAACGTTAGACAGCTCTTTGACATTTGCAATGCACATACAAAACGTGCGACAGAAAGCGCGGCAGACCCGAGGCAGATTGCGAAGCTTGTTTCACAAGCGGAGCAAACTGTCAACGGCAAACTGCCTCACGCTTTATAAAGCAATAATTAGGCCGCAAATAGACTACGCATGCCCGAGTTGGGCAATTGCAGCAACTTCATATTTGAACAAACTGCAAGTAGTTCAAAACGAGTGTCTCAGGGCCGCCCTCTGCGCCCCTAGATTTGCTCGTATAGAAACTTTACATCGCGAAACTTCAATGCCACTGCTTATAACTCACATTAAAAACATAGTTAAAAACTTTTTTGAGAAAGCGGCTGACTCGGAAAATGATTTGATTTCCGCGGTCGCCTTGTACGAACCCGATCAAAGGGCGAAGTATAAGCGACCGAAACACTTTCTGGAGTAAGAGCAATCTGAAACAGAGAAGTGGGACTGAAGCATAAATAACACAGTATTAAAACACACGCAATGCGCGCGCCGGCAGGCTAAAGTCGTTTCTGACCCTTGTTTCTCTTTTTATGTTACAGGATAGGCCATAGATGCCCGTAAGGGTAGGAATGGTCACACCGCGGTGGCGTGAACGCGCATTGCACTTTTAGTGCGTTCACAAAACTGCACAAAGTTGAGAGAGCGCAGTGTAACTGCCCTGAGGAAGCCTGCGATATGTCAGGCGAAACGTCGGCACCCCAGCCAACGACGCGGCGTCTCCCGGATAGCCGAGAATTCATGGATTCAAGCCGCGGAAGCTTACGTATACAATTATTAATCTTCCCCGATCGTCTTTTAAAGATTTGGATTTATTTTTTCTCAATATATGCATATAATAATTGGTGTTGACTATGACGATAAATGATATGAACTTTGGCGACAGCAAACGCGTGGTCTGCTAAAATTGCAATGAACACTCATTAAAAGCATAAAGTGAACGAATTGCAAAGGAGACGATTAAAGAAATTCACTAAAGATTTACAAGTGAAGACACTAAGGCTGAGGAGGAAGAACAAAAAAGGAAAAGTGAAGAAGGAAAAGCAGAGACGGAAGGAAAGGAGAAGAAGAAAGAAGAACAAAGAGAAAAGAATAAAATGAAGCAGAAGACGAAATTCAAGGAGAGGACGAAATATTTATGTTTAAGATGAATAAACTCCATTTATGATAATAGCAATACTTTGTATCGACCGTATGGTTTACCAAACTGTTGCTAGCCAACATTTAATACGTCGAACACAGTAAAGAGCAATTTTACTCACTGGCAATGCGTAAGAAAATAGCATGTATACAGGCGATCGGATACACTTTGCTGCTTGGAAATACTTTTTCGGTTTAAGTAGTAAATCGTAATACTAAGAGATTACAGATAAATAATCACTTGAAAAATTGTTTGAATTACTGAAGGAATATAAGCATTATTCATTTTTTTATTACTAAATTATTGCCGAAGAGAGAAATCTAATATATTTTTCAAATCCATAATTACTTTACTCGCCTTCATACTAGATACAAGTACAGTAATCTGGTATGAACACAATAGCTAAAAGTATTCCTAAACTAATTTTTAAAAACTCCGCTAAAATAAAGGAAAAACTAGCCTTAATATCACAAACTAACTTTGTATTAAGTGTATTCACATCAGTATATCTTATGCAGCTCTTGATAGATCACCGCTCGAAAGTAGCATAAGGTCAACTTGTGCCCGGCGGGACCCGTCAGGTGACAATTTCCGAACGCCAAATGCCATACGGCACTAATGACTATGTGCAAATCCCAGCGCATCTCCAACCACACCAGCAATGTTTTATCTAACAACATTTTAGTGCGAATTTCAATTTTTGTTCCACTGGCGTTCACCTTCTTTAAAATCTGTAGAGAAATATTTGAAACAAAAAAATCCTAAGACCATACTTCAATGTTATCATGTAAATCTATTTCCATGTTTTTCTATTTGAATTTGGCGTCAAAATCGATTCTCAAGGATACCTCTAAATTGAACTATTTTTTCCTCGATTTTTCGAGGAATTTTTCAGCCTAATACATGCATTAGAAACATGAAATCACGCATCTGCAACAAATGGCGCGTGGAGACTAATTTGTGGCTCTAAGGCAGATTAAAAAATTCCTTTTCAAGTCCCGCGAATATCGATTTGGTTTGGGAGCACTTTTAACCGTCTTATCCGGTATTATCCTTGTGTGTAATATCTAAAGTTATAAATCAACCTTAATTTATAAATTGTTAAGGAATGTTGGAACTCTTTATTTCTACAGTAACAATTTTGTAATTTTAGGAGAGGTAAATTTAACAATTTGGGCAACTAACGTCACAAATTAACTCCCAAAACTGTAGGAAAATCGTGCTAGTACATACAAAGCTTATTTAAGTATCAGGCACGAGATCCGATTAGCTAAAATTTCTGTTTCATAGAAGGACAATGAAGATCAGGATATAGAATTTACAAGTAATTTTTAATCAACATTTCATCAATTTATTATATTTAACAAAAAAATTCATAACAAATGTACTTATAAATGCTCTTCCTCTATCTCTTCCAGATCTTCCTCGAAGTCCTCTTCTGCCGTGGCTTCTTGGTATTGCTGGTATTCAGCAATAAGATCTGTCATGTTTGAGTCTGCCTCGGTGAATTCCATTTCGTCCATGCCCTCGCCCGTGTACCAGTGAAGAAAAGCCTTGCGCCTGAACATTGCACTGAACTGCTCCGATGCGCGCTTGAAAACTTCCTGAATGGCGGTGGTGTTGGCCATGAAGGTGGCGGCCATCTTGAGGCCCCGCGGCGGAATGTCGCAAACCGCCGTCTTCATGTTGTTGGGAATCCAGTCGACGAAGAAGCTACTGTTCTTGTTCTGCATATTCATCACCTGTTCGTCCACTTCCTTCATCGACATACGGCCCCTGAACACTGCGGCGACTGTGAGGTAGCGGCCGTGGCGGGGGTCGCACGCCGCCATCATGTTCTTGGCGTCGAACATCTGTTGCATGAGCTCTGCCACGGTCACGGCGAGGTACTGCTGGCCGCCACGCGCCGTCAGCGGGGCGAAGCCAGGCACGAAGAAGTGCAGCCTGGGGAAAGGCACCATGTTCACGGCCAACTTCCTCAGGTCGGCGTTCAGCTGGCCAGGGAAGCGCAGGCAGGTGGTGACCCCGGACATGGTGAGGGAGACCAGGTGGTTCAAGTCGCCGTAAGTGGGGTTCGTCAGCTTCAACGTGCGGAAGCTGATGTCGTACAGGGCTTCGTTGTCGATGCAGAACGTCTCGTCCGTGTTCTCGACGAGGTGGTGGACCGACAAGGTGGCGTTGTACGGCTCCACGACCGTGTCAGACACCTTCGGGGAGGGCAGCACCGAGTAGGTCTTCATGATCCTGTCGGGGTACTCCTCGCGGATCTTGGAAATTAGCAGCGTGCCCATGCCGGAGCCCGTGCCACCGCCCAGCGAGTGCGTGAGCTGGAAGCCCTGCAGGCAGTCGCAGTCCTCGGCCTCCTTCCTCACCACGTCCAGCACGGCGTCCACGAGTTCCGCGCCCTCCGTGTAGTGGCCCTTGGCCCAGTTGTTGCCGGCGCCGCTCTGCCCGTTCACGAAGTTGTCGGGGCGGAACAGACGGCCGAAGGGGCCCGTCCTCACTGCGTCCATGGTCCCGGGCTCCAAGTCGACGAGGACTGCGCGTGGCACGTACATGCCCTTGGAGCCAACGTTGTAGTACACGTTGATTCTTTCCAGTTGGGTAGCGGCGTCGCCATGGTAGGCTCCCGTGGGGTCGATACCATGCTCGTCGGAGATGGTCTCCCAGAACTGGAAATGATAAGGGGGCAACTTTAATATTTAGATCGCTGTCAAGGCTATGCAATAGCACTCTTAATACTAGTTGTACGACGGGCAAGGTAGTTCTTCGAGCAATCAAATAAGTACCTATTTTAATAAACTTAAGCCTAAGAACTCGTGCCAAAACTTTTAGAATGTTAAATAGAAAGTTTCAGAAATCTATTTTCTTTAAATTCGCAATACTTTCAGAATTGTATTCATGGCAGTGTATTGGAATTTCATGTACCTATTAAATACTATTTTGAACGCAGGCATTACGTTACGTCGTATACATAACGTTTTGATTTTGGTACTACACATGATTAGAAATGTGAAGCTTTAGATTTTAAAACGTGCGGTGTGTTAAAACCAAGAACAAAAGCATTTATCGTACGTTACAAAAAATATTGTTTGCGTTATTTTTACCTTCGATCCAATCTGATTTCCGCATTGCCCAATCTGGATGTGAACAATTTCCCTCATCTTGAATATATATTGTCTCCCAGACCTAACGCGAAGCAATGTGTATTTGCGGCTTCCGGAACGGACTGGGTGAAATGAGCGTGTGGCTGTTCTTTTATCAGTGCGGAGGGGAATTTCCTGTCGTTGCCTACCCCTTCGCTCCCTTCCCCAGGGAGAGGGCTTTCCCCTCCTTTCTCCATTCACAGCACGTCCCCTGCGTGCGTGCCGTCCAATGGCTAGGTCCTTTGCAATAGTGATTGGTCGTGTGGTCTAAACATTCCCGTCTATTCAACCGTTAGAATAGCTGGACTAACGATTGCTTTTGTATACCAGAGATAAGTGTTAGTATGTCAACGTTTTTGTGGTAGTATAGAAATCAAAAAAAGAATAAAAAATACTTTTGAACATTAAATTGTTTACACAGTAAACCTACCAGGTTTTTTACTTTTTAAAAGTCTCTTTGTATTTGGGGTATTCTGGCCACTGAAATAATACGTTTTGGTGGCATAGCTAGCTTCTAAATATTTTGTTGAATTGGAAGTACCTACCTACCTTTTACACAAACATGAACATTTCAGAAATACAATGGTAACTTGTTAAATACGCAGTTTCCTAATATTCAAAACAGCATAATACGTGAACGGCCTTTATAATCCTCTTGCTTGAGAAGAAATAATAATTTGAGGTGAATCATGATTTAATGAAATAGACGGCATTAGGTATTTGAAATGCTGAAAGAAATGTTGCATTTCAAGAACGAAGTTACTTGTATAATTATAAAATTTGCTCATTGCTGATGAAGATATATGATCATGTGAAAGTCGCATATGAATTAAAGAATTTGGAAACTCGAAAATTGAAGAAATACATATTTTAGCATATAACATAACATCTACTGAATACATTCTACAAGAATGAAAACAGAGCCTTACTGATTATTGAGAAGATTTGTAATATACTTTATAACTTTCTGTAGTGTTACTAAATTTTGAGGAACTTTTTTCTGTTTAAGGATGCAAAGAAAAACTGTTTAAAAACGGATACAGATTAGATTATTCATTACTGGACTTTTTTGACAATTTTGTTAAAAATATCACTTTAACTTGTGATAGTAGGTTTGAGATGCAGAATTGATGCTAGAGAACGGATATGGTGGCCTATTGTGCTCGTTTTTTTAGCTCAGTTGGGGATATATTAGTTATTCAAATAATTGTTCTCCATGATCTCGCGACAGCAGATTGATTCCTTTACATTGAGCACAATAAGGAATAATAGCCAATTAATTCAATTCTTTATAGTGCACGATAAGGGATAGTAGGCAAAATCTGTAGCTGATTTGAATTTGCAATTACTTTTTAGTACACGGGAGCAAATACTTACTAATTACTTAAATATTGCCTTAATCGCTCGTTGCTACCCGTATTCGTAATTCAATTTAAATTGTGAGTTAAGGTAGGGGTCGTATAGCTTTAGAAAACGTGTACAGATTTCGGTTCTCCCAAAATACGTCAATACAGATTATTTTACTGTTATAGTAATTATAGTAATGTGGTCGAAAAAGCTACTCCCAATTTCTATAACATGGTGCACAATTAAAGCTTAAGAGAACATACTCGAAATATAAAAGTGAATGCGTACGTACTAATAATAAAATAGGCAACCGAATATGCTGTGCAAGTACTTTGATCCATTTTATTTCCCGCTGTTTGACAAAGTACTATGTAGACTAGAGGAATGCTTACTTTGGTGGTAACCTATTGCCGATTATTTAATTTAAATATTAATTACAACGATACCTTCCGCTTACATTTTAATAATGTGTTCCTCGCAAATTAATATATTCTAATGTTTACTTGAGCATAATTATAGAGGGCATGTGTTACATACATTTCGGGAATCACGTTTTTGTATTGTTACCCCTCCGTTGCACCCCCTTATCATCTTCTCCCCTTCTCCTGGTACGTCAATTCCCTTGACTGGTTTCCCCTTCCATTCCTGGCTTTCGGAGCACGCCGGCCATCTGCTGTCAGTCCCTGGCGGAGGCCTGCCAGTAGTAGTAGTTCGAAATGCAGCGATTCCTGAGCGTCTGTATGGTGGCAGTGTGGGTCCTGGTTCTCCTGTGTGGCAGTACAAGGAGTTCTAGTGGTATGATTTTTAGTATTTTTTAACACACATCCAGAGTCGTGCGAAGCAATGTTGGACTCTGAAGACGTCTAAAATTGCCATAAACAATGCGTATGACCGTTACTATAATAAGTGATTTGATTGTTTGTTCTTATGAGTAGAAATCTCTATTGTAATCATGTTAGTGCCTGCAACTTTTTGGCTGAATTGAGACGGTCTTGAGAGCTAAAATAAAAGAGGAATTTGTTGATTACATTTCATGCGCATTGTAAGAGTAACATTGAAAGTCGGTAGCCGAAAAACTTATCTAAACCATAGACCAGAATCGTATTAAAATAGTTTGTTACTAGTGCCTCGAAGGATAAGCGGTGGTCCGTACTTAGTTATGAAAATGGAGAAAAGTTTATTTTATTTCGAGTGACTTTTGCTATAGTGCAATAAAGGAATCTTTGTCCCAGTTTCACGGTAGTAATTACTTCACGCGGGAACGGTCAGAAATTGAAGCCAAACTCTGAAGCTCATTTACCAAATATTTTATTATATCGTAACGAATTTATTTTTCCAAAACAATCGCTCGCTGCCTTCATCATTCATCTTTAGTGCGAATAAGGTTTCTGGATTTCCTGGAAAGGTGCAGATAGTACTTTTCCTATGTCAGGCTTGACGATTTTTTTACTGAAAATTTTAAATTCTCTCTTTCTGTGGGAAATGTGCTATCTCTATAGTATAGTTTAAAATTATTTTAGCTTTTTAGCCTTTCTATTTGTGTGAAAGGTAATAAAATTAGAACTTTCAATTAGAAATTTAAAAATATCGTCATAACTGTTCTGGAAAATTTGCTGAGTTTTGGTGCACGAATCCGGCTAATTGGTTCACAGCTCACTCGCACCCACGCAGCATCGGGACGGGTTTAGACCTCAACCTGTTGAAAGGTCCCTTGTAAGAACGCCATTAAACTTCGCATTATGTAAACAATACAGCATATTGCCAATATTCTGGGACCTGTTCTAAGTTTTGCGGAGGAAAAGCGTGTGCGCGTTGCTTGGCATAGTTCAATATTTAATGGTTTGCACAACGCTACTCCCGAGTAGTATCTCTTGTAGCATTTTATTGCAAGAGAAGGGGGGCGAAAACGTAAGATATTTTAAATTCCTTTCTCTACTTTCATTCTAAAATTTACAAGTTCTCAATTTTTCTATAAGCTTTTCTCTGCCAGTTTTATAATTTTTTAAAGATTAAATTCTATACACCTTTTCTCTGTACTGGGATGTTCCTAGGAGTTCAGATACCGCTTCACGTTTATTTATAATCCTCCCGTAGTCTAATTATTCAAGTTATAGGCAAGGGCGCCCTCAGGAAACGGGGATTTTTATTTAAATCGAATGATATTATGAAAGAAAATAAATGTAATAAGTTTTTATAATTGTATTTTAAACGGTTTACATAATTTATTATTTGTGATAAAATACACATTCAATATTTTTGTGCAGATATCTTCGCCCAAATATTCTTCCAAACTTTCATTATTGTGGATTCGAAGAAAATACTTTGGCTGAAATATAGTGTACGGTACAACCTGAAGTCGTCGTTTAAACAGTCACTTCGCGGCGTTCCGGAGTTAACTAAGCAGTTAGAATTCTAGAGAATTAGTTGAAAAGTGAGGTCTTATAAAAGTGAATTGGTAATTATGCGTTGGATAGAATCAAGGATGTTTATAGTGAACGCGAGGGCCGAAGGCCCGAGCCTCGCCGTGACTTGGATCCGGACGAGCGAAGCAAGAAAACTTGTCTTTGAAAGTAAATTGGCGTTAAAATGCGACGGGGACAAAGTATGTGAAGGGCAAATCATTAAAATCGCGTATTAGTAAGTTTTATTCATTTCTATTTGAGCACGTACGGTAATAGGGCTTAAGCCCCGCCGCCACGCTTCTCTAAGAGTGTACCGTATACTAAATTGTAACAAATACTTTTTATATATTTAGAATGAGAAAAAACCGCGGCCCCGGTTTAAGTCTGGATTTAGGGGCAAGTTGCCCTCTCGGAACGCCGCTGGTTGTAGGAGAATGACACAATGTTCTGAAAGTTTTTTTTTTTCCTGTCGTAGAATCTTGTGGTGAAGGAACTACCACAGTGCCGGGTGCATGCACAACTACAACTGTAGCCACCCCACGTTCAACATCTGCGGAATCGCCGACTACATATTCGGTCTCGACGACTTTCCAAAGTGAACACAGCGATTTCGAAGTTCACTCAACTGTTCAGGTTAGAAGCAGCTGCAAGACCTGATTTGGTTTTACTCTTGTCCGTTGAAGGGTTGCAATTGAAGATAGAATTAAATCAGATTCTCAGAAAAATGGTTGGCTTAGCAATCTTGTACACTCATGAAAATTCTAAATCATGGTTTTCAAAACCCCTTAATAGCATATGGATTGGTTTCCCGTTCCAAATTGCTTTATAGGTATTTTACAAAAGTGATAATCTTGTGCATTCACAATCTATTTTAATACTACCAAATATTTGGTACTATAAAATGGATTTCATGTTCTCCTTACATTCAGTTATTCAAATTTAATAAATCCCGTGAGCTACCCTTACTAGCAAACTAAAAACGCAATTGTTCGTTTAAGTGTAATCATTACCCGTATGTATTTTTTACATCGTACCGATACGTTTTTTTAGTAAGAAACTTATGTAGGTGCTTCGATGTGAAAAAATAAATTACCTTTAATAGTCATATAACCTAATAAACGAGTAAAACTTAGACCATATTTACTCAGTTACCAAAGTACATATATTTGAGTAATTCCTACAGGTTTGTTGTCAAAACATTAATCCCGAATGTCTTAGGACGTGTCTACTACAGAGGAAGTTACGACAGCCCCTGCTGCGGAAGATAAGCATGGCGGATGTTTGCAGAGACCTTCAAGCGACATAATTACTTCTGCAAAGGTATAGCCAATATACTACTGTATATTACTTGCCAAAAACTACAGCTCCAAATCCGTAATTTCAAATTTTCTTGCTAAATGCGCGAAAAAAACTCTAAACGTAGTTTTAGTTACCTAAGAAAAAGTGGTTCTAACATCATATATTGATTCCGAATGTTTTAACTTCAATTATAAATTGATAAAATGTAATATTCCATATGAATGTTCCATATTCACAACACTGCCAGATAAATTAATTACCAAGAACTAAAATATTTTCTGTGACATAATTGTCTATGAACTTTTACTGTAATTAAAGTTCTAAAAAGGAAGTCTTTAATAAGGATATTAATTCACAAGTAACTCACTGTAGTTTAGAATTTCAGAAAAGTACATAAACAGATGGGTTTGAGTCGAGAAATATTTTTTGCTTTTGGCTAAATGGTATTGGTGGAAAACGAGTAACGAACAGAGTTCAAAATAATCTTTGTCCTGGTTCTCAAGATATTAATTTCTTTAGAGGATACGTTAAGAAACCAAAGCCAAAATATGAAGCTCATTAACAAGTGCAAATGTTTTAGATTAGTGTAGCGAATGTTTTTTTTTCCTTCCAAAATTATCGGTCACTGCATTTATAATTCGTCTTACTATGGTAAGAGAATTCGGGAACTTCAAAGAACTTTCAGATTTTACTTGCTCCACATACGTCAGTTTAATCTGCCATTGATGTGAAATAAAAAAATGTTTAGTGTCTTTCGGCAATGTGCTACCTCCGCAGTGCAATCTCAAAAAAATTACTTTTCAGAATTTGTTGAAAATGAAACGAATTAGAACTTTAAAGTTACAGTACAAAAGTCACAAGATTTCTTGAAAAGAAAAGTTTAATTTTGAAGTAACTTGGTTTCGTGTAAGGGAGGGAAGATTAGTTGCATAGCTTTTTTTCGTTTTCTTTTAAAGGGTTTAACATTTAAAGTTAAGAAATCGACCATAAACATTAACATTTTTGACCTGTATTTCAATAATTAATATAACCTATCATTTGTTGATTGTACTATGTCGTTATGCTAACGTAAAATATAAAATTACTTTTTAAGTCGTGGCACATAAAAGAATCTAATTTCTTAATGGCGAGATTGCGAAGGCTGAATAATTATAAAATATCTTTTAAATTTCGGTTCGTAAACTGCAATCGGAGTCGGCCAAATTTACAATCCAGTGCTGAAGAAACAGTCAATTTTATTAAGATATCGCTTCATTCATGGATAAAAATGAAGCGTCCGAAAAGGTACCAACGTAATGACAGTCACTACCCTGAAGATGCCTGCGATATGAGACGAACCGTCTTCCTCTCTGCCAACGACGCGTTGTCACCCGCACATCCTAGAAGTCAATCCTTTAAGTAGTTCTTTAAGTCATTCATTATAGCCTTAAACTATCAAAAGTAACTTCTTATACAATTAGCGGCATTGTTCTATATTGGTTAGGTTCATGCCGTTCAACAAAGATATCGGAGAAGAAATGCCGGATTGAAATGATGGGACGTAGTTATACATCTTTATAGCCGATTGCGCATGGGATCAGTTTGATTTTAGGCCACATTATTGTCCTATTATTCGTAAAACTATAAGCCCTCGAACATTTGAAACTGAAAGTTCTTTGCAGGCAGTAAGAATGTTTGCAGTAAACCGTAAATAGTGTGGTATCAGAAGTTTCAAATCTGTTTCGTAATAACAAGTTAATAATAAACAATAAAAGGGTTTCAATGCAGTTTTCAGTGTCATATAAGCTGTGTACTCCATTGAAAATAAACGGTAAGCATTTGATGCAAGAATTTTTGGCTCTCTCAATTAAACCCAACCGCAAATGGAACATCCATTAAATGAATTGAACACACAAATTAAGTTCATTATGCTACACGTCCAGAACTCTTTAGTCACCCTTCATTCTATTTGTTGTATTTCACGGAAATTTTTTGTCTGAGATGTAGATTAGTATTCTGGGGAAAAGCTTTCTAAAGCTCACAGATTTCAATTACAGTAAAGAATTGTTCGAATAATGAGCAAATGCCTCCTACGTGATTCTTATAAGCTTATGTATTAAGATAGTAATTCAACCGTTGCCTTGCCTTTTGATTTATGATTCAGATGTTTTGTTGAAATCTGACTTTGCCAAAAATGTTTTAACTCTTGATTAATATAGAATTGTGAAACTATAACTCTGGGCTTCGTTGCTATATTCACCAGGTGCCAGTATCAATATCTCACTATTTTAGACATAATGACAATACGATTAAAATAGATTCAAAAGTTTAAAAGCCTTATTAAATCTTTTCTGCCACACCTTTTTCTAGAAAAGTAAACTACACCGAGCATCAAAATTAAGTGTAATATTGATTTTAATAATGAACTCTGTTTTGTCTTTTGGATTAATACTTCTAAAAGAGTTAATATGCCTTTAAAAATTATGGTACACCTTCAGTCAATGATCCCCATCTCGATCAGGTGTTTGTTTCCCTGATCCTTTCAGCGAATGCCAAGATGGACCCCTTGTGTTGCCTCTGGACGTAAATTCAAATTTCATACACTATTTTTGCACACTTTCAAACATTTCAATGGAGAATATATTTATTTAAATTATAGTTCTCAATGTACTCGCGGCAGTAACTCGATTGCTTGCTTCACAACAGCCACGATGAGGCCTAATAGCAAAACTTTTTGAACAGATTTGCCTTTCCTAATAGTTTTAGTACACGAGAGAGAATATTTTCTTATTGTTACCAAACACTACAGTTTCCACCTGTATTCATAACTAAATTTCTGTAAGGGGTTAGGTTAAGGATTCCAGAATTTCGTGAAGTGCCCAGAATACTGTACTCTTTGGTCAGTTCTTTAACTGTTATGACGATTAATTAATAAACAATAAATAAATAAATATTAAATGAGAATTATAAAATTCATTCTCAGTGTCTGAACCGTTAAAAGTTACTCTTCTAGTTTCACTATTTTTTTTCTTAGGTACAACGATAATGAAATTGACATTGGTATTGTTGGTATTGGAACTTGACATTATTTTCAAGAAGTTTATCGATATCTTATAAGCATTTACTCTCAAGTCTAGTTATTCTTTGCACATTACTTTGAGTATACTCCTATCCATGTCCTGTGAGCAAATTAGTTTTTCAGTTGCGTGGCTCGTGGCAAGTGATGGCTGGATATTCCCGAGAGTTTGTGACGAGCCCTTTCTGCCCGGAACTCGCCTTCGACTTTGACCCTGAGCATCCAAACAACATAACTATATCTTGGTCGGAAGCGAAAACATTTGAAAACGTCATACCTCACGGAGAGATGACCTTGGATGATGCTGGGAACCTGGCGGACAAGGATGGTATGTATTAGTCTAAATTGTGAGTACTGATGAACTACACGTTCTCTGCGTTGATATAGTCTGAAATATTTACTCTGTACAAAGTACTAATTTTCGTTTTAACTCGGGGTTAAATAAAAAACATTAAATCTTATCGGTAATTTCATTTTTTCTTTGTATACAGTACATTTTTTTAAAATTTAATTTTGATGTGCTTTGCCTTGCTGTCAGTCTAGGAATGTCTAATTCTAACAAGTAATGTGCTTCAGTTTTCCGCTTAATGTCCCGTCTTTATCAGATTTATGTCCAGTTTCCCTGATCCATAGAGCAAATGCTGCGAACCTCGCGCTTTTTAAAATGTTATTTGTTTTTGGTTTTTACTTTATCTGTGGTTCATTTTTAACTATTTATTCCAGAGCTTCAAAAAACTTGCGCAGATCTTCTCCTTTAAGTCACATAGTTTTTACTATTCTTTCGTCATATAAATCAAAATTAAATTAACAGATTATGGTTTGCCCGTCCTCTAATTTGCTGAACAGAAGTATGTTGTTACGGTCATTAAATTCTTAGTTAATGTTCGGAAATTCGGAGGGATCATAAAGAGCAACTTCTAAGGACGTTCATGGCAGTATTCCTAACATTTTTGTTTCCTTTCTTTTAGGTTTCCATGAAGTAAAGGTGATAAAACTAGATAAATTCCTGGTGCTGAGAGTACGGAATTCCGACTTCTGGCGAGTACTCTATCTCTACCCCGTATCAGGCACAAGAGATTCTCTTCTGGGCGACCTGCTCGGCTTCATGATGTCCACCCACTCAGACTTTATGAAAAGCGATGGGCCCGCCTGGTACATCTGCAGCAGGACCTACTTCCCAGTCACCTCGGAAGGCGACCGCTAAGTGCTTCCATGCGAGGAGTCAATATATGTTGCAACAGCAACAATCAGTGGACAAGAGCATGTGCGCCAAAGCAAGTTTCAGATTCATTTGCAAACGCTGGGTTGAATTGTTAGTAGATTTGTTATTTTAGACAATAAATATTTTTATTAATGTGTAGTTGTATTTATTTTGATTATTGTATGGAGAGCATTGCAATTTACAGCTCTGCATTCATCCGATGAGTGTATTGATTTTGTTGAATTTAGTTCCCTCGCTCAACATAGCAGATTCCATTTTACAAAAGAGGTGTAATGTCTTAAATTTTTGGTCAGACTTCGGTGGCTCGGGACGAAAGAACTCAGATCTACGCAGTGCCTCTAACCGGGCGGTCCTAGGGTTAGAGCCCAGACTGCGATGGTTTTTTTACTCGATACATAGTTAGGTTCGATTCAACCGCTGTGTGGAGAATTCTCGGGTCCGGCTGCTCTGCTCTGCTCTGATCTGTATTTCCTGTGATTTCTGCGACCAACACTTGGCGAATGGTAGTGCAGTATCCAAACTGGCGACGGCTGGCTCGCGACCTTTTCTTCCTCTTCCTTGTCCAATGCTCACCCCTTACATGCGCACGCGCCTCTCCATACATACTTGCCCTTCACTATCGCACTTGTTCGAAGAGCAATCGACGGATTAGAGCTTGTTCTGTCTGGGGTGGTCCCTCCCCCAATGATAGGAGATCCCTGGTAGAAAAAAATCGCAAGCTGACGTGTAGGTCAACCCTGGATCACGCCTAGCGAGGGAAAATCGCCGCCCTCCCACAAAACGTGCATTACGTTTACGGGACTGTCCTTGGCAGCTAATGCTCCTAAAATCTATCTAGATTTCTGGGTACAGTAGTGATCTAGCAGAATAATGCTAGATCCATAGGTTTGCCATAATGGCAAAATGCGTGTTCTACAAGGGTTCGGGCCACTGTTTCTGTCTTTTTATCCGGAATTGCTATTGCCTCAGTCCGCGTGAACTTGCATTGGGCAGTCAAGATGTATCTGTTTCCTGGGGCGGATGGACGGTTTATTGGCCCCATCAGGTCGAGAGTTAGGGTTTGCATAAGTCGCACAGATTCCTTTCTTGTATGTCTGGTTTCTTTGCGTTACATTTCTGACAAGTTAGACAATGTGTTACATGGCTTCGAACATCCGCGAACAACCTAGGCCAATCGAATCTCTTTCTAATGAGTTGAACGGTTTTTAAGATTCTAGTTTTTAAATTTTCTAGTATGTAAGGAACCGTGGTACGCAGAAGACGGGCGTTTTTCCGTGCGCGCTCAACAGATATTTACCTAAGAGACCATATTCATCGTAAAAGTAGGTTTTAGTGTTAGTCCTTGCCAACTGGTGCCAGTTCTGCAGTTGTACGCAGTACTGTTGTTCAAGTATTCTGAGTTTATCCCAAGGTACCGGAAGTTCGTCGGGAGCATGCGAGATAATGTTAACCGGAGGCGCCCTGCTCAAAGCATCCACGTGAGGGACGTATTTTCCTGGCCTTTGCTCCACGCTAAAACTATATGCGGACACTTCTGCGAGCCATCTAGCTAACATTGGGGGTGGTAAAGGGGTGGTGGAAGGTAGTTAAGAGCTGAATGGTCTGTTCGGAAGGTGGAATGACTCGGAAGAAGATAAAATCGGAGTCTTTTTGATCATGAAATACGCCCCAAAGTTTTCCAATTGTACCGCCGAGTAAGATTGTTGCGCCTTGTTTAGCTTTTCGCTGGCGTAAGCAACCGGGTGTTCGCCGTCTGGGAACTTCTGCGACAGCACTGCGCCTATGGCCGTACGGGAGGCGTCGATCTCGAGAATAAATTGTTGAGAAGTCAGGGACTCTGAGAACAGGATAACAAGTAAGGGCTTTTCGTAGTCTGGCAAAAGCGTCTTGAGTATTACTGGTCAGGTTGAAAGGGACTGCTCCAGTCCTTTTTTGGTCAAGTCAGTGAGCGGAGTTCAGAAAATTTTGGAATTAAGTTTCGATAGTAATTCACGAATACAAGAAAACGTTGAACTTGGCGTAATGTAGCTCGGTCAGAGCTAAAATTAGAATTATCGAAATAAAATTTATTAATACATGATTTATAGACAATTAGGGATAAGTTGGTACAAATATTACATACAAAACAAACAAAACTGCATGCTAGATGCGTAAACAAACTGGACCGTGCATACCTTGCAGCTTCCTGGCCAAAAACAATGTTCTCCGGATTTTGAAGTGTGCGTCTTGTTTACAAACAAGCTCTGAGGATTAATTTTAGCTCTGAGGATGATCGGTACCTGATCGAAACGATCATTTGCAAAATATATTGTTGATACCAGACAACATCTTTTATTCACTATACTTAAAGTTTTTTCTGATAGTATAAATTTTATTATTTTTCATAGTTGTTTCAGATAAAATGGCGTTAAGTTAACACAAATATTAAAATAAGAAAAAAACGTGGATGGTTGTGGGTTGTAGGACGAGAGCTAAAATAACGTTCAAAAATATTATTTTTGGTAGAGATAGTGTAACTATTTTGGTTTAGGAAAAGTGTTTACAATCTTAACTAGGAGTACCCTTTCGATTGAAGATAAACGCACGACGCCTGACGGCGCGGATTACGGGTCGCAAACGACTCTGGCCGGTTCGGACACACCCGGATCGCTGACCACCAACTCGCCTGGCGTCACGAAGACGACGACGTGGACCTCCGAAACGAGCAAGTCGAGTTCGGGTGTCGTGAAGAAGGTGACTTCGACGGTGACGGCGGAGACAACAGCCAGTGAGCCATCGCAGACTGCGTCAGACGCTCCGGAGGGCGGGACGGACGTGCCGTGGAGGCCGGCGTCGGAGACAGTCGTGAAGGCTGAAGCTCGCGCCCCGACCGGAGGGACGCCGGGAGGCGGCAGTTCCTTGGGCGGCGCGGACGCCCCCGGAGGCGTGGCGGGCAAAGCGCGAACCCCGGAGGCGGGGACGAGGCCGGGGACGGCGGGAGCGGCAGGGGACCTGTCCAAGATGGAGTTTTTCTCGTTCCTCTTCCGCAAGCAGCGCGTGCGCGGGCGGTCGCGGCCCCCCTCCGCGCCCCCGCGGCCCCCGGGCCCCCAAGTGCCGTCTGTCTCCCCAGCGCCCGCAGCCCCCGCCACCGCCTCGCGGCCCACAGACCCCGAGTACGTGGAGCGGGTAATGGTGGCGAACGAGCTAGAAGCCACGCCCACCTCGCGCGGTGAGTAATCATCATCATCATCATCATCATCATCATCATCCTAGAGGCCTAAAGTGCCTTGTCGCTGCCGCCATGGCATTCTGTCCTCCGCTGTCCTGTTCATATCTGCATAGTTTTTGATTTGTAATTGGGTATGAAATTGTTTCGAAATGTTTATTCTTGGTCTTGTGAGTAATCGAACATCTTTTTTCAGTCACCCTCGGTGTGTGATAAAACAAAATAATTTTGCCATAAATGATACATTTTGAATTGAAATAGAATTTCCAACCAACCAAGGGTTGGTTGGAACCAACCAAGGATTCTTGGTCCTACATTTTGATAATCGCCTATTAATTCTAAATCATTTAATTTAATAATTAATAAATTAAATTTATAACACATTAGTACAAATTTAATAAAAACCGAATTAATTATTATACTAACATATTATCAGAACAAATGTTTTTCCAAATAAAATAATTATTCATTAACAATGTTATTGAATGTCTAAGATAGATTCTATTAATCGGGTTCCATTTTATTATAGTCAATCATTTCATTTGAAATAAAATTAACAGATCATAAACATCGTTTATTTTACAGTCTTGAAAATTCAACGTTCCGGAGCTCTGTTGTGTCTCCATCGTCAGTTAAATAAGTTTTTGCCTTTTTTATTTTTTTGAACGTGAGGACATATGTAAATATATATTTCATATTAAAAACAATTTCAACGTTTTTATTCATTCAGATGTTAATTGGAATGTTTTTTTTAATTTAAATATAGCTATAAGTTATTTACCTGATGATGAACACACAATAGAGCTCCGAAACGTATTTCCAAGACTGTGAAATAAACTATATTTATGAACTGTTAATTTTATTTTAAATGAATTGATTGTCTATATTAAGTGGAACCTGATTAATAAATTGATTATTATTTTAGTAAATTAATTATTAGTTTCTTGAAAGCATTTTGATGTTAAGTTTGTGAGAAATGTGTTTTGATTGTTCGCCTTTTTCTGACTAAAACGATTTTTAAAGTCATTGCTATCTCTACTTATAACTTCAAAGATAACTGCAATTATTGAAGTTATGAAGGAACAGAAATCTATAAATCAAAAAATAGGCTAAACAGAAGCACTCCTCCATTCCGCTTCGATTACGTGCTGCCATGTGGAGTATCAGATAACGGAAAGTTTGTACTTTTTTAACTCGTGAGCAAAACATGGTTTCTCGTGCTTGCTTTCGGTGTATGAAATAGATACTCTTTTTTTATTGGAAAAAATAGTGTGCGAGTATTACGACGTATGCACGAAACATCACGAAGACTGTCCGATACATCTTTGCGTCCACTGCGAGTTAAAAAAAAAAATAGTACGCAACATTTGTGCAGGGTGATTCGCGCCCAGTGGCGGCGCGTGTTTAGGGTGCACGGTTGCACAATCCCATATAATCGAGAAAGATCTTATAATTTATCGCGAATATACATTTTACTTTTAATGACATTAATATTCATGATATCGCAGCAATATCGATGTATATTAAATCATCTTCAAATCAAAGAGCGCCCATTGAGCGCGCTCTCTGGCGCTTGGTGCTCTCCCAGGCCTTGCACCATGTCACGATCTTGGCTCTGTTGCTGTGTTTACTGTTTGGTCTGCGTTTATTCTTTGGCCCTGTGCTTCAACGCGTCTTTCGGTGGCTTCAAGGCTTTCGGTGCGGCAACGAGTCTTCATCAATGGGTCTGTTCACCGAGAGCGGCGCGGCGTCGGATGGGAATTCAAATGTCTTTGACACTAGCTGTAACTTAATTTTATGAATATAGCGTGTTATTGGAAGTACATAAGTTCCGTCAGTTATTGACGTTATTTAATGCATTATTTATGATGTTTGGAGAATTTATTTTCGCTGGACTTTCGGTTTCTTGATTCAAAATATGCATTTGATGGCTCCTCTGTGTAAAGTTTGCCATTCCGGAAGGGACTTCCTTTCACTCACGGTGTGTGCCTATTTCCGGCTGCAGTTACAGATGAGTAGGGTAGTAACATTTTCGAAATAAAATTAATTTATTTGTGTAAAGTGTGTGCTTGTTGCAATGTGCCATCGCCGTATTTTCGAAACCAAGTTATTTTTGTTTTGTATGAAATCTATTTCCGTCATTTGTCTCAATTCATAACTAATACAAAAACTCGAGTGATCACTGGAAATCAAAACCAGAACCACGTGCGCGGGAGGTGAATGTTCTTGACACGGACACTACGTATAAAATGATGTAAGTAATATTTCAATATAGACTTTTGTTAAACTTAGTTGTAATTAATTTACATGATTTGCGTATATTTCATTATATATTAGTTCTGAATTTTGGAGATTACCATATTTACGCGAATCTGATGTTCCATCGAATCTAAAGCGCACCCTAGATTTGAAACACAAAATTATGAAAAATGTAATGTAATGCTCGTCAATGACGGAATAATAGGTACAAGATTTTATTTTAATGTATGTAATACAACAATAAGACGATCTTCTCTGCTTGCCCTACATATGGTTACTAAAAACCCTCAATAAGATGCCAAAGATAAATGAAATGAAATTTAATTTGTAATCTCCAGCATCAATTGCCTCGTAATAAATGAAGGGAAAAAAATGAAGTTACGGGCGTTCTACGGAACGGATTTGCATTCGAATTTAAGGCACCATCGAATCTAATGCGCACCACGATTTGAGTACGACATTTGGTCAAAAAAGGTCCGCATTAGATTCGCGTACATACGGTACATTTCCGTCAGTCGATGGAGCTGCAACCTACAATTGCAGATCTAGCCACTACGGATTGTTATATAACTTACTGATTTGGCGCCTGCTGTACTAGACAGACTACAAGACCTTCGAAGTGTAAGAACTAGATGTCGGAATTTTTATTGCTGCCAGACACTCACTACTCACTATCGTTAAGGTTGGGGGCATAGATGAAACTAAGTCAATGGGGAGATTTTTGCATAACATAAAGCGCTATACCGTATACGAAGCGACCCACTTTTCTTCTGCGCATGCGCAGAAAACTACAAAAATCATTGGATGTAATTAAATGACTTGTATCGTGCACGATATAAGATTAATAGCAATTTTTTCATCGTGATCTCTATTCTCATCTGTGGCAGCAGTGTGTGCTGTTAGGTAGGTGTCTATTATTTCTTTATTCACCCGGGAACACGGAGAGGGGGGGATAAAAGAGCATCTGTATTAATAATTTCCAATTCGCGCAAGAAATGAAAGAATGCTACGCAGTTTTCGTTTGGGAGATGTCTATGGTTTTGTTAAATATCCAGGAACTCCGAAAAAAACTATCTTACTAATTTCTAGTGCGCACAGAAATTGAAAGGAACTATGCAACCTCCAGTGGAGCGGGAGGTGTCTGTGGTTTCGGTAGATACCCAGGAACTCGGGAAATCCTCAAAAACAATGGAAAAACTTTGGATTTTGAACTGAAAAATCAAATGCTTTACGGTGCTATAATTGTTATTCCGACTATTCTCATACTACGCCGGATAAACAATTCGTCGGATAGGGCCCAAATTCAGTGCTGGACGTGGGTTCCAGTTTGAGATAATCCTCTTCACTGAGATGTCTGTCGATTCGTTATTCTGTTTCAATACTAGTTTGTGTTAAGAATGGGTGATATTTTATTTAATGAACAATGTTAGAATAAACACCAACAATGCTTTCTAAAAACTGTATGAACATTATAAGTATCCTTTTTTAATTAACAATCAATTCATGTTAACGCAGGAAATTTAATTTTCTTTTTTCGGAAATATATAAAAATGAATGCCGAGTATACGACGTTTCGTTAATTAATTATTCGCATCATCAGGTGTAAAATGTCAACAAAAACATTGACAAGCGTCACAAGATTATTTGACATACAGATAAAATTGAAATGTAAACAAAGGATGAAAAAACATGAAAATAAGATTAGGTAACTAGCCTAAATTGATTTCTATACAATGGCGCAGAATTAATTTCCAGCATCCTTTGATCTTGCACAACTGACCCCAGGAAATAGCGTCATGTTTTATCTGAAACTCTTCAGATGAAAAAACACGAAATACTAGTGCTGAATCTATCTATCTATATTATATATATATATATATATATATATATATATATATATATATATATATATATATATATATATATTCTAACCAACCCACCTTTGGCCACAACTGCCACCTTCACAACAGCAGCACGCATGAACCGTTAAGCGGGTTAACAAGATTTTGCTCGTGAAGCGAGCTTAAAATCTAGGGAGCAGGATCTTCAGGGTGCGAGAAAGGTTTGAACCCTTGACACAATAAAATCACACAAATTGCACATAAACGAGCGTATAATTTACCCATAAACTTTTAGTGGCATCAATTCATGACAAAAAAAACAAGAATAGAATCACACTTTTACAAAGAATGATCAAAAACACAAATAGAAACCTTTACAGCACATTGAATGAATGAACACATAATTTACTCCAAAATTGATTCTCTGAAATAATTACTCTAATCTACACTGGGAATTCCCTTGAAAATTAATTATTTCTAAATTTATGCTATTCTAGTTACATTGCACATGAAACCAAATTTCAATTTACAATCTCCTGCTTCGAAAATATTACATGCGAAGAACAAATGTGTGCAAGTGCACTACTCTCATTTACAATTTAACTGTGACTGCTAATAGCAGAATAATAAATGTTCCAAATAGAATGTTTTAGGCAGGCAATAGCGCATTAAAAATCTCCTCCTACAATACTGCAATTTGTTGCCACCCGTGTCCTCAATTTCCTAACACTTTCCTATACTAGTTTTTTTCCCTGCCGACTTGACTTAACCTACTTTACCTCGCTCTAAGCGTTACCTCGAGAATTCCCGCTTTTGGCCTTGATGGTCGTGCGCTGGTCTCTGCACCGACGTCGCTCGGTCCCAGCTTCTGCGTCGTAAGAGACGGGATTCGCCTCTGCCGTCTACGCTGTCTTCTTGCGTCCTCTTCCGTTCTTCCTAGTCGGCCTCTTCTTCTCCTGTCTTCTTGCGTCCTCTTCCGTTCTTCTTAGTCGGCCTCTTCTTCTCCCTCGACTGCTACCGGCGCCTCTGACTACGCCCACGTTGTGAAAATGTCCCTTGCACTTCCCTGAATACTCGTGCAAGTTCCTCGCTCGTTGCTACTTCTACTTCGTTAAACCAGAACTTTCAATGCTTTTCTCACAACGGGTAACTTTTACTTCCCGTGTTGTTAATTGAAGAAACACTTTACTAAATCTTCACTATCTCGCGGACGACTAACTAGAACGTCTGTTCGACGCCGAAAACTCCTACCTAGCAGTCGTTGCGGCGGCAAACAATATCTAAGCTGACGTTAACGAGCGGTGATGAAAATGCTTCTTACTCGGCGACGGCGACAATCAAAAAGAGATTCCGCTTGCGGGTTTGCGTATTTATTGTCCGATGCCTGGGGAAATTCTCAGTGGTGGGGCTACTTCTCCTCTCTCAACCCTTCACAAGGAAAACGTTGCTTTCTAGTTCGCCTTTGATTAGTACGTGCAACGGATACCAGGCTGCGCGTTTAGGCACCTCCGATTTCTGCGCCTGCTCTCCTCGCTGCCTGTGGGTGTTCATACATACGAGATGGTGGTGTTATGGGGTCGCACAATTCCATAACGGCACAATATATATATATATATATATATATATATATATATATATATATATATATATATATACATATATACATATTCGAGTGGAAACTTTTCTCAGGAAAAACTAAGAATTTTCAGATTGTCAACATGAATTTAGAAAATCAAAATGTAGGGAGACTGCCATTTTCTCTTTTCTTAAAAATGTCGCTTCTCCATTGGATCATAATGAATCACCAATCTAATATTTATTGGTATTTCGAAAGCGTTTGACGTCATTGACCATTACATTTTGCTCTCAATATTACCTTCATATGGAATTCGTTGTATTGCCGTAGATTGGATATCCTTATACCTTATACATCGTCTAAAAAGTAGAAATGGCAGGAAAGAACGTTATTTAAGTTTCTTTCCAATTCTTTGCCAATTAAGCATGGGGTCACGCAGGATTCGATTTTATGCCCAATCATCTTTATTTTATACGTAAACAATGTGACCGCGTCCATTAAAAACAGTAGACCTCTTCTGTTTGCTGATGACACGGATATTCTTTGCAAAAAAGGAACAATAAGTTACGATTTCAGAAACTTCAAATTGGTTTCGCAATAACTAATAGGTAACAAACAAAAAACGATTTTAATGTATTTTCGCATTTCAAACCGGTTATTGCATGCATCACTGGAAATGAACAATATGCAATTAGCTGATGTAAAGGTAACAAAATTTCTGGGTCTCTCAATTCACCGAAGCTTCAAATAGAATATCCATTTAACTGAATTAAACACTAAATTATGTTCATTACGTTGCACGTTCAGAATTCTTTCAAATTCTGTTAGCCTTCATGCATCACGTAGCGTGTATGTCGCAAATGTACATGCCCACCTGAGATGTAGCATAATATTCTGATCAAGCTCATTCTATAGTACTCGGACTTTTTGATTAGAGAAAAATCATAAGAATAATTAGCAAGTTTCATTCATGTGATTCTTGCAAGCGTTTCTTCATAGAGCTTGGAATCTTACAATTGCGTTACCTATTTATTTACAAATCTATAATTTTTGCCAAAACTGACTTACCGTGGGAACATATATGTTCTTGTCAAACTGATATTTATAATTACAGCTCACGTCGTAGAAAACACATCAGGTGTCAGTATCTACAGATAACTGTATGAAATCCACATACAATAGATCTATGTAAATTTATAGCATATAGCCAGATGACTTTAAACAATGAATATCAGTATACAAATTTGATTTTAAAGTAAAATAGTTTCTGCTGCATTACGCTTTCTATACATGAAGATATTATTCAGACCAACAAAAAGCGAAATAAGCTTAATTTTAACAATGATTAATAATGATATAGTTTACATTTGAATTGTATGATTGAAAAACAAAAACTTAATATACCTGTAACAAGTAATGCACTTCAGCTTCTGCGTCAATCCCCATCTCTATCAGGTTTTTCGTCCAGTTTTGTCCAATTCCATCCTTTGAGCAAATGCTGATATGACCCTTTGTTTTGTTTCTGAACATTAATTTAGCTTCACTAAGCGCGCGTTTTATTGAGCTCTCCTTCTGCTAGTTTTGGTAGGAGTGGAGCTGGGGGGGGGGTTGTTACTATTTTGTTAGCAATTTGTTCACAAAAATGTGTGCTTTTTATACCTGATGTGAATCACAAAACATCTTGTACCCTACATCATTTTTCATATATCACAGAATGAACAAAAATAAAATGTTCTGCTTGATTGTCTTAAGAAGATACGTGACCTTTAATATGTATAATTTATTAATTTATTTTTAAACACTAGATCAAATGTGTGTCTTCAAACTGAATTTAAATTATAAATACATGTTGCTCTACCTTGCAAAATTGTTAAGCTTCCAGATATTAAATTGATATATCTGGAACCATAACCCGTCTATCTTTTGAGGTTGAATTTATCTTAATGAGCACTTCAGTCAGGCAACGATGAACTTCTGAATGTTATGAGCTTTTTTAATTTGTCGCGGCTCCTAACTCCGTAAGAAGCATTGAGAGCATTCGAGTAATCCTCCGTTATTAAGCGCTGTCAGGGAATCGCCGACAGGTGGGTCGGCCCCTATAAAGCAAGCGAACTCTTTGTCGTAACAAATTTCACATGAGGTTCTACGGGAATCGAACCCGGAACCTCAGTCCTCAGTGGTGAAAGGCAAGTGACTTCGCCACTTAGCCACGAGAGCAGCTTCTGTTTATAATGTGCCGCCCTGTTCCTGTTAACGTTTCTAACCGTTCTCTCAGTATTGGGCTAAAATATAATTTTAGACATTTGTACTTTGACTTAATAGTAATCTTCTATGATAAGCGTTTCGATTTTTAGATGAGCGTAATAAATCAACATCCAAGTTACTACTACTGATCTGATAGATACTGTTGTGAACCCATCATTTTGCTTTATCCACAACTTTCCTGAAACTTCCTTCCTCCTGAACTTACCATCCTTTTATTATTATTATTATTATTATTATTATTATTATTATTATTATTATTATTATTATTATTATTATTATTATTATTATTATTATTATACACATCAACAAGAATCAATAATAATGGGAGCCTTAGTGCAACAGAATGTCATTTTCAGGAATATATTTCTCTTTTGCAACTACATCATTTATTTAGTCAATATCACCACAATAAAAAACGAATTTTCGAGCGTGTGTTCACATACAAATATGCAACAAATTCTGTAAAGGTCTTTTAATTAATAATCATTAGAAATAAAAAATAAATATTTAAATTAAAGTGTCCATAAATTAAAAATGTCATAAAACAATTAACTATTGGCTAGAAATAAAACAATAAAAAAATAATATTGACAAAAATTAATTTTGACAAAATTTAAATAGCCCCTTTTTATACGTATTATCTAAAGAATACCTGAAGAACTTGGCACGTTATTATAAAATGTTGGAGCTAGATTTGAGAATATTTGGCTGTTCTTGGCGCGACAGCCTGCTGCGTGTAAGCAAATTCCTACCAGCGACGTCCCGGCCTTATGTTATGATTAATAATTTTATTGAAGTTGTTTGTGGGATCTCGGCCCGAAGGATCGCGGGTTCGAGTCCCGCCTCGGGCATGGTTGTATTTGTGTTCGTCCTTTCTCTCCCTTTCATGTCATCTTCACAGTTACCATGTCGTTAATGCAATAGTGGTCGCTAATAACCTAGATATTAATGCGATTGAATATATATATTTATATATATATATATATATATATATATATATATATATATATATATATATATATATATATATATATATATTCAGGTCGTTTGTGAAACCTGAGTGCTGCCTTATTGTACACTTCTGCAATTTTGTTGTACTATGAACTAAGCGTTCATACCGTTCATAGTGTTTATTGTCTAATTAAAATTTCTTAAAGACACTGCATTTGGAAGTTAGGAATGTGGTGTTGCCACGAACTCGGTCCGCGGCCCTTGGTTGCGGCCACTCAGCCAACGCTATGTTTGGGGTCTATCTTCCCAATCGGAAGATAGTATATCCGTTTTGTCGGTCTACGCTGAACTTGCCAACACGAGACTGCATACGCGAGTCACATTGAACCTTACGTCCGGGCGCAAAGCGTAGTGCACTGCACTTCAAATTCATCGAATTTCTCGGAACAGATGTTGCCCTACGAGATACGAGAGATAATAAATGCAGTTCCACGGCTTTTAGCTGCATGGGCACTTACGTCAGAGTGAGGCTCGGCATAGAGGCAAGTGGAATAAATGTAGAATGAAGTTGTTCGTGTCTGAAACATATTAGATGATAGAAGATGTAATACTTTCTCAGAAATTAATTTGGAAATGCACATAACTGTAATTTACAATGAAAACAAGTAAGCACATTTCTAGTCTAAATTAATTATTTTTTGTTTCTGAAGATATTTTTGTACTTTTCAATTTTTGTATTTTTGTGCTAATTCAATTTTGTGTGTGAATATGTGGAAACTTAATTATAATTAAAACACTGTTATCATAATATTTCATTCACCTTCAATCTCACAACTAAAATGTAAAATAAGTTGATAAGTGGATTAAAAAGACTTGTATGACACCATTTTGCAAACATTTGATATTTTATTGCACATTTTTGCACCTTTTTGGTGTTTTAAATAGTTTTACGTTTTAGATAGATGTACGGCACGAATATGGTCTTCAGTTATGTGGTTTGATATGTGCATTGATACGTTTCAGTCCGAATTTATCCATACCCCCAGGATTTTCATTTCTCTTGAATAAGGGATGTACCATCATATTCAAGTCTACGTGATATAAGAAGATAAAACGAATTTTTAGCGTTTAGAGCTTGTACGTTATCTGAGGACCACAATCAGATGACCGAAATCTTTACAAGATGATTATCACATAGTCAGCATGCTTATACGAGTTTGATCAAGAGATAGCAATAAAACTGTGTTGTCAGCATCAGAACACATTTTTGAGGACAGGCGTAGGTTAGGTAGACCAGCAATATAACTAGACTAAACAGTGTTCGAGGATCCTAGTTATATTCGGTTAAATACCAGAATAACTTTCCTGCAGCAAATGAAATAGCTGTGAACGTCCTAGTAGCTACTCACTCGTCATAAGCCTGAACAACATGATCTGACAAACTAAGAGAAGTTTTGTACTATGACACGGACGAAAACCAGACTGTTTGGTGTAGCGTTCACTTCATTGAGGTGACTTAATTGTTAAAGATGTATGGCCTTCTCCAATATTTTGGGGAGATATGCAAGAATTGAGCGGAAGTCTTTAACAGAAGTTGGGGTTAGTTAGTTTAGGAATGTGGTTCATGTGTCCTCATAAGTAGTTCAAAATCAAAACGGAAAAAAAGGACGGAAAATCATTTATACTTTCATAAACCGCCTTAGACAATTTAAATAAGACACTAATAAGGTCTCCTAGACACATCAGCCGAGACGTCATTGCAGATATATGAATTCTAAAGTTTTTATATAAACGGAATTAGTGGGTATGGATCCTACTCCAGACAACATCTTTCCACAATTAAATGGTAGACAATTATTATCGCAATGGAGGTTCCAAAAGAACACTGCAAAAAACTTCCATCGCCCCTTCAATGGGAACCCAGGGACGGCGCTGAGCCCCTGGCCGAAGAGATAAAAGGCACTGACTGACTGCGATGTGACGAGACTCCACAAAAGACGTAAGGGACGATTGCTCCCAGGCGCACAATGCACAAAAAGGATTCAAAGACGCGATGCGTCGATGAAGAAGCAACAACTTTTTAAAAATCGATTGTTTTGTTGTACTTGAAAGTACTCTATTGTACAACCTGTCAACCAATAAAAAAAGTTTCTACGTCTTGGTAGAGATCACAAGGCGGGTGCCACTCGGTATTCTCGGCTAGAAAGTTCGCTGGTTCGAGTCCTGCGTCAGGCATGGATGGTTCCTTGTGGCATGGTAGGGTGTTCCCAAACACCGTTTATCACCATTTAACCCTCTTCCTTCAATTTCTGGCCGACTTGGATGTCACAGTGATTGGGGCATTAAGCCAAAAACGCCTTACGCTTAGGCTGTAGGATCGAATCTCGCGTGAGGCATGAATGTCTTATGTGTAATGTGGCATGTTGTGCATTCCAAGTACAAATGTCACCCTTAAATCCTAATCCTTCACTTCCTCGGTTGTGTAAGCCTGGTTTGGACGGGGTGCGTAACGTGAGGGCTTACGGGCAGCGGCGTCAATGCCGACTAGATGCGATCCAGCTCCCTCCCCCTAAACCGGCCCGTGCACAAAAGTTCTCACGAGCTTCGTCTAGTCTGGAAATAGTATGGGAGATGAACATGTTCCACGCTAATAAGACCGGAGATACTCAGCCGGGTTAGTTTCTTGGCGCGTCAACCACTTTTGAAAATAGTCCTGCGAGTATAATGCGTGTTATAGCTGTAAGAAGTTCCTCTCAGGTCAAAACGTGAGATACGGAGCCTTCCTACACGCCGGCTTACGGCGTCTTCTCTCGCCAGCGGGGCACCTTTCCAGGGGGGGGGGCAAGTACTAATTTCCCCACTGGTATCCCGACGTGTGGTATATGCAAGTGTGTGTGTGTGTGTGCGTGCGTGCGTGTACACGTGCGCGCGTGTGTGCAAAGGGAGATAATGGGACAATGGCTGGGGAAGGGATAATCGCGTGCGGTTTGTGGCGCGTTTGGTATGGTTCTGCTTCGGCACTAGAATGGTATTGATCGGAGAAACGGAAAACTGCATATCAGAGCAGCTAACCTCTAGAATTTTCCTCCAGACGATGACTGAATTTTACCTCTGACACGAATGATAGCTCGAAAATCCGCCACAGTCGGGACCGAAACCCAGGACGTCCAGATCAGAGACGCAGCAGCGCCAACTAATGTTTTCTCCAAGCCAGCTCACCCAGTGGGAGACTTGTAGGTACACCGAAAGGAATCAAAGACGTAAAATAGGAATACAATAAAAAAGCTTCTGTGAGCGTGATCGAAAGTAGGAAACTATGTGTACTATGTAATTTTTTGTCGGGCGCCGAATAGCAAGAAAACGGGTTGAAGGAAAATACGGGGCATTTTGCCTTTTCGACTAAGTTTTTCGGAAAAAGAACAATTCCATTTTGGGTGGGGGGACGTATATGAACCCTATCCCGGAAACTTGATTAATTTGTATAAAAGGTAGTGTTAATGATGCATTGATTAAGAGATGTCATATCAAATTTCCGGTACCAGTTATCAAACTCGTCCCCTTCTGTGAGTGACATATCGACGTATCTATTATCCGGGGCGTTCCTCGAAATAACTCCCAAAGTTCGATATGAAAGATTGAGTAACTAGAACTTTGATAACCCAGTCCCAAACGGTAGATCTTCACTGTCGGTGTTATCCGTGACTGTGGCTATGAAAGCGATGTCATGTATCATCTTAGGAAAACTAGGTCCATGGAAGTGTATTCAGATTTCGGTTTATCATCACTCGATAGAGGTAGGATATGTGTGAAGAACTTAACATTGACATCAACTTATCCTTCACTTGCTAAATTCTAACTGAGAATCGAAATATTTTCGTGCTCTATGTACATCTAACGATTTTGTATTTCGCGGTGTATGGGTAAGAATTCAAGAACTACTCGCAATATTCCATTAAAAGATTTCGCACGTTTTCTATATATTAACAAAGAGTAATTCACTAAATACATTCTGTCAGTGAAAAAGATACATTTGAGGACGTTTCACCACTTTAATAGTTGTTGTGATCAGTTAATAATGATTGTAGGCTGACCCCTGTTCAATGGTCCACGATTTTTGAGATAGAATTAATTTTTAATTCGTTCTCATAACTTTAATGGGTTTGTAGGCCTACGGTTTTCGTGTTTCAAAAACTATATTTTGTTACCCTGTTCCACTTCAAGCTGTGTTGTTCGCTCGCTCGTTCGTTCGTGCGTGCGTGCGTGCGTGCGTTCGTGCGTGCGTGCGTTCGTTCCTTCGTTCGTTCGTTCCTTCCTTCGTTCGTTCGTTCCTTCCTTCGTTCGTTCGTTCCTTCCTTCGTTCGTTCGTTCGTTCCTTCCTTCCTTCGTTCGTTCGTTCGTTCCTTCCTTCGTTCGTTCGTTCGTTCCTTCCTTCCTTCGTTCGTTCGTTCCTTCCTTCGTTCGTTCGTTCCTTCCTTCCTTCCTTCGTTCGTTCGTTCGTTCCTTCCTTCCTTCGTTCGTTCGTTCGTTCCTTCCTTCCTTCCTTCGTTCGTTCGTTCGTTCCTTCCTTCCTTCCTTCCTTCCTTCCTTCGTTCGTTCGTTCGTTCCTTCCTTCCTTCCTTCCTTCCTTCGTTCCTTCCTTCGTTCCTTCCTTCGTTCCTTCCTTCGTTCCTTCCTTCGTTCCTTCCTTCGTTCCTTCCTTCGTTCGTTCCTTCGTTCGTTCCTTCGTTCGTTCGTTCGTTCCTTCCTTCGTTCGTTCGTTCGTTCGTTCGTTCGTTCGTTCGTTCGTTCGTCCGTCCGTCCGTCCGTCCGTCCGTCCGTCCGTCCGTTCGTTCGTTCGTCCGTCCGTCCGTCCGTCCGTCCGTCCGTCCGTCCGTCCGTTCGTTCGTTCGTTCGTTCGTCCGTCCGTCCGTCCGTCCGTCCGTCCGTCCGTCCGTCCGTTCGTTCGTTCGTTCGTTCGTTCGTTCGTTCGTTCGTCCGTCCGTCCGTCCGTCCGTCCGTCCGTCCGTCCGTCCGTCCGTCCGTTCGTTCGTCCGTCCGTCCGTCCGTCCGTCCGTCCGTTCGTTCGTTCGTTCGTTCGTTCGTTCGTTCGTCCGTTCGTCCGTTCGTCCGTTCGTCCGTTCGTCCGTTCGTCCGTTCGTCCGTTCGTTCGTTCGTCCGTCCGTCCGTCCGTCCGTCCGTCCGTCCGTTCGTTCGTTCGTTCGTTCTTTCGTTCGTTCGTTCGTTCGTTCGTTCGTTCGTTCGTTCGTTATTTCTTTCTTCCCACAATTAAAATGCTTAAATATTTCCTATTCATTTTCTATTTCTTTGGTAAGTTTTCACACTCTTTACATTTGTTTTGAATTCCTCTGCAGTACTTGAAACTAGTTGATTGAATAAATTTATTTTCCCTTGTCTCCTGTAAGTGTTCATAAATTAATATTTCAATGTGAAGGTAAATTAATAACAATTGCTAAATTTTGTATTTTATAATAATTTTGTTATTACATTTTTTTACAGAGGTGATTGACCATCGGTCCAAAACTGTTGAACAAATATTGGAAATTCTAAAGAAAGAACACAACTCTGGAAGGTTCGATCTTTCACTAAATGGTATCGTCGCACATACTACCTCGATGATAAAGAAGGCACTGTTCGGTATGAACCCAGTCATAAAGCGCCCTGTGTGCATTCACCTTTAAGAAGTAAGTGCAATAGTATACATATTTTCAAAAATGTCAGCTAATTTTAAATTAATAAAAGTATGTGTGATATCATTTTTTTAAATTTTAATTTAATTTGAATGTATATTGATTTAATTAATTAATACAATTAAGTATTTTAAAGTTATAAAGTTTATTTTGAAATTCTGTACTTAGCTCTTGTTTCCACTATTTATTCTCTCTTTAGTTGTGGTTGATGAAATAATAGATGTGCAAAAAGGATGGAAAACAGATACTTTCAACAAAATTGAAAAAAAAGTTGAAAGGAGACCATTGAAATTTCCATCACAACCTTCACCTGTTGATGAAAGATGCTGTTTCTCTATTATATATAGTAGTAACAAGCAAAGTTTAGATTTGGTCGCACCAGAAAAATTGTTGATATGTGGGTAAGAGGACTGCGCCACATTGTAACAGTTCTGAAAGGTCTTCATCAGGAAGAAAGATTTGAAAGGTACGTATGTGAGAGAGGGATTTAAAATCTCCCCCCTCAACATTTTCCATTGGCAATAAAAAAAATATGTTCTCTTTGTTTTGTTCTTCTGCCAAATAACCAGATTTTTTCAAAATTTTACATGCCAAGTGTCTATGTGTGTGTGGAAAGATTTTGTGAAAACAAATTAATATTGCTGAATGATGTAATGAATCAGTCCTAATGATTTATATTATGTCATAAAAATAGCAGTATTTCAAGCACTTCTTGTCAATTAAGTTACTGAGATTTAGTTGAATTTTTCTGTTCCTTTCTATTTCAGTAATATTCAAGTCTTTAATAGTGTAGCATTACAAGTTACCTACCATATGTGATAGTGAAAAGTGAAAAGACAATTAAGAGAATCTTGTTCATAAGTTCAAATCTTTTTAAATATTTTATTACCTTAATTCAGGAATTTGAGAAAATGTTAAATGCCGGGTTAACAATTGTTAATATTCTTTTACAACTTTATTTTTCAATTCTCAAAAAAACAACCTTAATTCTACAAAGATATGTGAATATGTGTTACTAAACTAGTAGTATTCTTATTTGAGTGAAATTTTTAGATGGTTAGAACAACAATTTCATGAAGCTGATGTGGATCATAACAATGGATTAAATTTTGACGAGAGCCTAAAATTATTGAAGCAATTAAATGCCAAGATGCCAAGAAACTCGGTAAAGAAATTATTTGATGTAAGTTTGGTATTGTAAAGCATATTTTCAAATTTCTGGAAGGTTTTTTCTAATTTTCTATGTTTTAAAAAATTATTACTTTTTTATTTCAGGAAGCAAACACAGTAAAACACACAAGAAATGGAGAGCAAGTGTTGGATGCTGATGAATTTGTGTCCTTCTATATGAAACTTATGACAAGAAATGACATAAAAGATATTTACATCAGGTAAGTCAGTTAACTTGCAGGTCCAAGTAACGTTAAAGATTAGTTCACGCTCATACTAAGAGCCTGCTGGAAGGATCATAGGTTCATATCCATGGAAGGTCTTGAATGTTAGGTCATTGTCTTAAAAATGCACTTTTTTTATGAAATAGTATTGCTTTGTGCTTACTCCATGGCAGGGAAAATTTAACTAATATATGACCTTAGGAAGGTTTTTTGGAAAAATCTGTATTAATGGTACTTTTAGAATATGGAATGTAGAAATAATGATTGCAAGATACAGTTTTACTCTAACAAACATTCTTTGAAGTAATTGAGTAACACAACACACCATTAAAAGATTGCTTTAATTCATATTGATTGGCTTTATTGGTACTTATTTATATACTAGCAAATTTTCTTTAAGCATTCATTTCAATTTGTTGTCAACTTATTCATATTGTTTCAATGGATTGTCAATTTGTTTTAAAGCCTCCTAGCATAAAACTGGTAAATGACACAGTTAGAATATTGTAATTTTATTAGAAGAATGAAGTATGTATCTTAAAGCATTCCCTAAATTTCTGCTATAAAACATTTGATAATAATTCAGTTAATTCTACTACTTTGAAAGAAATAAATGTATTGTTATTCTTGTCAAAAATAAATTGAAATACTTTGAAGTACAGCCTGTAAAAATTGTTGACAAAAAAGAAAGATGGTTGGCAAGTACCTACCTGGGAATTTGAAATGCTGTTCACACAAATTATTTATGATCAATGATGAGAAATGAAGTAAAATCATGTTCGAAAATAGTTTTGAAGAGTCTCATTATGTTTTACAACTTGACAAATATTCATTTTTTGAGACAAAGTCTGTGTGATAGGTGTATTTTTTTAAATTAATTTTTCTTTGGATGATATGTAAGATGAAGAATCTCCTCTCCTATTTGTGTTTTAAATTACAAGCAATTCCATATTGACCCATGGTTTTTTGTGTCTGTTGTAAATATTAAAAGTTAAGGAATTATATTTTCACTAATCTTGAGAACAATTTATATTCAATACTTTTGTCATTTTGTTTTCAGGTACACCAAAAATAAAGAAATGACAGTTGCTGATCTTTTGGACTTCATCCCTAAGGAGCAAAAAGGACGTACCACTACAAAAGAAGAATGTCTTACATTAATTGAAGCTTTTGAGCAATCTAATTTGAAAATGGAAGGAAAACTCTCATTAATAGGTAGGATACTTTTATATAATGTAAACTGAAACTTCTCAGCTGAATGGAAGTTCACATATTCACTATTATTAATAATAATAATAATGTATGTTTTTTAGGATTTACAAATATGCTAATGTCAGAACAATTTGATGCATTCAAGCAACATCATAAAGTAGTATATCAAGATATGCATCAACTTTTGTCACATTATTACATTGCTACATCTCATAACATGTAAGTAATTATTTAATTTCCTTCAGTGAATTTAAATTGACTTATGAATTTTACATCTGTTGTCCTCTAAAACTTTGAGGTGGTTATTTAGAGGTATAATATAATTTTTCTCTCTTTAAAGTGGCTACCATTTTAAGTACCTCTGAAAGATAATGTAATTTAGCATTGTAAGCATCACCACAGTCGAACTTGAACATTATTTGACTTGCTTAGATTGGCTCTTTAACCATCCAAATAAGAAACAAAGATTGCAAATTGTGCTATTCAAAGATTTTGCTGTTCACAGATATCTGACTGGAAAGCAACTCCATGGGGAAAGTAGTGTGGAAGGCTACATTGATGCTCTAAAACAAGGGTGTTGTTGTGTTGAAAGTAAGTTTTAATTGATTATTTTTGTTAATTTATTGAGATTATAATGGGATTTGTTGTTAATACATACGATCTCGGCTATTTGGGAGATGCTGCGTCCTAGGTACAGATGGCAATGTTCTGGCTGTCACATTGACCTTCTCCGTGTGCTTTTGAAGCACATGTAGATAGCCTCGATGTTTCCTCTTGTGCCTCAGTAACTTCATTGCAGTGTTGATTTTCGAAGTTGTTGCCTTTCTGCTTCACCCAGAGGAGCTGGGGACTGGGGAAGGACAAGGGGTAATGGATTATTTTATGGATTTTGGAGAGCTAAGTTTTTTGTTGAGCAATAGGGATTTTATTTAGCAATAGATGGAAGGGAATTTTAAATGGTATATTTGCTATGGAAAATTAGGATAGGAATGTTTATTAGTATTTGGGAAAGGGAGTGGTTTGTTTAGAATTAAATGTCAGTTGTTTCATTGATGTTCTGTTGATCTGCTGACAAATGTCAAGTTGGTGGGGGAGAGAGTATAAGGATTTGAAGTTGAGATTTAATATAAGCAGGTTGGAGGATGTGAGTGAAGGATGGTTTCCAAATTTTTGGTGTTCTGGTACCTCACAATCAAAATAGGGAAAAAACAAACAAAAAGTAGAGGTCAAACTCTTAGGACTGGTTGACAGAACCAAAGGTGATGGAACCAACCAATGGAAATTCATGGGCAAAAAGACCTGAAACCATGTGCTTGTTTTTGAAATGAATACTATTTTGGAGTACCTATATCAGATAAGATAGTAACTGCAGAGTGTATAATAAAACACTTTCATTGCAGGAATCAAGTAACAATGAAGCTAACTGTAATTAGTGGTCAACATATTCCAAAGGCAGATAATGATGCTGAAGGAGAAATTGTAGATCCATATGTTAAAGTAAAAATCGCTGGTCATCCAAAGGACAATCAAAAATTTAAAACTGAAGCTGTAAGAAATAACGGTGAGAATATATTCAATATTTAAGCTTAGATGAGTTACTTCAGTAAATAATTTAGGTGCATCAATTTTGAAATTAATTCCTCTTATTGTCTAGGATTCAATCAGAGATGGGACCATGATATGATATTCAACGTAAAAATGCCTGAGTTAGCAATTATTCATTTTATTGTCAAAGACTTGAGCACTACCAGAAAAGATGTCACATTAGGAACATATGCTATCCCATTCAACAGTCTTCAAGAAGGTATTTATATTTATTTGTAGCATTTTTTTAATTGCTTTTATTACTCTCTTAAATAATTGCCATTTTTTTAAGTGCGACTTTGAATATGTCACACTAAATGTGCTTGATAATAACTATTATTGTTTATGTGGTTTTCTTTCAGGTTACAGTCATGTGTACTTGAAAGATTATGAACGAAATTTTGTCTCGCCTGCTTCAATATTCATTCATGCTGTTATCATTTGAAGATTACCTAGAAGAGTGTGGACTTAATGAAAATATTTTATAAACTTAGTGCTGCTGTATTTTATAAATTTGAATAAGTGAAAACTGTGAGAACATGTATTTTCAGTGAAGTGTGTATGAAATCTCGTTTTTGTATTTCTCTTTTTATAGTATCATAGGATATTGTCTTATATGATAAATGTGTAGTTTTCAAAAAAATATATATTATATGTTATCCTTCCATTAGATCTGTATATAGCTTCACTAATTGTCAGCGCTTTAACTCAGTTTCTAAGGAAAAGGAAAGGTGTATAATCTTTTTTAATGTAATCAGGCAGTAAAAAAATTATTGCAATATGAGGTTTATTACAAAAAATTAGCAACAGTATGCCAATAGCACTAATTTTTAAATTTAGGACTTCTCTTCAAGAAGTATGTGATTTTGGTTCAAGATACATTAATATTGGTTGAGCTACAAAGCTGAAAAATACATGTAGTTTTCTTGTAGGCCAACCAAAATCTATCAGCTATGTTTTATTGACTATATTTGAAATATGAAAATATTATTGAACAATATATTTCATTACTAAATATGTTTCTAAAGACAATAATCTTTTATTGGTTCACTGGTATTAACTCAAGAAAGATGCCCTAATAATTTTTAATATCCTCTCCAATCTTTAGTTAAACCTCTTGTACATTATGTTATTTACTTTTGCTATTTGCTTCTCTTCTTCCATCAATGAGGAGATTAAAAGAATAAGTTATCTTCATGGTACACTTTTTAGTTTTTGAGAAAATTCTGATAATATTTTTATTTCTTGCAGTTGTTGAAGATGTTAGTATGCTGCAATACTACATTTATTTATTAATTTCAAATTCATATTCTTGTCTCTAGCTTTAAAGTAGGGTATTTATAGCTCACCTAGAAAGATATTTTTCTTAATATTGGTTATTTGAAATATTCTTTTTTTAAGCTGTATGTTCATCTTATTGTCTCTTCAGACTAAGACTAATGGATAACTTCACTTTTTTCATTATTTCAAAATTTTATTGCAGAAAATTGGTAATTTATTACAAAAATATAGTTAAGAGCAGGTGTTTCTCTGGGGAGAGAAGGGAAAAAAGAATCAGATCAATCTTTTTAGCAATGAAGGCAATGTTGTAAATGGGTGCCAGTAGTTCTAGTTAATAAAACACACACACACACACACTTATCAACATTTGCAGTGGTCCAGGAAATGCAAAATCACAATTTTGTGTGAAGCTAATGTCAAAAATTATCTAATTATATTTTTGCAAAGATATTTTCAGAAATACAGATATTACACTGAAAATGGGACCTGTGTCTTATATGCATACTTTGCTCTGGTAAAGAAAAAAGTAAAGAAAATGTTTGGAACAGTTTTTGAGAAGTAATTGTGAAAAAATTGCGCATATTTCTTGCAAAATTACTCTAAATTCATTTCAAAACAAAAAAACAAAAAATTGCATGACCTTATAAAGAGATGACTTTGAAGAATAAATTGTTTTAAGGAATCATATCTTTATCTCGATATTGTAATTGTTGGAAGACTCCAAACAAATTTTGAAATTTATTAGTTTTCAAAAACTAAGAGGTCAATGAAAATAGAACTTGCGCCTTTCGAGAGTTCGTCGCTGTATTTGTATAAAGAAATCAGAGCCATTTTTGAGGAAAATTTGAAAATGTTAAGTCTTCATGTTAAGTACCCCGAACATGAAAATATCCGTATGAAATTCGCAGGGCCTCGAGCTCAACTGAATAACAAAATTCGTTGTATATTAATCGCACGGTTTGCCGCCTTGCGATCTTAAAGGGAAAGGAAATAGAACGGAAGCCAGCAACAAAATGTACGTATGATAAGCTGAAAGCTAACGGGTCGTCCATAAATTACGTAACGCTAAAGGTGGGAGGGGGGGCTGAGACAGCGTTACGCTACGTTGGGGATAGGGGGGTATTAGTTAAGTGCTACATAACACTGATATTTATTTAATTTTTCAACATTTATTGAAATAATTCCTTTCCTGTCTTGTACAAAAACAAAAATATTAACCACCTACTAATGTGTTTTAAAACCATAATAAAAAAAACAAAAATAAAAGTTATTAGTTGTAAATTGTTACAATAAATGGAAATATTTTTTCAACATTCTTCCCAAAGGGCAACAATTGCAAGGTTTTAGAGGTAATGTTGTCAGTTTCATTTCAAATCACATGTCAGAAAGTCTAATTTTATACTCAAATGACCGTCAAAACATTAACAAATGATGCGTCGTTCTATTTCTCGTTGTATTTCGTCGTAACCGCATTGTTGAGGGAAAAATACATTTCGGTATCGTAAACCAATTAGATCATAATACACGTGCATTACAATTACTGAACGTGTTAGATGAAGTAATTTGCTATTTTTAGGGGCAAGATTTATCCTTTTTTGCCTTATCAGGTGCCCGCAAAACGAGTTTTTTGTTTAAAAATCGTCGATTTTTGCGGCAGCATTAAAATTTTGTTTTCTTTACTATGGACATAGTAAGACGTGAAAGTAAAAATTGGTAGAAACCGTTTTAATTATCAACGTTTATTGATTGATATGATTTATTCTCAAGTATTGTTGTTCACATGTAACTCATTTCGTAAAACAAAATATTTACTAATTATGTTTAGATTGTGGTGTTTTTTATATTATTTACAACCCAGATAAAAAAAGTCATTTTCCAATTTAATCTGAATATTGTATTGTAGAATTTACATTACTTGTTAATTTTTGATATTTACAATTTTATTATTTTAAAGTTAAAAATATAATCTAGCTTTCAAAATGCAGTTATTGTTCGAAATTGAGCTGCTTGGAGGAGAATTCTAGGGGCCGGCTGCTTTGATACAGTTTTCCGTGGTTTCATCGATCAACACGAGGTAAGTGCTGGAACAGTACCCTAACAATCAGTTCACTAGGAGTACTGAAAACACTGGCCACAAGAGCTGTGAAGGTGTGTGACGAGCGCTCTCTTCCCGCGGAACTTCAGAAGCTAGAACACACTTTCAGGGCCAATTCCTACTCCCAAACGGCTATCAAACGGGTGCTTGCCAGCGTCACGGGCCACTCCGGAGGTCGCCATCGTACCGACGGGCGCGGTGGCTCCGAAGGCCGCGGCAACGCCGAAGACTGTCATGCCTCTTCGGAGATAGAGGAGAGTGCCCGCTCCAGACTAGCCGTGATTCCCTACGTCCGATGTGTCACCGATCGTGTGGGTAAATTACTACGGAAGAACAACATCCGTACGGTGTTCACGGCGCCCGACAAGCTGCACAACGCCTTGGTACGCATCAAAGATGCGTTACCTCCTCTCCAGTCGGCAGGAGTGTATGAAGTTCCCTGCAGCTGCGGCAGGACATATATTGGCGAGACCGGGCGTTCTGTGTCCGAGCGACTCAAAGAACATATCGCCCACTACAACAAGAACAACACCAACCGTTCTGCGATTGCGCACCACTCGGAGGTTACGGGACATGCCATTGACTTCGACAAGACTCGGCTCCTGCACAAGGAAAACCGATACTGGCCGAGACGCATAAAAGAGGCTTTAGAAATACACAGACGTCCGCAAAACATCAACGCGGACGCAGGCCTCGCTCTTAACCACGCCTGGAAATCCCTCGCTCCATCTATTCGGGACCGGCAGGGAACTGTTCACCACCGTCCGACCACCGGGACGTCTGGCGCTAGGCCCACTGTTCACCACCGTCCGACCACGGGGACGTCTGGCGCTAGGCCCAGGTTGGCCCAGACCGCCGGCCTAACGGTTAGACCTCTCCGCCAATCACAGCGCACCTGCCCCTCCCGAGAGCCCAGGCAGGAGAGTATAAATCACCGGGCGCGTAGCGCCGCAGTGTCACTGCCCTGAGGAAGCCTGCGATATGTCAGGCGAAACGTCGGCACCCCAGCCAACGACGCGGCGTCTCCCGGATAGCCGAGAATTCATGGATTCAAGCCGCGGAAGCTTACGTATACAAGATGGGAGTTATGTAATCGTGCGCCGCAAACGGCAAATTTTCGGCAGAAAAATTCATATTGCCGGGCCCTGGTTACGATAGTGTATAACTCCTGTTGACAAATAAAGTAAATTATTTCCTTCTACACGTGGGGTAGCCGGAATCAATGTTTTGTGGGTCATTGATACCGAAAAATTGATTTACGGCAAAATGTCCGTCTGTAGCTAGCGCCTAAACCGTTCAGACGATTTTCTTCAAAACTAATATTTCCCGATCAATCTGAACGAACTCGAGGTTTTGAGAGTTTCAAGCTTATATTTGGATTTTTGAGGGTTCTTTATATCAAAAATTCTTGAAAATGGCACGAACTTCTTTAAAAACCTTTGTCCTCGGATAGCGTAAAAGACGCTTACGAAAATGGTCCAGGTCTCGTGTTCGTTGAAATTCCATATTTTTCGAAAATTGCAAAAGTGCTATTTTCCGGGGCGTCTTCCAAGAACTATGATATTGAAGATCGAGATTTGTTTCATTAATTAAATCTCTTTTCTAAAACATCTTGAAGTGACGTCATGTAAGGTTTTAAAAAAATATAATTAGTTTTTGCATAATTTTGCGAAAAAGACGATTGCGATTAGACGATTTTAAATGTTTAAAACAATTTTTTTCTTTACAACGGGTCCAGACTTTTTCTGTAAATTTTTCTCCTCGTATGTATCAAGGGACGCTAAAAATATTGTTCTAGTTCCATTTTTCAAACTCTCCGTTTTTCGAAAATTGCAACAAAAAAAAATTAAAACAACAAAATTGATGATAAAAATGTTTGCGTTCAAAAAAATCATCACCTTGAGGCGGTCATGTACAGTTTTTTTAAACTAGTTGTTATCGCGTAATTGGGGCTGAAATTAATGCAATGTATTAAACAAAATACTGAAAAAACGCACCAACATATTTCCACGGATAGAAGGGACACGTAAATGAATTGCGCAGGTCTCATTTTCGCTGAACTCTCCCCATCTTCAAAAATTGCAAATTTAGAATCAATGCGAGAAAATATGTGCTGTTGTATCACCACCACTGGGTTTTATTCTTAGTACGGTCTTCCGGAGAACCGTTGCGGAAAGGTGCGGGAAACGTGGCTTCTGAGAAAATGTTGAACCTATTTTTCTCCAGTTTATTTGTTAATATTGACAATACTTATATCACTGCGTTCGTCTCTTGGAGTAATTTAGTATGATGATGGAAAATTATTTGCTTCCTTTTAAGAAATCAAGGTTGTGTCAATTTGCCAGTAATTAAAATAAAAGTACAAAAATAGAAAACGAAATATATTATTTTCCCCATCATCTACAACCTTGGCGCAAACCGCACACGAAATGTATAACCGTTTCGAAGATATTTGCAGTGGCCAACTTAGGGGGATACACCTGCCTATTAAACCATGTAATTGCAGAATTCCGGAATGCTTTTTGTGTTAAAATATGTAATTAATTGCACTGTTATACGAGAGTACTTTATTTGTTGTTTATGAATGCTGTGCATGTTCTATTTGGTCAACCATTTTGTGTGGTTTTGTTCAACAGCATTTCCGCTGCCGCAGGCCACTATTATGTAACTATTTTTGTCCAAGATTCTAAGACTTCTTTGAGGGAGAATGGCAGAAGCCAGCACGCTGAATCAAGGCTCTGCTGGGGTATGAGAAATCCCGGAACCCCCGCGTTGCAAATGGAAAGGCAGTTGGCAATTCGTCTTCGCCGATTAAATTTCCTGTGAAGAAAAGCTGCCTGCTCTTCACGGTCGATTTAAATGGCAAATCCTAAGTGATGGGAAAAGCATGTGCCTCAATAGATATATCTGTTCTCGCTGAGGTCCGTTTACGCAGGCGTTCGTAGAAGTTTGTAAACAAAAAAAACAGACATTATATTATTTATTTTTAATAGGGTTGAATTGTATGAGATTCATTGCTTTTTACCTATCCTAATAACATAAATTTTAAATTACATCATGATAAACGTGCAGAGAGGTGCAGCGAGGTAGCGTGATAAATAGGAATTGAAATAATAAAAGTTGTGCGTAAATAATAACAGTGAGTTATTATTTATTATTAATAATATTATTATCATTATTTCTATTATTAGTATTATTATATTATTATTAATAATGAATATATTATTAATAATATTAAATAATTAAGTTAATAATAATAATAATAATAATAACAGTAATAATAATAATAATAGTAATATTATTATTAATAATAATAATAATAATAATAATAATAATAATAATAATAATAATAATAATAATAATAATAATAATAATAATAATAATAATAATAATAATAATAATAATAATAATAATAATAATAATAATTGTTGATCTTATGTGATTTTGTCTTTGGATAAAATCTCAGGATTGAGGTAACCGTACGGGCTGTTGGTATTGGCTCTTTTCGGCATGAGTAATACTATAGTTGAGGAACTTCTTGACTATTGCGAATGTGTTGAGGATGACAACTTTCTGCAAGTCCATGTACAATGTCTTCGCCATTTTTAACTGTTGTAGACTGTTATGCAAAGTTATGGGGATGACGCCAGTTGCGGACTCACTGATGCGTATCGTATAAACTTTCTCCATTTTCCATTATTTATTTATTTCCATTGCTAAATCTGGGTACTTGGAAACTTTTCTGTGTGGGATGACTGAAGTTTGTGTGTGTGTGTGTTTTGTACTGCGATATCTATTAAGTGATTATGTTGATTTTATCAATTAGCGTAATGTCTGGCCTGTTGTGTGCCATCGTCTTGTCTGTAATTATGGTTCTGTCCCAATACAGCTTGCAAGCAGGATATTCCAACAAAGTTGTTGATGTGTACTTGTAATATGGCTGCTTGTTTTCCATAAGGTTCCTGTTTATTGCAATCCTTTGGTGAATTATTTTAGCCACCTGGTCTTGTCTGAGTTTGTAATTAGTTTGGGTTTTGGTTTTCCAGCCAGATGTGATATGCTGAATTGTCTCGCTGGACAGATAACACCTTCTACATAAATAATTTTCTAGAGTTGAATCTTTAAGGATGTATTTATTATTATTATTATTATTATTATTATTATTATTATTATTATTATTATTATTATTATTATAAGAAGAGTTTGTCCTGGCTGGGGCGGTGCCCCGCTGGTGGGAAAACCCCGCTAGCCGACGCTAGATCGGCGCCGGATCGGCGCCGGATCTCGCCATACAGCGGGGAAAGTTTACCGCCACCTCACGAGCCAAAAACATGTTGCGCTTACGGGACTAATGGCCCTGGTAGTTGACGTGCCCGATATCACTAAACAATCGATCAATCGCCGAAATAGGTGCCTGCAACATTATTTAAGCGCCCAATGCCCTACCCCACGAAAATATTTGGAGCCGTTTTCGAGAAAATAATTGTTAAAAATTGTCTATATTTCACGCAAAATTCCGCGAAAACTAATCATTTTTGAAAAATTGTCAATGAACTTATTTAAAGATGTCTTTGAAGAACAGATTTCATTCAAGAAAAAATGTCTATCTTCAATTTTAAAGTGGTACGAAGACGCCAAAATAATGTACTGAAATTTTCGAAAATTCAGATTTCATCTGAAGTTAGACTTTTGCCAGTTTTAAACGTTCCTTACGGTAACCCAGGAAACGTTTTTAAATTTTCAAAAAAATTTGAGTATTTTACAGCAAATTTTGAAAAATGTATTTGAGGCTTCATGTAAGGTACCCTTGAAAATCTAAATATGTTTTAAACTCGCATGTCTTTGAGTTTAACCAGACCGATAGGAGAATATTAGTTTAAGAGAAAACCATGGTGGAAAGAGATCTTTCCATAATGGGAAAAAAACGTCTGAACGTTTTATACGCTAGCGTTGAACACTGACGAGAGATTGTCAATCAATTTTTTGGTATCAGGGACCCACAAAACGTGGGTTCTGACTACACGTGTTAGAGAAAGTACTTTACTATATAAACAAACGAGTTTTACTCACATTTTGGTTTACACCAAGGGGCGACAACACGAGATTTTGTGACGAAAAATCGCACATTTCCGCCGCAGCAATAAAATACATTCACTTTACTACGTAAGTGCGTAGAAAGTAAAAGGATGAAGAGTTATACCTGCTTAAATCTGTCCATTTTGCATGGATGTCTGAAGCGCAATTGGCTTTGAAGAGCAAGAGTGATGCACGATGACTGTAACAAGAAATGACAGGATTAAATTGGAGGAAAGATTCCAGTTTTAATTTTAATTATGAGAATAATATCAAAGGTAAAAATATAATTTTAAACATTTCACCTTTCAGTAACATTGGTGTACTTCTTTGTGCAGATGATGTACATCTGCAGCAAATCAGTACCATTTTCAAAGATTAGCAGTGAGGGAGGTTTTGTAGCCAAAGTCTGAAACTAACAAATAATTTTAAAAAAATATAACAAATAAAAAAACTTCTATTAAACAAGTGAAAGTTGGGAATCAATTTATAGTCATGTCCTGTGTCCTATGGCTGACTACGGGCCATGACCGACCAGCGGTGACTCGGTCTCTTGGCCATGGATGGTGGTGTGGTTAGCACGAAGACATCCTTTCACCGTATGTTCCGATTGTCATAACCTTAAGGCGGGCTCTCTCATCATCACATAGCAATAGATACTGGGACATTTGTGAAAAAAAGTGGAGAGTTATTATTTTGGTATGGTCGGGAATCGAACCCAGAGTTGCGCCGTGAAAAGAGAGGACGCTAGCCAACCAACGAACCACCGAGGGTCTAATTTATAATACAAGAAGTAAAAAAATTAATACAACCGAAAAAATGTTTCTCAACGATACATCAGAGTGGTACAGTGAATACTGCGCAATATATACATGCTTATGGTGCGCTCATATATATGCTTCAAAACTAAGAAATTGCCAAATAAATAATTTTGTTTAGCGGGAAGTGATTTTTCTGGCAGAAAAGATAGGGGAAAAATATTTTTTTCTTACCTTACAAAATTCCATATTGCATCAGCAACAATTTCATAATTGTAATTGCATTAGTAGCCAACGTTTTTATACTCGAGTTTGGAGGCATGTAATTTATTGGAAGTCAATAATTTAAATCTGAAAAATCAAAACAAAACAATAATGAGTTAATCTGTCGTATACATTACGCAAAATTCAAAATAACGACATATTTTGTAATATCCGTGGGATCATATTACGGCTGTCAAAGTCATGTGGACGTATGTCTGCATTAGTAGCAAAATGCAAAAGAACACCGAAATTCACATCTCTTCGCAACCTACATATTCGCCGGTTAATTATATTTTCACCGAAACCATTTCGGGTCCGTATCTGAAGTGTGCGTGGAAATTTAAAAAAACGATCAATCAAAATAAAGCCTTCAATGTAAGTCCATATGGATAACTCCGCGCCGCCAGCAAGAAATGATCACATATGCGCAGTAAGCAACACAGTCGCCCCACACTCCTACGCTCGTCACGTCACCTGCAATGGAATGTGGTACGCGGATTGATTTGATTGGCTGTCACACAAAGATGTGGCGATGCGAAAATTAGGATCTCGTTGTAGACGTACGCAGTATTTCAAAAGGCAGAAAGAATACAAATTTACAACTTTTTGGTGTAACCATTAGTCTGACCAAATTTCCTTGCGACGGAACGAGGTTCAATTCACTTTCTGTATGCATGAGCCCAGGAACAGGATACTTTATTAAATCAAAGTATTTTCCACAGACAATTCACACAAATGCAAGTAGAATTCGAAGTCAAGAAGACATGGACTGTTTTCATCACTACTGTTGAACCATGATTACGTCTGTGACGACACGAAATACAGGTAGCAATAAATTGGCTTCTGCATCTTTTACCACTCGTTCATACCGTCATCTTCACTGTGTCCAGTGAACGTCTATTCATTTCCCTCCTCCTCTCCTCTCTCTATATTTTATAACAAATCATTTAGGCATCCACCTAAAATCGAAATTTAATTATCAAATATAGAAACGTTCGACATCAATATGCATATCGCACATAATATTTCAATATACCAAGCATTTCAAATTATTTATACAGACTTGGCGAAAGACGACAGAAAAAATTAATATTCAGAATGCTTCTAGAATGGGAATTTCGCGTCAAAAATCAAAATGAAAATGAAGAGGCTGTATTTTCCAGCTTACTTGTCATAATTCGGAATATTTTATTACTTCTTACCTTCCAATTGATATGCCACGCAGCAACGCTCTTAAAACGCGAACATGTCCGAAGACTGACAAGCGAAAAGCAAAGAGCTATCAAGGAAATACGTTCTTATTTCTTTTCCGACGAGAAAACGTCGCCTTGCGCATGCGCGATGTGCAGGTCTCCCTCCAACTTCACCCCCACCCGCACCCCCACCTACACGGTAGACGCAACGCCACCTGCCAGCGCGACACCGGCTAGCGAGCAGAATAAAGCAACGGGAGGAATGTTGCTACCACAGCAATCGTAGCAACCGTAGCATTCATCTTCCACGTGAGAAACTATATTTCCGGCTCCCCATTGAATACTCATTGTAGACTTCAGAATTAAACAATGAATGACAGGCGGTATCAACTGATGTCACTGCGTGCCTCTGAACGGGAGGTCCTAGGGTTCGAGTCCCTACAGTGGCAGAATTTTAGACACTAGCTACATAGCTAGGTCGAATTCAGTCACTGTCTGCAAGAAAATTCTAGCAGCCGGCTGCTCTGATAGATACTTTTCCGCGGTTTCTTTGAGTAAAGCCAGTCGAATGCCGGAGCTACTGCTCTGCTTTCGCCTGGAAAACGTCCAGATTTTTAGGGTACTTCCTAAGGAAAGGGCCAAGAACCGCGCGCGACATTTCCTCCTTTCTTATCCTATCCTCAACCCTTATTTACACTTACTCACACTTACATGCACTAAACTACCACACATGCCCGGAGACCCGCCAGGAAGGTTTGAGGTTGCCCCGTTGGGACCGATTCTCGCCATTCAGAGGAAGACCACCGACACCTCCCTAGGTAAAAAAACATACACTACACTTACGGGACAACGACCTTCTTCGTTGACACGCTTGAAATCCCAAGTCAATCAATCAATCAATCAACCATGAGTGAAAATTTACCTATAGGGTAGATTATTTTACGCCTGGTCTGCGCAGGACTAGATACATCTTATCACAAGACGATAACGGTTTACAACAAACGAAACAAATATTAAACAATAATTTGGTGTGATCGGCAGCAATGAGATGGGGGTTAACACGCTAACCTCCAAATTCTCCGTCACATTTATAGTGGCCCTCGCTACCATTGGGTCTACCACAATTACGAATTTTGACTTTCTCGCCTTACTTCGTAAGAGAAAGTATTGCAATTGTGGCCCGGAAAACTACAATTTTTCGTCAGAAAATACACAATTACGGGCCCTGATAACGAAAAAGTGATCGAATCTTGTTTCTATTATAGTAAATTTACTTCCTCTAACAAGTAGTGTTCTCAGAATCCACGTTTTCTGAGCCCTTAATACCGAAAAATGTGTCGACTGCTAAACGCGTGCCCGTCCGCGTCTGTTCTGTCTGCATAGTTCGGTCTCCATCAATAAAATATTTTTAAGATATTGATAATAAGGAAAGGAAAGGATTGTTTAATGCCTAATATGAACATTTTATTTAATAATCATAAATACTGAATTGTGATGTGTGTAGGGGTGGATCTAGAAAGTATTTCAATAAAAGACAATACCAGTTTGAACTGTTCCCTGTACAAATATTTTCAAAAAATTACACTGTTATAGAATTACATTTCTTCTCTAGAAATGATGTCTGCTTAATTATAATATACCTTTAGAATATAATCTGATCATTAAGTGCTGATTATATTTAATAAATTGAGTAGCACTAAAAACATTTTATTTTTTGTAGGGTTCAGGAGGGCGCATGCCTCTCACCATTCCCCATTCCCAAAAAGGTCAGGTTTTTATTATTGGAGGCTACAGGACAAAGGTTTTGTGGTCAATACCACTGGGCCAATTATTAATGTGAACCAATGTTCACTGTCTTAATTCTCCAGTTTATTAATGAAACTTTATTTTTTCTGTTTTTACTTTTCATTTTAACAATTTTATATTTCATCCATTAATCTTTTAATATCTTCAGTACTGTAGTTATATTACTATTAAATTTTTCTATGAAATTAATACTCTTTTTAATTAATTTAATTTTTAATTTTGAAAATTTTCTTTTAATTTAGATTGAAAAATATTAAATTCAACCCAAAGGGCATATACCAAATGCTTCCAAGTTCCTAACAAGACATACACCTATTCAAGCTAAAAATGTGTGTGATATATGTTAGATGTCAGTAGTTTTTGAACCATAAACATATAAGAAATTAACAAGAAGTTAGTTTAATTATCAAACTTGTGTTACTCTATTGCAACTTGTCATTTTAATAGGAGTGCTGTGAAGCTGTTGATAGTGTGTGCAGTGCAGCGTGTCACTGTTAATGATTTTTCCAGCCATCTGTAAGTTATTTATCGAGTTTTACATATTTTTAGAAAGCAGTTTTAATGATTTGAAATGGTAAATACTTATAATTACCAAATGCTAATAGCACAGATACAGCAAAAAAAGGGCTGTAGAAAACAGTACATTTCCAGTTAGGCTTTGTTGGCTATAAATACTTATAAACTGAAAAACGACACAAACAGAAAATTTCAATTGAACTCAATTTATGTTTTGCCCTTTATACTTCTATTTCCTTTCTCATGTTCCCTTATGAATTAACTCTGATGTTAAGTTTTAATACATTTTACAGTTTTATATTCTTTCTTTTTTTTATTTTTAGACTAGTATTTTTATTTTAAAACTGCTATTAATAATTTTTTGTGTGATTCTACAAATAAAAAAAATTTGATTCAGCTATTCCCATTTTTATTTGTGTAGCAAATATTATCTTACTGTGTAAACCAGCTGAGCCTTTAGAACACAGTTTTGCCAAGGCCTACATGACAACATATTTTTAAATTATTGCTTCCACTGAAAAGTTGATGATAAAGATTTAAAACTTTTCTTTGTACTGGAGCACCAAGTAAAGTTGTGACATGAAAACTTACATTGTTCTAATATTTTCCATTAAAAACACTGATTTCCCAGAACATAATTTTGTTTTTGGTGGAGGGTCTTTGGGCCTTGAGGCATGTGAAGACTTTATCTCCATGCATGAAAAGGACAAGAAATAATGTAAATAATTCACACTTTAGTTTCTATAATAACTATGGAACTGTAAAGTTTACATAATGAGTCTAGAACCAACAAGTGATTTACACAATTTTTCATTCTTTTTTTTTTCATAAAAGTTTTACAAATGTATTTCAGGTGTTTAATAAACATAGAGTTTCACACTGTGAACAAAATGATGTACTTTTTCTGTTTTTTGTTATTAATTTTTGGAAATGAATTATTCATTTCAAAACTTGACACATCTACTACCAGGATAATTGTGGGTCTGATAAAATTATTTCAGTTTTATTAATTAGGTCATTGTGCAAATGTCCAACATTTTCAAAATTAAATAGTAGTATACAATATGTAATCCACATTTGTTTCAATTAATGGTGCTTCATTCTTTAGTGTGGTAATAACTTAACTTAGAAGAGTTAAAAACTGAATTACAGAATTAATATGAAAAATTAGTAAATGTAATTTTTGAGTTGATTAATAGAATCTGTTTATCATCACCCATGCAAATAAGTTATTTTTTTATGTAAATAAAATATTTGTGTTAACAGATTTTTAAAGGAGGATTATCCGTTTGTTTGAAAACCTGATATCCCAAGACAAAACAGTTGTAATTCCAAGATTCAGAATGCAATTTTCTTTTTTGCAGACCTATGATATGACTGATACAAATGCCAAATTTTAGCTAAATTATTTTAGTAAAACATTCATTGTAATAATAATGAGATCATGGAATGATCTGTTTAGAACATGAGTTATGCCGTTTTAAACTTTGAACAAATGTTCATATCATTTGTGGAGGATCCCCACAACCTTTGAATTTAACTGTAATTATAAAGTTTGTCCATATAATGTTTATCCATATTTGTCTGAATATGATTATGAGTGGATAGATGCAAACTTGTGAGTTTGCAAGGGTTTCTAGGTCTGTGTATGTATGTTTGTATGTATATTTGTGTAATATGTAAGTTTATTTATTTAAATGTTAGTATATTAATTTTCATTTGTAATATATATATGTAAATGCAATCCGCATGTGCTAGGTAATGACAAAGATAATTTGTTTTTATATTGATTTTTTATTGTTTATTATTTGTAATAGTAATCATACGTTCATGTTTATGCATTCTGCCACAAAGCAACAACTGCCCAGCATATATCTATATAATACTTTATTACACCAAAAGCCAATAATTGTTTTCTGTTCCAAGAACACAATTTTTACGCTATTGTGTATGCTACTTATGTAAAGTGATTTTTAAAAATCGATTGAGACAATTTTACTAGTGTTCAGTGTTTAACAAGGCAGAGAACAGCTCTGAGAACTTGTTAGGACATAAAATCAAAAACTTCACTCTACTGGCCACTTTACTTTTATAAAAATGTTATAATTCAGCTTATTATTGAACAATTGGTCACATACCTTCATTCTTCTTGAAAATGTCCTTTCTGTATCCCTGAGAATGGCTCATCTCTGCTGCTGTCAGTCCAGGATGAAACAACAAAAAAAACCAAATATGAAAATTAAGTAATTTTATATAATAATTCTGCTATTTTAATGGGCATAGTTCATGAAATTATTCATTTTGTCACAATAATAAAAGCAATCATTTAATATTTCCCTTTAAGTTAATTTCTAGTTTACAAAAAATTTATTGAATGGGTAATTAATATTTCTGGATTAGTTTGTCATCTTGAAAATAATAATATTGATAATAATAATAATAATAATAATAATAATAATAATAATAATAATAATAATAATAATAAATCTTTTTAATTATGCCACATAAAAAACAGTGTAGCAAGGCAATTCTGAAACTTGTCTAGTTTCTCCTCTCACGAGAGATCTTCATTGTTCAATTGTCAAAAATTCTATAATAATCAATATGCAACATCACAGTACCCGGCACATAGTACATGTCAACGTCTACGCTGAAAATAAAACGGCAATACATGTAAGAATATATGAAGTCAGGAAATGGCAAAAAGTAATAATGAAAACTCAATCAAATAAACACACAATTAATTACGAATTGTAGGCCTTGTTATTTGTGTCTATATTATCCAAGAGCATTCTAGGAATATATATATATATATATATATATATATATATATATATATATATATATATATATATATATATATATATATATATATATATTAAAAAGGACTGCATGTGTACAATAAATAAAACATTAACAATCAGTAATTAATAAATATGTTACAGCTCAGAGAAATCAAGTGTGAAATGGTGAAAAGAGAAATATTTAATTGACACTAAATACCAATACTATAATACTAAAGAATTTTGACCGTGAGATTTTGAATCATTGTTCCATATTCTAAGAGCAGCCTGATACTAGTTTTTAGGCCAGTTACAAATGACCATAAGTGACCAGTCTTTTCGCGTTCAAATGTGAACACAAATTCATCAACGCGATTCATTGTGATTCATTAACGATCTTTGTCAACCTCGTGTAGAATGTCTGTTAAGCGCCTAATGGAACTTTTAGCAAAATTTACGTACTGATCGTCTGGTGTGGTGGAAAAGAAGAGACCCAGACCGCGGTAACGGACAATAGCAAGCGACGGGACGTGAAGCTGCACCCACGCTTTTGAGTGACTCGAGCCAGCACCGCGGCCCGACGGCGCGGCGCAGCGAGGGCCGATCGCCAGGTTCTGTACCACGCTCTCCCCTCCCCCTCTTTCTCTCTCTCCCTCCCGCGCTATCCCACTCCCCTCTCTCCCCCTCCCTATCTCTCCCCTCCCCTCTCCACTGCTCTCTCCCTGTCTTCACCTCTCTCCCGCTCCCTCTCTCCTCCCCCTCCCACTCCTCCGCCCTCTACCTCTCTCTCCTGTCTCTTCCTCATTCTCCGTCTCCCCGGGAAGTCCCGTCGGTGGCAGGATTTTCAACACTAGCCTGTCATTCAGGTCGAATTCAGTCGCTGTCTGGAGAATTCTAGAGGCCAGCTGCATTGATCGGTAGTTTTCCGTGGTTGCTCCGATCAAAACCAGGAAAATGCCGAAGCAGTACCATACTAAACGGACGACGGACCGCGCGCGATCTTACCTTCCTCTTGCTTGTTCTATTCTCACCCCTTACACACAATTACACTGACATGCACTACACTATCACACATGCTGAGAGACTGGTCGGGAGCTCAGAGCTTGTCCCGGTTGCGGCAGTGCCCTGCTGAAGGGAGATACCTGGTTGGGAAAATCCCCGCTAGCCGACAGTAAGTAGGCGCCGGATCTCGCCATACTGCGGGGAAGACCACCGTCATCTCCAAAGCATAATCACTACACTTACGGGACTAATGACCTTAGTAGTTGACATGACAGGAATCACTAATATTCAATCAATCAATCCATTAGATCTTATGTATACACACACTTACGCTAACATGCACTACACTTCCACACATGCCGGGAGGCCGGGCGGGAGCTTAGAGCTTATCTCGGCTGGGGCGGAGACCCACTGGTGAGCGATACCTAGTTAGGGGAAAACCCCGCTAGCCGACTGTAGGTCGGCGCCGAATCTCACCATCCAGCGGGGAAAACTACCGCCACCTCCCGGGCAAAAGCATTACACTTACGGGACTAATGACCTTGGTACTTGTCTTTCAAGAAATCACTAACATTCAATCAATCAATCCATTAGATCGTATGTTTTCTTCTGAGCGTCTGGCCGGGCAAGCTAGCGACTCCTCGGCGGTGGGCGTGTCACATCACAATATAACTTGCCTAAGAACTGTTCTATTATTTGTATCATACAATCAGACTAATTTAAGAAAACGTTTATCTGGAGATTTAATCCATAGCGTACTCCATTGTGTAATAATCCATACAATAATCCATTATGTAGAAACAATAAATAAGAAAAATACAATTATTTTGACGCTCCGATATACCGCAACTTATCAATCATTTCACACTGACTGTTAATCAACGCGATTAATAATGATTTTCGGTAGACCAGAAGACGCACGGAGATTATACTTCTCTCCCATACGTCGCATACAGTTTTTACTATTATTTCAAGAAAATAAGTGAAATCAAAACGATTATTTGTTTAATGGTGTCGATAGCAATTGATGTAGGGCTGATTTCACTTACAGCTGAACCAAGGGCAAGGCGTTCAGTAAGAGGTGATTCCAAAGTTTTAACTCACACTAAATGGATGAAAGAAAATAATGAAACCGGGACCAGAGTGTCCACAAGGTGCATGGAGAACTTTCAAATAACCTTGCTTCCGAACGAAGTCTGAGAAAGAATATGTCCCCCAAGGTCTTTTTGCTGACTCTACGGTTTGCAACGGGCCGCCAAGCAGTGCGTTCGCACGCCACGGCACGGCCGAGGAGGGGAAGGGGAAGGAGAAAAGCACACAGGGGAGGCTTACCCCTACCTCCGCCGAGGTCGCCGATCGTCAAAGTAGCCATAAACGGACGCTGCCACGGCAGACCGCCACTGGAGCACGTTGCAGCCCACAGAGCAATAAAAACCTCGAACAAGAGCTTCGGGGCATGGGTCTCTTTTGTAGTTCACTTTCAGATATCTCTGTTTACGAGAAGGATAACGAGGAGAAGCAGGAGGAGTAGGAGGAAGAGGAAGAGAAGGAAAAGGAGGATAAGGAGAAGGGGAAGGAGAGGGAAATTAAGAGGGATTAATTGATTGCTAAAGTCATTTGTCCCGTAAATGTAATGCATTTTTTTTGCTCGGCAGATGGCGGAGACCTTGCCCCGCTGGATGGCGAGATCCGGCACTTACCTATCGTCGGCTAGTGGGGTTTCCCCAACCAGGTATCTCCCACCAGTGGGGCACCGCCCTAGCCCCGACTGGTCCCCCAGCATGTGTAGTAGTGTTGTGGATGTAAGAGTAAGTGTGCATAAGTAAGGCTTTGGTAGGACAAGAAACGGGAAGGAAAGATCGGGTGCGGTCAGGCCCGTTTGGCAGGGTACTGCTCCGGCATTCGCCTGGTATTGATAGGAGAAACCACGCATAACTACCGAATAGAGCAGCCGGCCGCTAGAATTCTCCTCCAGGCGGCGGCAGAACTTGACCTAGCTATCTGGCTAGTGTTGAAAACCCGGCCACCATCGACACTCGAACCTAAAGACCTCCAGCCAGAGGTACCTCTCCCGGTAAATTGAGAGGGAGAGGGAGGAGTGAGAGACAGGGAGGGGGAGGAGTGACAATTTCCGAACGCCAAATGCCATACGGCACTAATGACTATGTGCAAATCCCAGCGCATCTCCAACCACACCAGCAATGTATTATCTAACAACATTTTAGTGCGAATTTCAATTTTTGTTCCACTGGCGTTCACCTTGTTTAAAATCTGTAGAGAAATATTTGAAACAAAAAAATCCTAAGACCATATTTCAATGTTATCATGTAAATCTATTTCCGTGTTTTTCTATTTGAATTTGGCGTCAAAATCGATTCTCAAGGATACCTCTAAATTGAACTATTTTTTCCTCGATTTTTCGAGGAATTTTTCAGCCCAATACATGCAATAGAAACATGAAATCACGCATCTGCAACAAATGGCGCGTGGAGACTAATTTGTGGAACTAAGGCAGATTAAAAAATTCCTTTTCAAGTCCCGCGAATATCGATTTGGTTTGGGAGCACTTTTAACCGTCTTATCCGGTATTATCCTTGTGTGTAATATCTAAAGTTATAAATTAACCTTAATTTATAAATTGTTAAGGAATTTTGGAACTCGTTTTATTTCTACAGTAACAATTTTGTAATTTTAGGAGAGGTAAATTTAACAATTTGGGGAACAAACTTCACAAATTAACTCCCAAAACTGTAGGAAAATCGTGCTAGTACATACAAAGCTTATTTAAGTATCAGGCACGAGATCCTATTAGCTAAAATTTCTGTTTCATAGAAGGACAATGAAGATCAGGATATAGAATTTACAAGTAATTTTTAATATAACATTTCATCAATTTATTATATTTAACAAAAAAATTCATAACAAATGTACTTATAAATGCTCTTCCTCTATCTCTTCCAGATCTTCCTCGAAGTCCTCTTCTGCCGTGGCTTCTTGGTATTGCTGGTATTCAGCAATAAGATCTGTCATGTTTGAGTCTGCCTCAGTGAATTCCATTTCGTCCATGCCCTCGCCCGTGTACCAGTGAAGAAAAGCCTTGCGCCTGAACATTGCACTGAACTGCTCCGATATGCGCTTGAAAACTTCCTGAATGGCGGTGGTGTTGGCCATGAAGGTGGCGGCCATCTTCAGGCCCCGCGGCGGAATGTCGCAAACCGCCGTCTTCATGTTGTTGGGAATCCAGTCGACGAAGAAGGTACTGTTCTAGTTCTGCATATTCATCACCTGTTCGTCCACTTCCTTCATCGACATACGGCCCCTGAACACTGCGGCGACGGTGAGGTAGCGGCCGTGGCGGGGGTCGCACGCCGCCATCATGTTCTTGGCGTCGAACATTTGCTGCATGAGCTCGGCTACCGTCAGGGCGCGGTACTGCTGGCCGCCACGCGCCGTCAGCGGGGCGAAGCCAGGCACGAAGAAGTGCAGCCTGGGGAAAGGCACCATGTTCACGGCCAACTTCCTCAGGTCGGCGTTCAGCTGGCCAGGGAAGCGCAGGCAGGTGGTGACCCCAGACATGGTGAGGGAGACCAGGTGGTTCAAGTCGCCGTAAGTGGGGTTCGTCAGCTTCAACGTGCGGAAGCTGATGTCGTACAGGGCTTCGTTGTCGATGCAGAACGTCTCGTCGGTGTTCTCGACGAGCTGGTGGACCGACAAGGTGGCGTTGTACGGTTCTACGACCGTGTCTGACACCTTGGGAGAGGGCACGACCGAATAAGTCTTCATGATCCTGTCGGGATATTCCTCGCGGATCTTTGACAGCAATAATGTGCCCATGCCGGAGCCCGTGCCGCCGCCCAGCGAGTGCGTGAGCTGGAAGCCCTGCAGGCAGTCGCAGCCCTCGGCCTCCTTCCTCACCACGTCCAGCACGGCGTCCACGAGTTCCGCGCCCTCCGTGTAGTGGCCCTTGGCCCAGTTGTTGCCGGCGCCGCTCTGCCCGTTCACGAAGTTGTCGGGGCGGAACAGACGGCCGAAGGGGCCCGTCCTCACTGCGTCCATGGTCCCGGGCTCCAAGTCGACGAGGACTGAGCGTGGCACGTACATGCCCTTGGAGCCAACGTTGTAGTACACGTTGATCCTTTCCAGCTGGGTAGCGGCGTCGCCATGGTAGGCTCCCGTGGGGTCGATACCATGCTCGTCGGAGATAGTCTCCCAGAACTGGAAATGATAAGGGGGCAACTTTAATATTTAGATCGCTGTCAAGGCTATGCAAAAGCACTCTTAATACTAGTTGTACGACGGGCAAGGTAGTTCTTCGAGCAATCAATAAGTACCTATTTTAATAAACTTAAGCCTAAGAAATCGTGACAAAACTTTTAGAATATTAAAAAGAAAGTTTCAGAAATCTATTTTCTTTAAATTCGCAATACTTTCAGAATTGTATTCATGGCACTGTATTGGAATTTCATCTACCTATTAAATACTATTTTGAACGCAGGCATTTCGTTACGTCGTATACATAACGTTTTGATTTTTGTACTACACATGATTAGAAATGTGAAGCATTAGATTTTAAAACGTGCGGTGTGTTAAAACCAAGAACAAAAGCATTTATCGTACGTTACAAAAATAGTGTTTGCGTTATTCTTACCTTCGAGCCAATCTGATTTCCGCATTGCCCAGTCTGGATGTGAACAATTTCCCTCCTCTTGAATATTTATTGTCTCCCAGACCTAATGCGAAGCAATGTGTATTTGCGGCTTCCGGAACGGACTGGGTGAAATGAGCGTGTGGCTGTTCTTTTATCAGTGCGGAGGGCAATTTCCTGTCGTTGCCTACCCCTTCGCTCCCTTCCCCAGGGAGAGGGCTTTCCCCTCCTTTCTCCATTCACAGCACGTCCCCTGCGTGCGTGCCGTCCAATGGCTAGGTCCTTTGCAATAGTGATTGGTCGTGTGGTCTAAACATTCCCATCTATTCAACCGTTAGAATAGCTGGACTAACGATTGCTTTTGTATACCAGAGATAAGTGTTAGTATGTCAACGTTTTCGTGGTAGTATAGAAATCAAAAAAAGAATAAACAATACTTTTGAACATTAAATTGTTTACACAGTAAACCACTAGGCTTGTTACTTTTTAAAAGTCTCTTTGTATTTGGGGTATTCTGGCCACTGAAATAATACGTTTTGGTGGCATATCTAGCTTCCAAATGATGATGTTGAATTGGAAGTACCTACCAACCTACCTTTTACACAAACATGAACATTTCAGAAATACAATGGTAACTTGTTAAATACGCAGTTTCCTAATATTCAAAACAGCATAATACGTGAACGGCCTTTATAATCCTCTTGCTTGAGAAGAAATAATAATTTGAGGTGAAACATGATTTAATGAAATAGACGGCATTAGGTATTTGAAATGCTGAAAGAAATAATGCATTTCAAGAACGAAGTTACTTGTATAATTATAAAATGTGAAAGGTAATAAAATTAGAACTTTCAATTTGAAATTTAAAAATATCGTGATAACTGTTCTTGAAAATTTGCTGAGTTTTGGTGCACGAATCCGGCTAATTGGTTCACAGCTCACTCGCACCCACGCAGAATCGGGTCGTGTTTAGACCTCAACCTGTTAAAAGGTCCCTTGTAAGAACGCCACTAAACTTCGCATTATGTAAACAATACAGCATATTGCCAATATTCTGGGACCTGTTCTAAGTTTTGCGGAGGAAAAGCGTGTGCGCGTTGCTTGGCATAGTTCAATATTTAATGGTTTGCACAACGCTACCCACGAGTAGTATCTCTTGTAGCATTTTATTGCAAGAGAAAGGGGGGGCGAAAACCTAAGATATTTTAAATTCCTTTCTGTACTTTCATTCTAAAATTTACAAGTTCTCAATTTTTGTATAAGCTATTTCTCTGCCAGTTTTATATTTTTTTTAAGATTAAATTCTCTACACTTTTTCTCTGTACTGGAATGATCCTAGAAGTTCAGTTACCGCTTCACATTTTTTTTATAATCCTCCCGTAGTCTAATTATTCAAGTTATAGGCTGGGGTGCCCTCAGGAACCGGGGATTTTTATTTCAATCGAATGACATTATGAAAGAAAATAATTGTAATAAGTTTTTATAATTGTATTTTAGACGGTTTACATAATTTATTATTTGTGATAAAATACACATTCAATATTTTTGTGCAGATATCTTCGCCCAAATATTCTTCCAAACTATCATTATTGTTTATTCGAAGAAAATACTTTGGCTGAAATATAGTGTACGGTACAACCTAAAGTCGTCGTTTAAACAGTCACTTCGCGGCGTTCCGGAGTTAACTAAGCAGTTAGAATTCTAGAGAATTTCTTGAAAAGTGAGGTCTTATAAAACTAAATTGGTAATTATGCGTTGGATAGAATCAAGGATGTTTATAGTGAACGCGAGAGCCGAGGGCCCGAGCCTCGCCGTGACTTGGATCCGGGCGAGCGAAGCAAGAAAACTTGTCTTTGAAAGTAAATTGGCGTTAAAATGCGACGGGGACAAAGTATATGAAGGGCAAATCATTAAAATCGCGTATTAGTAAGTTTTATTCATTTCTATTAGAGCACGTGCGGTAATTAGGGCTTAAGCCCCGCCGCCACGCTTCTCTAAGAGTGTCCCGTATACTAAATTGTAACAAATACTTTTTATATATTAAGAATGAGAAAAAACCGCGACCCCGGTTTACGTCGGGACTTAGGGGCAAGTTGCCATCTCGGAACGCCGCTGGTTGTAGGAGAAAGACACAATGTTCTGAAAGGTTTTTTTTTTTTTCCCCTTTTCCAAAAGTGATAATCTTGCGCATTCACGATCTATTTTAATACTTCCAAATATTTGGTACTATAAAAATGGATTTCCTGTTTTCCTTACATTCACATATTCAAATTTAATAAAGCCTGTGAGCTACCCTTACTAGCAAACTAAAAACGCAATTGTTCGTTTAAGTGTAATCACTACCCGTATGTATTTTTCTACATCGTACCCGATATACGTTTTTTAGTAAGAAACTTTTGTAGGTGCTACGATGTGAAAAAATTAATTACCCTTAATAGACATATAACCCAATAAACGAGTAAAACTTAGACCATATTTACGCAGATACCAAAGTACATATATTTGAGTAATTCCTACAGGTTTGTTGTCAATACATTAATCCCGAATGTCTTAGGACGTGTCTACTACAGAGGAAGTTACGACAGACCCTGCTGAGGAAGACAAGCATGGCGGATGTCTGCAGAGACCTACAAGCGACATAATCACTTCTGCAAAGGTATAGCCAATATACTACTGTAAATTACTTGCCAAAGAATACAGCTCCAAATCCGTAATTTCAAATTTTCTTGCTAAATGCGCGGAAAAAACTCTAAACGTAGTTTTAGTTACTTAAGAAAAAGTGGTTCTAACATCATATATTGATTTCGAATGTTTTAACTTCAATTATAAATTGATAAAATCTAAAATTCTATATGAATGTTAAATAGATAAATCATAAATCATAAATCATAATCATCAGATAAATTAATTACCAAGAACTAAAATATTTTCTGTGACATAATTTTCTATGAACTTTTACTGTAATTGAAGTTCTAAAAAGGAAGTCTTTAATAAGGATAATAATTGACAACTAACTCACTGTAGTTTAGAATTTCGGAAAAGTACATAAACAGATGGGTTTGAGTCGAGAAATATTTTTTTCTTTTGGCTAAATGGTATTGGTGGAAAACGAGTAACGAACAGAGTTCAAAATAATCTTTGTCCTGGTTCTCAAATATTAATTTCTTTAGGGGATACGTTAAGAAACCAAAGCCAAAATATAAAGCTCATTAACAAGTGCAAATGTTTTAGATGTTGAGAATTGTGCGAAAGTTTTTTTTTCTTTCAAAATTATCGGTCACTGCATTTATAATTCGTCTTACGTCTATAATTTATAATTCTCTTAAGAGAATTCGGGATCTCCTGGGAACTTTCAGATTTTACTTGCTCCACATACGTCAGTTTAATATGCCATTGATGTGAAATAAAAAATGTTTAGTGTCTTTCGGCAATGTGCTACCTCCGCAGTGCAGTTTCAAAAAAATTGCTTTTTCAGAATTTCCGTTGAAAATGAAACGAATTAGAACTTTAAATTTACAGTACAAAAGTCACACGAATATTTGAAAAAAAAAGTTCAATTTTGAGGTAATTTGGCTTCGTGTAAGGGAGGGAAGATTAGTTGCATAGCTTTTTTCGTTTTCTTTCAAGGGGTGTAACATTTAAAGTTAAGAAATCGACCATAAACATTAACATTTTTGACCTGTATTTCAATAATTAATATAACCTATCATTTGTTGATTGTACTAAGTCGTTATGCTAACGTAAAATATAAAATTACTTTTTAAGTCGTGGCACATAAAAGAATCTAATTACTTAATAGCGAGATTGCGAAGGTAGAATAATTATAAAATGTCTTCTAAATTTCGGTTCGTAAACTGCTATCGGGGTCGGCCAAATTTACAATCCAGTGCTGAAGAAAGTCAATTTTATTAAGATATCGCTTCATTCATGGATAAAAATGAAGCGTCCATTGGAATATTTTTAATCGTTTAAGTATATACGTAGGCTTCCGCGACTCGAGGTCATGACTTTTAGGCTGTCCGAGTGACGCCGTGTCGTTTGCAAAGGTACCAACGTGTAATGACCCAAGTCACTACCCTGAAGATGCCTGCAATATGAGACAACCCGTCGGCCTCTCTGCCAACGACGCGGTGTCACCCGTACATCCTAAAAGTCAATCCTTTAAATGTTTTGTCTGAGATGTAGATTAGTATTCTGGGGAAAAGCTTTCTTAAGCTCAGATTTCAATTACAGTAAAGAATTGTTCGAATAATGAGCAAATGCCACCTACGTGATTCTTATAAACTTGTGTATTAAGATAGTAATTCAACCGTTGCCTTGCCTTTTTATTGATGATTCAGATATTGTGTTGAAATCTGACTTTGCCAAAATTGTTCTAACTCTTGATTAATATAGATTTGTAAAACTACAACTCTGGGCTTCGTTGCTATATTCACCAGGTGCCAGTATCAATAGCTCACTATTTTAGACATGTTGACAGAGGACATTAAACGATTAAAATAGATTCAAAAGTTTAAGTGCATTATTAAATGTTTTCAGCCACAACTTTTTCTAGAAAAGTAAACTACATCGAGCATCAAAATTAAGTGTAATATTGATTTTAATAATGAACTCTGTTTTGTCTGTTGGTTTAATACTTCTAAAATAGTAAATATGCGTTTAAAAATTATGGTACACCTTCAGTCAATGATCCCCATCTCGATCAGGTGTTTCCCTGATACTTTCAGCGAATGCCAAGATGGTCCCCTTGTGTTGCCTCTGGACGTAAATTCGAATTTCATACACAATTTTTGCACACTTTCATACATTTCAATGGAGAATCTATTTCTTTAAATTATAGTTCTCAATGTACTCGCGGCAGTAACTCGATTGTTTGCTTCACAACAGCCACGATGAGGCTTAATAGCAAAACGTTTTGAACAGATTTGCCTTTCCTAATAGTTTTAGTACACGAGAGAGAATAATTTCTTATTGTTACCAAACACGACAATTTACACCTGTGTTCATAACTAAACTTCTGTAAGGGGTTAGGTTAAGGATTCCAGAATTTCGTGGAGTGCCCAGAATACTGTACTCTTTGGTCAGTTCTTTAACTGTTATGACGATTAATTAATAAACAATAAATAAATATTAAATGAGAATTACAAAATTCTTACTCAGTGAAACTAGAAGATTAACATTTCACGGTTCAGACACTATTTTTTTTTCTTAGGTACAACGATAATGAACTTGACATTGGTATTGTTGGTAATGGCACATGACATTATTTTCAAGAAGTTTATCAATATCATAAAAGCTTTACTCTCAAGTCAAGTTATTCTTTGCACATTATGTTGAGTATACTCCCATCCATATCCTGTGAGCAAATTAGTTTTTCAATTGCGTGGCTCGTGGCAAGTGATGGCTGGATATTACCGAGAGTTTGTGACGAGTCCTTTCTGCCCGGAACTCGCCTTCGATTTTTGACCCTGAGCACCCAAACAACATAACTATATCTTGGTCGGTCGGAAGCGAAAGCATTTGAAAACGTCCTACCTCACGGAGAGATGGGCTTGGTTGATGCTGGGAACCTGGCGGACAAGGATGGTATGTATTTGTCTAAATTGTGAGTACTGATGAACTACACGTTCTCTGCGTTGATATGGTCTGCAATATTTACTCTGCACAAAGTACTAATTTACGTTTTAACTCGGGGTTAAATAAAAAACTTTAAATCTTATCGGTAATTTCATTTTTTCTTTGTATACAGTACATTATATTAAAATTTAATTTTGATGTGCTTTGCCTTGCTGTCAGTCTAGGAATGTCTAATTCTAACAAGTAATGTGCTTCAGTTTTCCGCTTAATGTCTCCTCTTGATCAGATTTATGTCCAGTTTCCCTGATCCATAGAGCAAATGCTGCGAACCTCGCGCTTTTTAAAATGTTATTTGTTTTTGGTTTTTACTTTATCTGTGGTTCATTTTTAACTATTTATTCCAGAGCTTCTGAAAACTTGCGCAGATCTTCTCCTATAAGTCACATAGTTTTTACTATTCATTGGTCATATAAATCAAAATTAAATTAACAGATTATGGTTTGCCCGTCCTTAAATTTGCTGAACAGAAGTATGTTACGGTCATTAAATTCTTAGTTAATGTTCGGAAATTCGGAGGGATCATAAAGAGCAACATCTAAGGACCTTCATGGCAGTATTCCTAACATTTTTGTTTCTTTTCTTTTAGGTTTCCATGAAGTAAAGATGATAAAACTAGATGCATTCCTGGTGCTGAGAGTACGGAATTCAGACTTCTGGCGAGTACTCTATCTCTACCCCGTATCAGGCACAAGAGATTCTCTTCTGGGCGACCTGCTCGGCTTCTTGATGTCCACCCCCTCAGACTTCATGAAAAGCGATGGGCCCGCCTGGTACATCTGCAGCAAGGCCTACTTCAGTTACCTCGGAAGGCGACCGCTAAGTGCTTCCATGCGAGGAGTCAATATATGTTGCAACAGCAACAATCGGTGGACAAGAGCATGTGCGCTAACGCAATTTTCAGATTCATTTGCAAACGCTGGGTTGAATTGTTAGTAGATTTGTTATTTTAGACAATAAATATTTTTATTAATTTGTAATTGTATTTATTTTGATGATTGTATGAAGAGCATTGCAATTTACAGCTCTGCCTTCATCCGATGAGTGTATTGATTTTGTTGAATTTAGTTCCCTCGCTCAACATAGCAGATTCCATTTTACAAAAGAGGTGTAATATTTTAAATTTTTGGTCAGACTTCGGTGGCTCGGGACGAAAGAACTCAGATCTATGCAGTGCCTCTAACCGGGCGGTCCTAGGGTTAGAGCCCAGACTGCGATGGTTTTTTTTACTCGATACATAGTTAGGTTCGATTCAACCGCTGTGTGGAGGAGAATTCTCGGGTCCGGCTGCTCTGCTCTGATCTGTATTTCCTGTGATTTCTGAGACCAACACTTGGCGAATGGTAGTGCAGTATCCAAACTGGCGACGGCTGGCTCGCGACCTTTTCTTCCTCTTCCTTGTCCAATGCTCACCCCTTACATGCCCACGCGCCTCTCCATACATACTTGCCCTTCACTATCGCACTTGTTCGAAGAGCAATCGACGGATTAGAGCTTGTTCTGTCTGGGGTGGTCCCTCCCCCACTGATAGGAGATCCCTGGTAGAAAAAAATCGCAAGCTGACGTGTAGGTCAGCCCTGGATCACGCCTAGCGAGGGAAAATCGCCGCCCTCCCACAAAACGTGCATTACGTTTACGGGACTGTACTTGACAGCTAATGCTCCCGAAATCTATCTAGATTTTTGGGTACAGTAGAGATCTAGCAGAATAATGCTAGATCCATAGGTTTGCCATAATGGCAAAATGCGTGTTCTACAAGGGTTCGGGCCACTGATTCTGTCTTTTTATCCGGAATTGCTATTGCCTCAGTCCGCGTGAACTCGCATTGGGCAGTCAAGATGTATCTGTTTCCTGGGGTGGATGGACGGTTTATTGGCCCCATCAGGTCGAGAGCTAGGTTTGCATAAGTCGCACAGATTCCTTTCTTGTATGTCTGGTTTCTTTGCGTTACTTTTCAGACAAGTTAGACAAAGTGTTACATGGCTTCGAACATCCGCGAACAACCTAGGCCAATCGAAACTCTTTCTAATGAGTTGAACGGTTTTTAAGATTCTAGTTTTTAACTTTTGTAGTATGTAAGGAACCATGGCACGTGGTACGCAGAAGACGGGCGTTTTTCCGTGCGCGCTCAACAGATATTTACATAAGAGACCATATTCATCGTAAAAGTAGGTTTCAGTGTTAGTCCTTGCCAACTGGTGCCAGTTCTGCAGTTGTACGCAGTACTGTTGTTCAAGTATTCTGAGTTTATCCCAAGGTACCGGAAGTTGGTCGGGAGCATGCGAGATAATGTTAACCGGAGGCGCCCTGCTCAAAGCATCCACGTGAGGGATGTATTTTCCTGGCCTTTGCTCCACGCTAAAACTATATGCGGACACTTCTGCGAGCCATCTAGCTAACATTGGGGGAGGTAAAGCGGTGGTGGAAGGTAGTTAAGAGCTGAATGGGCTGTTCGGAAGGTGGAATGACTTGGAAGAAGATAAAATCGGAGTCTTTTTGATCATGAAATACGCCCCAAAGTTTTCCAATTGTACCGCCGAGTAAGATTGCTGCGCCTTGTTTAGCTTTTCGCTGGCGTAAGCAACCGGGTGTTCGCCGTCTGGGAACTTCTGCGACAGCACTGCGCCTATGGCCGTACGGGAGGCGTCGATCTCGAGAATAAATTGTTGAGAAGTCAGGGACTCTGAGGACAGGATAACAAGTAAGGGCTTTTCGTAGTCTGGCAAAAGCGTCTTGAGTATTACTGGTCAGGTTGAAAGGGACTGCTCCAGTCCTTTTTTGGTCAAGTCAGTGAGCGGAGTTCAGAAAATTTTGGAATTAAGTTTCGATAGTAATTCACGAATACAAGAAAACGTTGAACTTGGCGTAATGTAGCTCGGTCAGAGCTAAAATTAGAATTATCGAAATAAATTATATTAATACATGATTTATAAACAATTAGGGATAAGTTAGTACAAATATTATATACAAAACATAGACACTGCATGCCAGATGCGTAAACAAACTGGACCGTGCATACCTTGCAGCTTCCGGGCCAAAAACAATGTTCTCCGGATTTTGAAGTGTGCGTCTTGTTTACAAACAAGCTCTGAGGATTAATTTTAGCTCTGAGGATGATCGGTACCTGATCGAAACGATCATTTGCAAAATATATTGTTGATACTAGACAACATCTTTTATTCACTATACTTAAAGTTTTTTCTGATAGTATAAATTTTATTATTTTTCATAGTTGTTTCAATTAAAATGGCGTTAAGTTAACAAAAATATTAAAATAAGAAAACACGAGGATGGTTGTGGGTTGTAGGACGAGGGCTAAAATAACGTTCAAAAATATTATTTTTGTTAGAGATAGTGTAACTATTTTGGTTTAGGAAAAGTGTTTACAATCTTAACTAGGAGTACCCTTTCGATTGAAGATAAAGAAAGGGGTGACTGATACTTTCCACATCTAAAGGTAATATTCTCAACGCTCGTGCACTTTTGTACTTATAGTATTGTAGTTTGTACTGTAACGAATATTGCATCACCTGCCGAAGTCGCTGCGCGTGAATTGCGTCATCTGCCGCCGTCCCTTCCCTTCCCCCGAACTAGACGGTTCCGGACTATTCGCGATCCGCGGGGAAACGCCGTGAAAGAGCCAGGTGCCTGGAGACAAGCGCCGGGCAGGTATAAATGCGCCGGCCGCGGCGGCCGCGAGTTAGTTAACAGTTTTAGCAGGAGTCAGTCAGTTTTAGCAGAAGTCAGTAGTGAGCAGTAAGACGTCAGTCCGTCAGTGTGTCCGAAGTGGAAGCTGTGCTGGGAAGTGTGCACTGCGGTGAAGAGTGGTGCAGTGGTTGAACAGCAGTCAGCAGTCTGAAGTCTGCAGTGGAAGCTGAGCTGTGAAGGGTGCATCGCGGTAAGCAGTGGTGCAGTGGGGAAACAGCAGTCAGCAGTTTGAAGTCTGCAGTGGAAGCTGAGCGGTGAAGTGGGCATCGCGGTAAACAGCAGTGCAGTGGACCCTGGTGTGCGCAGTGAAGTGTGGTCTGCGCAAGGAATTGTGGTCTGCGCAGGGGAATTGTGGTCTGTGCAGGGAATTGGGGTCAAGTGCAGTGGACCGTGGACAGTGCATGGACTGACTGATACTGTAGAAGAAGAGAACTGTTTAAATAAATAGTGTGTAAGAAGTGAACTGTGTAAATAAATCAAGAGAACGGAGTCGTGTGTAACAGTGTAAATAATTAAGTGTAATATATCTGTAAATAGACCAAGTAGTTTTTAGTGTAAGTAGATTTTAGTGTATAGTTGTTCCCGAATAAAACGTGTTTGTTTAAAATATTGGGTGTGTTTTAATTCACCACGAGAAACGTTACAGTACGTATATAGGTTTAGTGCAAGCAGAGCGTGCATCCGTTTTCACGTGGGGCACCTCACAAATTTGCAGAAGAAATGCCGAATTTTAAAATTAACACTTTTTTGAAAACGCATTAAATAATTTTGCGAAATTTCAAGGAAATTAACAATAATAAATGTTTTACAAAATACGTAAACTGCGAAATATAGTATGATGTAAAAAATGTAACGAGAAAATTTTCAATAGTGTATTAGGCAATAATTCGCCAAAATCTTAACATTGAAAACTAAACAAAAAGAAAAATATATAATTACTAGAGACTGAAACTTCCCCATTTCTTTAAAAATCGTAAGTTAGATTTTTAACTGAATTCCTACAAATGACAACTTAAAGGTACAAATATTGATTTTTTGATTTTTTCTTTGTTTTTGTTTCGCTACAAGTGCCTAATTATGGCCTGTGTCACACAAACATTTTCTTCACCCGCGCTTGACGCTCAATAAGTTAACGTGCGTCGTAGATTATCACTATCCTCTTCGGAGCGACCAAAGCACTCGTATGCCGTTTCGCATAAGATACAGTGTTATTCTGACGACGTGCGTTGCTTAATGAATCTAAAGAATAAATACCTATTTTTGCCCATAGTTAAGATTTGCGTTTTACTGAAAACAAAAAATAAATTAAAATCTTATTTTAAAAGTGCGCAATCTCAAACTGTGGGTGGTAAAATATTCTCACACAGTAAATCAATGAATTTCATTTGTTTGTATCTGAAAAAAATGCTCCTAAAATTTTTTTGACGGCCATGGGAATAAGGTGAGAAAAAATCATTCTCTATCACCGATAGCGATAGCGATTCACTCTGCCAGCGACGGAGGTGGCGATGGGCAAAACCCCGTAGCCCAGACAGTGTCAGGGGCAACGGAAGGTCAACTTCGTTTTCCGCCCTTCTTCGACAATTCCAGCGACAGTGGGCGCAAAGGGGCAATATAGCGGTTACTTCAGAGGGTAGTGCTCGTGATGTTCAACGGATACATCAAGCTGATTGGTTTTAAAGGAAGGCAGGCTCTCGAACATCAAATGGCTACCCCGGAACTAAAGGGGTCTATGTCACGAATCAAAATGTAATTTAGACCACTTAAGAATTGACTAATATTAAAATAAATCTTACAATTCTAAAGAGGTTCTTTTATTACGCGGCACGTACATCGAAAATGACACAGAACACTTTAAGCAGTTTGTTTTCTAAACTTACATTATCAATTCTTCCGAGATGGCTTAACTGACACAAATGTAAAAGTTTTGTAGTTTGGTTCTTTGATCATACGCTGAAATAAGGGAGTGTAAAAATTAATCTAAAAAGGTAAGTATTAACTTATTATATCAGTGAGTATTCGCTTATACTATGACACTTATTCCAGTTCACATGAGCATTTTGCTGACGCGCTTTTATCGCTCGTTTACGCGCGCCATAGATTAACACAGTATCCTATGCGAAACGGAATATGCGCTCGTGTGTGTTTCGACGTACAACGCGCGTTATTTAAGGCGCGTGACGTTATGCAGGGGTCTTGTCCGTGGACTTAATGGCAGTCGTTTGTGATACTATTTTAGATTCCACTTGTTCATTGTACACACTCCAGGATAAACGTGATCTCAAAATGGGGATATTTTGAAGAAGCTCATATCTTGTAGTACCCAGATCTTTAGATTGAAAAAAAAAATCGAATAATGAAAAAATGCCATTCACATGATCCCTGCAAGCCTCTCTTCGTTGAGCTTAGAATCTTAACATTCCATTTCCGTGCCTATTTATTTACTAATCTTTAATTTTTATCAAAACTAACTTACTTAACGACGTGAACATATTTTCATGCAATACTGATATTTATAATTTCAAAACAATTCGTAGGAATCACATTCATCAATTGTCAGTATCAACGGCTCACTGCAAGACATCCACATACAATATATGTACGTTAGTTCACAACGCATTGCCAAATGACATTAAGCTATTAAATTCGGCCTTGTAAATAAAATGAACATGAAATAGTAATATGTAGGAAATAATATAATCATAAATGAACACTCGATTTTTGATATATCGAATCTGGCATTTTTTTCTCTATGAATGTTCTATTCCACGACTCGCGCCGCTTCAGCTTTCCCGTGTAACCCCTTTCTGGATCTGTAGCTAGTGTTGAAAATCCTGCCGCCGACGGGACTCGATCTCAAGGACTTCCCGATCATAGGCACAGCAGTGTCATCAGCTGATGCCCTGAGTAGAGTTACCGTACTTCCATTATGAGAAAAGAGGCCATTTTTTTAAAAAGTGAGGCCACTTCATATAAAATATTCTAATATAATAATTTATTTTCTTAAAGACAAAATACTACTGACAAATTAAATACTTCAATCTTTGTGTTCATTTTCACAATCACACAATAGGCCTACTTTATTATCGTTACGCATCAATTATAAGTAGGGGCGGATTTTGTTGATCTAAAGCCGCCTAAAATGAACAATAAATGATCTTAAAATGTTTTTAATATGCTCTAAAAGCAAAGAAAATTGATGTAGAAAATTTGACGAAACTAGTTCTGGTGAACAACTCAGACTGTTGGATATCTCTTAAGTTATCGTGAAGTCGGCCGAACCGACTATGGTGCTAATAGGCGTCACAGGAAACTTACATTACATCAACTGTTGACATTATAATTACTGAGCAAACAAATCGAATAGGCTACTCAGGAATTCTGTGGAGAACATTTGTTGCATCTCGTAAATACTATTTGAAGCAAGTACCATTAAAATGATATTAAAATTGATAAAAAAGGAAACAATGCTTTAAAAAATACGGGAAAAGGTAAAAAATGATTTATTAGTTGAAATCGATTAAATATATTGTGTAAAAGGCATTGCATGTATATGTATTAAAAGGCATTGTTCTAAAGTGAAAAGGAAAAGACGACATTTCATTTAAATTCGACCCCTAATTATTAGTATTCCAGAACACGTGGTCTCCTATTATCTTCCATATTACGATACAACTAAGTGCGTTTCTTTAAATGTCGCCACAATTCCAAATAATTGTAAATGTTATTGTTTTTATTTTCAAAAGCAATTCACCTCTTAGTTGGAGCTCATGCGTAATCTCCATGTGTTTCCACAACGGAGCACGAAAGGGTTGAGATGTCTCTCCTCGAACGTCGGAAGAGGAGCAGCTCTGGAAAACGCTTCCCAAGGGCTTTTCTATCGAAAGCCATTGGAATACACTTTGTAATCATTCTCTCAAACCTTCCGATTTTTATAGGTGTTGTGGTGCGTTATCGTTGGCATCTTTCATGAAATAATTGTAAAGGTTGTCATTGCCAACAAAAGTATTTAATGTAATAGCAGCTTTCGATGGCTTAGCCATCATCATCAGTTGTCTGATACAAGTAGAAAAACAAAACATTAGAACGTGAATACAGCAAGATTATGATAAAGGTTACAAATAATTTACAAATGTTTTGGAAATAAATTTAACATTCAAGAAACAGGAAGAAAGAAAAAATGGGGGGGGTTAAGTCATTAATACTAAAGAAAAGCGAATGAAATAGAAATAGGAAACGTAAAATCTTTTTTAAACAGAGAAACATAGAAATGTAAGTTGAGCCACTCCTTACCTGCTGGATGGAAGCCACAAAACGACTACGCGGGGTCGGGCGTGCCAAGGGGCTTAAGTACCCGGCCGTGGGGTGGAGGAGGGCAATGGCAATTTAGAGAATAGACGCCGCTTTTTTCTAAAAGATCTGTGTGTTTTTTGGGGGAGAGCACTTTTTTGAGGGAATTCTGTGATTTGAATGAAACTTTGATACCTGCTTTGTGAATATTGTGTGCGACTTTTTCTGAAAGGGGTACAAAGTAAGGTAAGCAAGTGTACTTGTCCGGTGTTTTTGTTATAGGAGAAAGTGTAGTGTACATTTTTTGTTTTTGTTTGACTATTTTGCGGCGTAGTATGTTGTTAATGAGTTCTGTGCTGTATTCTCTAAATTGCCACGACTGCGTAGCCAAATATATTGGTCAAACAGGCAGAACTTTCAACACCAGAATCAAGGAACACATACATGCTTGGAAACACAACACCGGTAAATCTCACTTTGCCAATCATTTACTCCAGACAGGCCATACATTCAATCCACACACAGACATTCGTATACTAGAAATAGAAAACCACTACCACACGAGATTAACTTTAGAAAACCTACATATGCATTTAAATAATAACTTATTGAATGAAAACATCAACCATAGTCCTTCTCCTTTACTAAAATTACTATTAGACACCACTCCCACACCGCACCCCGCCGGGGCGGCACAGTGACAGCGCACCGCACCCAGGCCATTGCCCTCCTCTTTTTCAACTTTCCCCCCGCCAGTAGCCCTGGCGAGGTGGGAGTTTATTTACTTTTTGGGGTACAACATACGCCGCAGCTCTATGGCTAATGCGGCAAAGAAAGGGGCAGAACTTACTTACTAACTTATTTCTAACTTAAACTATGGATGAAGCCGGCACTTTGGCAGGCAACCTAAGATTAACACAAGTCTTTGTTCTTTTTCATGCTTTATAGTATTAGTTTTCTTGGGTATTTTTTTTCTCATTCACACGCACATTCACACTAGATCACTTGACACACGACATTATATACATCCTAAACACTATTTACACTATGTGCGCCACGGCGCCGACTTTGCTCCAAGCGTCCTTGGCGGCTGGGCACAATGTGCCCTGGCAGTTGTAACGGGCGGAACCTCACTCGTCCCGCTGGGAGCCTCACGCCGCTGCTCGCAGAGTTCTGCGAGAAGCTGCGGCGGTAGCGCCCGGAACTTAACCTCCTCCACCCCACGGCCGGGTACTTAAGCCCCTTGGCTCGCCCGACCCCGCGTAGAGCGAGCAGAAGCGTGTGCTACATCAGACGGTGGACGATCTCGCCCGAAACGGGATCGCCCCCGACAGGGTGATGCAAGCGATTATGCGAAACGTCACCGGATGCAATCCGACCGAGTGGGCGTCGATCATGCTCAAAGTTGTAATTACGATATTATTTGAGAATGCACACGTCACCGCAGAGGCGGAAGCAACGGGGGAGGAACGCTCGTCCTCACCCGCATCAAATCCCTCCCATCCCTAAATAATGGCTAGCTCCATTTTTTATAGGAACAGCGGCACCGTTGCATTTTGGAACTGCAACGGCATCTGCTCGCGAGAGAAGCAGTCAGAGCTCCACAGCTTTCTCGCTCGGCATAACATATCTGTAATGATGTTGGGGGAGACATGGCTTAACCCACATCTCTTTAAATATTCCAGGATTCTCCTGCTACAGAAACGACAGGGTGGCGCAAGCAGGGAAAACGACAGCCGCCAACAGAGGAGGCGGAACCGCCACCTTAATTAGACGCAGCATAAATCATTATGTTACAGCTCTTCCGCAGCTGCAGCACGCCGAGGCCACTGCTGTTGTCGTTCAGACGGAGCGAGGGCCGCTGCGTCTTATATCTGTCTACGCGCGTCCTGATCGCTCCGCGGATACGTGCGCCTTACTAGCTGCAGACATTGCAAAACTAGTAGAGGCTAACACAACACCAACACTTGTGGCTGGCGATTTTAATGCCAAACACACGGCCTGGAGCTCCCGCATTACCTGCCCCCGCGGCCGTAAGCTGAAAGCAACTGCCGATGCAAACGGCTGCGAGATATACGCACCTAATACGCCCACCTACTATCCCTATAAAACGAATTGCAAGCCCGATATTTTAGATATTGCGCTCTGCAAGAAACTCCACTACCCTCCCACATTAACCCCTATCCAAGAACTCTCCTCTGATCATTTCCCAGTGATGGCAGATATGAGGCGCGGCGGCCTGACTCTGTCGGCTGCACCCACGACGCAGAGGAGACGCACGGACTGGAAGAAATTCCAGACGGAGCTGCAGCAGCGCTTACGCGATGCATCTGCCCTGTCAGGACCGAAGCAGATAAAGACTGGAGCAGAAAAATTCGCCGAAGATGTGACTGACAGCCTCAACGCAGCAGCGGAGAAGCAGCGTTCCTCAAAAAAGGAGCAACCATTAACCCCTTACCTTGTAAATTTAATTTCCAGGAAAAAACAGGGCGCGCAGATTGTGGCAGAGCACGCGACACCCAGCTGATAAGCGGGAGCTAAATCGATTGAAACGCAAAGTAGAAATCGAATTGGCGGATTACCGCAATCAGAAATGGGCTAAATTGTTATCAGGTCTCAAACCTGAAGATAATTCATTGTGGCGAGTTACTCGCATGCTTCCAGGAGGCCGATAACGGTGCCGCCGCTTCAAACCAGCACAGGAGAACTCGCGGAATCCAATAAAGATAAAGCGGAACTCCTAGCTAATGTTTTAGAAACTCAGTTTCAGCCGGTCCAGGAGGCGCCGCCAATACCGCACGTTGTCGAAGTACAACAAACGGTAATGGCGGCCTTGCACGCGCCAGCCGACGAGCCGAGATTCGCAACGGAGGCGGAAGTAAAAGCGGCCATCTCGGAGCTGAAGAGCAGAAAAGCCCCCGGCCCCGACGGCATCACTAACGACGTCCTGAAGCAGCTACCGCAGCAAGCCATAGTGTTTTTGGTCCCACTCTTTAATGCTATATTTGTGTTTCAGCATTTCCCGAGTCAGTGGAAACATGCGCATATTTTAACTTTTCACAAGCAGGGGAAAAATCCTAAAAAGCTCGAGTCTTACAGGCCCTTAAACACGGTCGGGAAGCTTTGTGAAAAACTAATGCAAAACAGAATATTAAAATTTGTTTGAGAGAACGCACTATTAAATAAGGAGCAGTTCGGCTTTCGCGCGGGGCATAGCACAACACATCAGCTTGTGCGAATCACGGACCGCCTAAGACGCAACTTCAATGAGCGCCGATTTACAGGTGGAGTTTTCCTCGATGTTGCCAGCGCCTTTGATAAGGTCTGGCACGTCGGCCTCCTCTACAAACTCCACTCCATGAACTTTCCTATGTACCTTATACACCTTATCCATTCATACCTGGCAGACAGAACGTTTCAAGTGACGCTTCTGAATGCCAAATCTACCCGCCGCGCCGTACGGGCCGGAGTGCCGCAAGGGAGAGTGATTGCCCCTACGCTCTTCAGTCTTTACGTGCGTGATATTCCCACCCACCCTTAAACAGAGCTCGCCTTGTATGCAGACGATACGGCTGTAATAGCCACGTCAAGAAGTATCGAGCTTCTCCAGAAGTATTTGGATCAGCATTTGTTACAGATCCAGGAGTGGCTGAAACTGTGGCGGGTCAAAGTCAATGTGAATAAGAGTGCAGCTGTGCTCTTCACACGGAGACTGAGATTCACGCGGCCGAGGCCACTCGCGCTATGCACTGACGCGATCAATTGGACAAAAAATGTCAAATATTTAGGAGTAACGTTAGACAGCTCTTTGACATTTGTAATGCACATAGAAAACGTGCGACAGAAAGCGCGGCAGACCCGAGGCAGATTGCGAAGCTTGTTTCACAAGCGGAGCAAACTGTCAACGGCAAACTGCCTCACGCTTTATAAAACAATAATTAGGCCGCAAATAGACTACGCATGCCCGAGTTGGGCAATTGCAGCAACTTCACATTTGAACAAACTGCAAGTAGTTCAAAACAAGTGTCTTAGGGCCGCCCTCTGCGCCCCTAGATTTGCTCGTATAGAAACTTTACATCGCGAAACTTCAATGCCACTGCTAATAATTCACATTAAAAAATATAGTTAAAAACTTTTTTGAGAAAGCGGCTGACTCGGAAAATGATTTGATTTCCGCGGTCGCCTTATACGAACCTGATCAAAGGGCGAAGTATAAGCGACCGAAACACTTTCTGGAGTAAGAGCAATCTGAAACAGAGAAGTGGGACTGAAGCATAAATAACATAGTATTAAAACACACGCAATGCGCGCGCCGGTAGGCTAAAGTCGTTTCTGACCTTTGTTTTTCTTTTTATGTTACAGGATAGGCCATAGATGCCCGTAAGGGTAGGAATGGTCACACCGCTGTGAAGTGAACGCGCATTGCACTTTTAGTGCGTTCACAAAACTGCACAAAGTTGAGAGAGACCCTGCGTAGTCGTTTTGTGGCTTCCATCCAGCAGGTAACGAGTGGCTCAACTTACATTTCTATGTTTCTCTGTTTAAAAAAAATTACGTTTCCTATTTCTATTTCATTCGCTTTTCTTTAGTATTAATGACTTAACCCCCCCCATTTTTTCTTTCTTCCTGTTTCTTGAATGTTAAATTTATTTCCAGAAAATTTGTAAATTATTTGTAACATTTATCATAATCTTGCTGTATTCACGTTCTAATGTTTTGTTTTTCTACTTGTATCAGACAACTGATGATGATGGCTATGCCATCGAAAGCTGCTATTACATTAAATACTTTTGTTGGCAATGACAACCTTTACAATTATTTCACTTCCGATTTTTGCCACGCGGAGATACAAATTTGAGTAGCTTAAGCGCGGGCGCTCCTGGTTCATTCCAATCATCGAGATTCGCAGAGAATTATTTGTTTATTTACGTCAAAAACAGTTAACAACTATGGGGAGAAGTTAATTTGAAGTTACATTGTGGTCCAGAAGCAAAACAAGGGGCCATATCAGCATTTGCTCGAGGATCAGGGAAACTGAACGAAAACCTGATCGAGATGAGAGTCATTGACCCAGAAACTGCAGTACAATACTTGTTACAGGTTAATTATAAGTGCCTTCTTTAAGCGACCACATAACACGAATAGCTCAAAATTTTTATCAAATCCTTCGCTCTTTCCCGTGCTCCTTAACCTTCAGTCTAGGCCGCAAAGCCTCATTTCTCCCTACGAAACTCAGGTATCCCAAAGACCGAATCAAATCACCGCAATACGCCATAATTACCAATTGATCTAAAAACTGAGTCTTCAACCTCGCTTCATTTACCTTAGCACAATATTTACGTTCTTCGGAGCAGTAAAACCATTGCTTACGGATGGCCAATCCCAAGATGCTAAAAACTATGAAACACCTCGAGGGACAAAGCACAACGAATGAGATGAAATATATTTTGAAAAAAGCACGGGCGTTACAAAATAGTGTGAGGCACATAATCGGCAAATGGGGCCTTTGTTGACTCCGAATCAAAGCAGAAGACCGCATTAAATAAACATTGTTTAAATCAGAAAGATGGATAAAACATTTTCTCCAAAACCACGAGTACATCGAAAATAGAAAGAATCGGGGAGTGTACTGGCGCGTCTATACAAGATCCGTCGTGAATAATAAACCAGGATGTGAATTTTGATATCCAATGCACAATAAAATGATGCACAATTGGCATACCGGATATCTAATATTAAAATAAAGAAATTTAAAATGAGATCCATTCTGAACATAGAACGCAATACAAAACAGGACAATACCCAAAGGACATATTAGAAACATACCACGCGGAAGAAGAAATTTAATACCAACTTCTATTGTACTAATGCATAACAATCATGACCATCTCAAATTATACTAACATACTGACTGAGACATTCATCTTTATTATTATTATTACTTTTATTATTATTATTATTATTATTACTTTTATTATTATTATTATTATTATTATTACTTTTATTATTATATTATTACTAACAAATTTATCATCATTGTTAACACTGTCATTAGCTTTGGGGAAATTTTTAAGTTATTATTGTTATTTCTTATATTGTTAGTATGATATTTATTATCGTCATGTCCCTTATACAGTGAAGTGTAGTGTAGTGAAGGGGAGTGCAGTGTAGTGTAGTGTAGTGTAGTGAAGTGTTATGTAAACTAGAAGTGAATTTAGAGTTAGCTAGAAATAAATTGGAACTATGATATAGATCCTTAAATCTAATAGTAAACCTAATTGTAAATGTTAAAAATGTTTTGTAATTCTAATTCTAATTATCATGTTTACCACCGAGCATTAGCTCAAAGTGAATTTTAATAAATCAACCTAACAATTCCCCGTCACACATCTTCCGGTCAAGAACTATACACCGGGAAGTAAAGTTAAGAATATATAAATATATTATTCGGCCTGTAATGTGTTATGCGTATGAAACATGGGTGCTCAATGAAAATATGAAGATTAAAATGAACATCTATGAAAGGAAAGTCTTTTGTCGAATTTTAGGCCTCAAACAAGAAAACGGCATATAGAGGGCAAAACATAACAAGGAAATATATCAACTGTATAAGGAGTCACCAGTGGCAGAGTATGTAAGATTGTAGAAATTACGGCTGGCAGGACACGTGGTGAGGATGGAAGATGAGATGCCGCCGAACAAAGCGTTAAACGGTAAACTGTATGGCAGTAGACTAACGGGAAACCAAACAATAGATGGGAAGATGCCGTTGCTAGGGACGCAAGAGAATTTTTGGAGTACGGATGTGGAGAAGAGCAGCTGAAGACAGGGAAGGAAGGAAGAAATATATTCTGGAGGCCAAGGTTCAAATTGGATTGCAGAGCAATTGAAGAAGAATGCATAACAATTACATGAATTCAAAACAGCCCTTCGGGTGGCTCATGGACAATGCGATAACTTTCCGTGGCGCCATTCCCGGTTCGATTCCCGGTCTGGGCAAAAATAAAGCTGTGGCTTCCTAATACAACCTTCTCAGATTCTATAGATATGTAACGAAAGAATAGCTCGGGCAGGCGTATTATGCTCATTATACGTCATCCTCGCCACATGTCTCCCTTACCCGCAGGCATGGATAATAAATAAAAATAGGACCCAGGCCTAGAGACACCTCAAGAAGGAAAAGAAATCGGTTTAATCCGACCCTAAAATGCCAAATACACTCACGGTTGTTTCCGTAAATTTTGATTTTCTAACTCCATGTCGGCAATCTGAAAACGCTTCATATTTATTGAGAAAGTGTAATAAATTTTTAAAAAACGACAAAAGAGAAATTGACCCATAATTTTGAATTTCATTTTCGTAAACTTTTCAAATTAAGGGTGTACAAGTATAATTTTAAGTTTTTAAGATTTATAAATTTTTAACAGACAATCCGGAAATTCATCACTGGCCGAATATTTTTTACCTATTATTTTAAAATAGGTGCTGCCAAGGACATTTCTCCCCCGCCGGCAACACCACTGATGACGCCTGCCACAGTTGCAGGCGAAACGTTTGGACCAGTCCGAACCAGTACAAACCCGAAAACAACTAATTATGATGTAGAAACCGGCTGTGAAGGCCTACATTGTATATTATTTTAAAATTTAATAAACAAGAGTTTCAGGACAAGCACCGTGCCTAATATCTGAGAGAAAACGTATGATGTTCAATTGCAGAATATTGTGAAAATTGCAAGAATCTTCTGATTGTGAATACAAAAGAAGAATGTCAAAATTCTCATTTTGAACTACTTAAAAGCTTTAAATACATTCCAAAAATGTGAAATATTGGTATTCCTTGAAGAAAAAACCTTTCCTTCAAAATGGTACGTGATAGAGCTTTTCTCGTTTCATACCCTGATTCCCCTTATTCGAGACAATAGAAATAATATAATTCAGAGAAGTGTAAAAGTTTACAATGATTGTGCAGTGTTGTTAAATGGTACACGCCATCACTTTTGTCTGAAATATTATCGCAGTAAATAAAATGTTCTTTTTTTTAGTATATTTTTATTAGTGAACAAATGTCCATAGTTCAGTATTATGTATACTATATCATATGTATTTTTATGACTTATATTTACCTTAATGCTAATCTTACAACTAAATCTAAATACACATCAATAGGAAACACAGAGCACCTATGTGATTAATTGAGTTCTGAAAATATGCTGAGGAATGAATGTAATGGATATCTATTTTTTATTCTTGTTGGGAGCTGGTAGGTGGTGGCTAGGCCGTAATGGGTGGCTTGGGTTATTGTGTTTATTCTGGAGAAGAAATTGTTAGATAGGAGCGCGATATGGTCAAGTATAGGGGGTAAATTAAATTCTTTATGCAGTTGAATGTTTGAGATGAACCAGGGTGCATGAGTGGCAAGTCTGAGGAAATTATTTTGGATGATCTGTAATTTATTTATATTAGTTTTAGAAGCATTGATCCAGATAGGGCATGCATAAAGCATTAGGGGTCTAATTATTGATTTATAGATAGTGATGGCGTTGTTTAATGAGAGCTTATTATTGCGATTTAAGAGTGGCTTTAGTTGAATTAATTTTATTTTGGCTTGCTGTGCTTTTACTGTTATGTGATTTTTCCAATTTAGTCTGGTATCAAGATTCAGCCCTAGGTATTTGACAGATTCATTGTGCGAGGTCCATGGAATTGGGTTATTGTTTTTTAGGAGTGGTGTTGGGGTTGAAAATGTTCTTAATGAGAATATTTTGGCGCATGATTTGTAGGATTTAGTTTGATTTTCCATTTGACAGACCATTCATCAATTTTATTTAAATGTGTTTGAATTTGTTTACAGATTAGATAAGTTGAATGATTGGACATGATAATTGCGGTGTCATCGGCGAATTGGGCGATGTGCGTGTGTGATGTTATGGGAATGTCGGCTGTGTATATGTTGAAAAGCGTGGGGAACAGTGGTGAGCCTTGAGGTAATCCAGCTGTAATTCTGCGGGCATTGGATGTGTGATTATTAACTGTGACTGAAAATGTTCTATCTTGGAGAAAGCTATTAATGGTATTAATTAAATAGTTAGGGGTACCTATTTCTTTAAGTTTGAATATTATTCCAGGGTACCACACTTTGTCAAAAGCTTTCGAAATGTCTAAAAAGGTAACTATTGTATGGTGTGTTTTTTGGAATGCCGTGTGTATGTGCTCCGTGATTCTTAATAATTGATGAGAAGTTGAAACTTTATTAGTGAAGCCAAATTGGTGCATTGGGATTGTTTGAGTTTTATTCAGATGGGAATTTAGTCTTTTAAGGATTAGTTTTTCTAGGATTTTTGATAAAGTGGGAAGAAGGCTAATGGATCTGTAGTTGTCAGTTCTGGATAGATTTTTGAATGGCTTGGGGATGGGTATTACATTTGAATTTTTCCAAATAACGGGGAAGTAACCAGTTCTAATTATTGAATTGTAAATATTGGTGATATATGCTATTGTGGGTTTAGGTAAGTTTTTTAAGATTTTGTTACTTACTTTGTCGTGACCAGGGGCTTTTCTTATTGGCAAAATCTTAATTATATTAATGACTTCATTTGGGGATATGTAGTTTATTTTGTGTGGTACGTTATAGTTTGGGGCTGATGCTATTTCGAGTATGTTTGAATGCAGTGGGTGAGTTGGGGTGGCATTGGGAGTAAATGATTTAGCAAAGTGATCGGCTAATGCTTCAGCCTTCTCATAAGAAGCGAATTTCTTGCCCGTTGGAGTTGTTAATGGGGGTATTATTGCTTTCTTTTTCGAGATATTTTTAGTGAATTGCCACAACGTGTTGTTATTTGTGCTGAGGGACTGGATTAAGTTATTGTAAATTGTTTGTTTATGTTCCCTTAGTGATTTTTTTACGATGTTGGACAGTAAATTTAACTCTTTCTTAAGCTGTGGGTTTCTCATGGTGCACCAAAGTTTTCTTGTTTTGTTTCTGGTGTTAATAATTGTGAGAATGTTTTTCGGAAGGTTTTTTATTGAAATTTTTAGTGGTGGGGGGCTGAGCATTATTAGAGATTAAGAGTGTTGATTGTGTTAATTATCATATTGTTTAAAAAGGCTATAGCTTGTTCTATTTCTATGGGAGTTTTAAATATTTTAAAGTGGGGTGATTGTTTTTGAATTATGTTCTTAAATTTTTTCCAGTTGATGTTTTGTGTGTTAAGTGTGAGAGTTGGAGTGTGAGGGGGCGTAATTTGTTGAGTTGAGATGATGGTTGGCAGGTGATCCGAGTCTAGTTCAAAGAAGGGTGCTGAGTAAAAAGTGGTTTGAGTGCAATATCTAATATGTCTGGGTGTTTATTGTGATCTGTGGGGTAGTGAGTGGGTTCTGCTGGGATAATTAACAGAAGTTTGAGGTCCGTAATTATTTTGCTGAGTTGGCGTTCTGCAGTGTTGGTATTTCTACATCCCCATATAGTGTTTTTAGCATTAAGATCCCCAATCAGAAGAGTGGGCGAATTCATCTGGAATAGCGCTGAAATATTCGAGTCAGAAATTTTTGTTTTCGGAGGCTTGTATGCCGCTATTAGGGTTATTAATCTAATGTTTAGAGGGAATTTAATGGCTATAGTTTCGAGACCTGGGGTGTGTGGAAGGTTGATTTTAATAAATGGTATGGATTTTTCTATTAGTATTAGTACACCACCTCCGTTTGCATTTGATCTGTCAGTTCTGACTACACTATAGCCTGATATATTAAATGTAACATCTGATTTTAAATGCGTTTCCGTTATGCAAGCTAGATTTATTTTGTTATCATTTAAGAAATACGTTAGTTCTAATTTTTTATTGTTGATGCCATTCGCGTTCCAGTTGAGCAGATTTAAATTATTTTTATGGTACTGTTGCATTATTGTTGTTAAAATAGGCTGAGAGAGATGCTTGTAAATTGCTGACTATTGTTGGGATGATATTATTAATAATATTGACTAAGAAGCAGGTAATTGAGTTAATAATGGAATGAATGAAAGAGTTATTATTAGAATTATTTATAAGAGGAGGATGTGTGGATGGGTTATTGTTAGGTTGGTTGTTTTGATTTGTGTTTTGGGGAGGGTTTGGAGCAAATGTGAAATTTGGAATATTGTTAGATGTGGGGAGAGGTGGGAAGTTTTGTGAGGTGAGTCTTGGAGGGGGGTTGTTTCTTAATCTATTTTTAATATTGCCTGATTTGGGGTTACTTGAGGGGGTGTCTATTTGTTTTTTATAGTAAGGGCATTCTATTGATCTTAAATCAGCTCTGTGAGATCCATTGCAATTTTTACAGATTGCAGGTAAGTCCTTTTTAGGGCAATTAACAGAATATTGATCTTGTGCACAGAAAATACACGCAATTGAATTGTTGCAGTTATTCTTTGTGTGTCCAAAGTCTAAGCACCGCATACACTGAACTGGACCTTTCGGCCTTCTTCTTCTTCTTCTTTCTGGCTTAACACTATTGTTACAGATCTGATTAATTTGTAGCACTTGTTCGATATTTTGGCTTCCGTTGAATTCTGCTGCAATAACTGGAATGGGCACGTTATTTTTATAGAGTCTTGTTACACTGATGATGGACGGGAATTTGTGCTGGAGGTCTTCGGTTATTTCCTCTAGTGTAATTGTTGGGTGAATGTTTTTGAAGACGACAGAAAATTTTTTATTGGCTGGATCTTTGTAGGTGTAAAATTGTCTTTTAGTTTCAATGAAGTATTTGATGGCTGTTCTGAAGTCTGCTATTGATTTAAACATTATTTTAATTCTGTTTCCGTTGAAATCTGATGTAAATTGGCTGGTTAATTTGCTTTTAATCTCTTTGTTGAATCCCGAGATATTGTGGATATTACTTACATAGATGGGAGGGATTCTTAGATTTTCGTCTTCTTGGGGCGGAGTGACATTGGCAAACTCAAATCTTTTATCTTGATCTGATAGATTTTCTAGCACAGCATATCTGTTTCCCACTGGTATATTATACTGAGTTGAATCTGAAGTGGTTGATTTCTTATTTGGGAGGATGTCTATTTCTCCTGAGGTACGGGTTCTTTTTGCACTGTTAGTAATTGTTAACAACTCACTGTTGTCGGAAAAGGCTGCTTCGCCGCTAGCTGCGTCTTTTGCTGAGCAGAGGTTACCGACCTGGAGGTTTCCGGCCCCGGTGAGCTGTTGCGAGCTGCAATCGGCACCTTGAACAGTTGCAAACTGCCCATACATGTTTGAGGCAAGCTGAGGGTTTTGGCAGTTCGGGATGGCTCCGAATACGAGATGATGCTGTTGTTGAATTTCTGGACTGCTGGAGGTACTGTCCATGGCATACTCGCTGCTGTAGAGAGTTGCCATGGCTCCTGCAATGCTGTGACCTAGGTCACAGCTGGCTGAAGGGGGCTCGCCGTTAATAATAACTGATAAGCGACTGTTGGTTTATGGCACACTGTGTGTTAGCTGATTGTACTACACGACTTCACAACACAACGAGTACTTCACTGTTATACACTTAGTGATCTGTCTGAGTAACTGCACTGACTAGGCCGGAGCGAGCGATGTTGTCGCCATGGCTCTTCGGCGCGGAATGTTCATGAGGGTGAACAAGGACAACGTCTAGAATTGTATGATCTCCTCAACTACATATCTATTTGTGCCTTGCCTATCCCTTCAGTGTCACCAGCCCACTTTACCTAAGACCAGTTAAGACCACTGCCACCACTTATTTCGGTTCGTAGAATTAAGAAAGCGGCCCGGTCTGCTAGCCTTTCTATCGTACGATTATCTTCGTTTGGAGCTCGGTACATGCCTATAATTTCGCAACATCAATTTGATACTCTTCCCCGTACTGAGGTGGCAAATATTAAATAATTATTACTAACGCAGATAATTTTTTTTTTAATTTAAGGTCGCATCAACTTCTAGGTCATTAGCGACCACTATTGCTTGTAATGATATGGTAACTGTGAGGTTGACACGATATGATGATAGGGGGTGAAAGGACGAACACAATACAACCATGCCCGATGCGAGACTCAAATCCGCGATCCTCCGGTCCGAGATCGCTACTGCCTTAGCGATTTCGGCCATCCGGACCGGCGCAGATAAATTTGTAGATCGCAGATTTGCAGAAAACAGATTTTCTTCATTTAAATGACTCTGTAGCCCAGCATCCTACATAAAAAGCAGTTCTATTTGAAAAATGGTACGTTATGGCGCATATGAGATGTAGAGTAGCTTTGCGAGTGCATACACGGATATTCTTATGCTACATCTGACTGTAGTTGCTAATAATATTTACTCCATTTTTACCCCGATAACCTGGTCGAAGGTGCTAAAAATGTGATTTAAAATATTTTGAAAATTGTCTGGCTCCTTTTCATATATTCATAATTTTTAAGTACACCTCTTTTATAGTTTTGAGTTTTTTAAGTACACCTCTAGTTTTTTAATAAATTATTTGTTTAATTTAAAGACATTCATGTCCATAAATTATTTTTTATTGAAAACCCGTTATTGGTATAACGTTTCGAGATAATTAATTTAGGTTTTCACAAATTTTTACTCGTCCTAATAGCATGGAACTTTCATTAGTGCTTAGTTTGACGTTATGTGTATAATTCTCAATTGAGTTGTGAATTATCTTCACTTTTCTTTTACATTTCAAGTTGAGCCTGAAGATGAGGCGACACCGCATCTCGAAACGTAATTCTTAACAGTTTTTTAATAAAAAATATTTTATGAACATGAATGAAATTAAATTAAACAAATAATTTATTCAAAAACTAGTCTGTCTAAAAACGAAGAGGCGTACTTAAAAAATTCTGAACGGAAAACCTGTGACGTAACAGTGACAGGCGGTGAAGAAATTGGAGCATCAGGTGAAAAGGAATTGGTACTAGAAATGGCAGAATCGGGAGTAGGTTCTGGGGAGGAAAAAAGAGGATTCGAAATAGGGGTAAAGGACAAAGAAATTTTTAAAAAAAGTAAAGAAATGTGTTTTTTGCACTGAACTGTATGGAATTAAGAGTTCATGGTGTGTCGTGCCAACTCACTAACGAGGGTATGTTTTCCAGAAATGTCGTGAAGACGATGCCGGATGAAGTGTTTTCTCCTTTTTTCTTTTCTATAAAAATGTGTTGCGTCTTTCTCGCAACTCGTCTCTCACGTCTTTTTTAGCATTGAGCGTATGCAGACTGACCAGAAGTTACCATAACAAAAAAATATCCCACATACTATGTTGACATTCATGAAGAATGGCAGATCCACTTTTCCCGAAAAAAAAATTCCTTGATAAAATTTAGTTCAAAAGTTACTTGCGGGCGCGAAATTCAAACCTGCTACCGCAACAGCAGGCACCTGCGTGGCGTCTGCCAACGAGGCTTGGCGTAGCGTTGTTTCTGTTGAAGCATTGAAACTGTCGCGTGAGATAATCATTGCTTGCCGCACACTAGAGTACTTTAATAAAAACACGTATTTTATATTTACTATTCATGAAATCTACTAAAGATTTTTTTGTATGTTCTAAACACGATATTCAGCAGAGTAACAATAAACGGTGAACATGAACAAAGCCTCATGTAAATTAACAAAATTCCGAGAATGCTCGAATTCTGTTTTATATATCTTCCGTGTGAACTATGTCTTTCAGTGTGAACTGGCTTGTGCTTATAAAGTTACATATGAAAAATGATAATTCTCTGCAGTTTCTTTCCTTTGTATCATAACATACGTTAACAATCTTTTGCAGTTAAAATGTTGGTTTATTAAAATCGTTTATGGGCTGCTATATTTGCACAATCCGAAAAATGAATTCTTTTGAATGTTTTTATTACTTTATTGAATCTGATATATACGTCCTTTTATTTTTTAAACATTCATTTTATTACATTTATTAAAATTTATTAAATCATTAAAAGTTCGTCATATTTTAAAATTGCACTTCACATCACATTTTCAAATATATCAATTTTGCTATCATATTATTTTCAAATCATATATATATATATATATATATATATATATATATATATATATATATACATATACATATACATATTCTAACCAACCCACATTTGCCCACAACTGGTACCTTCACAACAGCAGCATGAACCGTAAGCGGGTTGACAAGATATTTTGCTCGTGAAGCGAGCTTAAAATCTAGGGAGCAGGATCATCAGGGTGCGAGAAAGGTTTGAACCCTTGACACAATAAAATCACACAAATTGCACATAAACGAGCGTATAATTTACCCATAAACTTTGTGGCATAAGTTAATGACAAATAAACCAGAATAGAATCACACTTTTACAAAAAATGATCAAAAACACAAATAGAAAACTTTACAGCACATTAAATGAATGAACACATAATTTACTCCAAAATTGGTCCTCTGGAATAATTACCCTAATCTACACTGGGAATTCCCATTTGCACATGAAACCAAATTCAGTTTACAATCTCTTGCTTCAAAAAAATATTACATGCAAAGAACAAAATGTGTGCGAGCGCACTACTCTCATTTACAACTTGACTGTGTCTGAAAATAGCAGAATAATAAATGTTCCAAATAGAATGTTTTAGGCAGGCAATAGCGCATCAAAAGTCACCTACAATGCTACAATTTGTTGCCACCCGTGTCCTCAATTTCCTAACACTTTCCTATACTAGTCTTTTTCCCTGCCGTCGTGAACTTCACCTACTTTCCGCAGTTCTAAGCGTTACCTCGAAAACTCCCGCTCTCTGGCCTTGATGGTCATGCGCTAGCCTCTGCACCGACGTCGCTCGGTCCCAGCTTCTGCATCGTACGAGACGGGATTCGCCTCTACTGTCTACGTTGTCTTCTTGCATCCTCTTCCGTTCTTCCTAGTCGGCCTCTTCTTCTCCTGTCTTCATGCGTCCTCTTCTGTTCTTCCTAGTCGGCCTCTTCTTCTCCCTCGACTGCTACCGGCGCCTCTGACTACACCCACGTGGTGAAAATGTCCCTTGCACTTCCCTGAATACTCGTGCAAGTTCCTCACTCGTTGCTACTTCTACTTCGTTAAACAAGAACTTTCAATGCTTTTCTCACAACGGGTAACTTTTACTTCCCGTGATGTTAATTGAAGAAACACTTTACTAAATCTTCACTATCTCGCGGACGACTAACTAGCACGTCTGTTCGACGCCGAAAACTCCTACTTAGCAGTCGTTCCGGCGGCAAACAATATCTAAGCTGACGTTAACGAGCGGTGATCAAAATGCTGCTTACCCAACGAACGGCGACAATCAAAAGAGAGCTTCCGCTTGCGGGTTTGCGTATTTATGGTGCGACGTCTGGGGAAATTCTCAGTGTTGGGGCTATTTCTCCACCCTCAACCCTTCACAAGGAAAAACGTTGCTTGCTAGTTCGCCTCTGATTAGTACGGGCAACGGATACCAGGCGTCGCGTTTATTCAGAACGTTTCGAGTCGTGGGGTTTTTATTTTTTCGAAAAAATGCGCCCCACTGAGCTTACAACCACGGACAATCAGACGGTCACAGCGCATTCTGGGTTTGGGAGGCAGAAGAAAGTGGAGTGTGAACAGAGTGACAACCACGAGACTTCATGAAGTGTAAGATTGGCAAATTAATTGATTACGTTCCATAAAGGATGTAATAAGGAAATAATACATCAATCATAGATACGTAAGCTTCTAATTGCTTATATGGATGCACAATAATATTAAATAAAATATGTAATATAATATGTCTGGTTGAGTAAGAGCAATTTGAGATTGATAATAAGATTTATATATAGTGCTTAGATAATGAAATTTGATACTAGAATTGTAATAAAAATTAAAAAATTTGTGCTAATGTTATAATATATCATAATTATTGCAGATTCCTGAAGATGAAGAGCACGACCCGAAAAGTAGTGAAAAAAATGTATAAATGCGATTTAAAGAGAATATGACAATCAAATTGATGTATTTTAAATATTTTAAAATGTGATGTGAACGTTTAATGGTTTAATAAATTTTAATACACGTAATAAAATGAATGACTGTTCAAAAAATAAATGAACATATATATTAGTTTCAAGATAGATGATTTAAAGTTTTAAGTGGTGGCTGAATTACAGGTATCACACGCTTAATAACTAGTGAATTAATTAGGGGATGAGCATTAGTAAAAGTCTTCATAAGAGTTTTGTTAATAATAACCATTAAAAATATTTTAAAATGAGTGTCATAACTTAATGTTAATTTTTTTTTTAGATTTGTGCCAGAGTTGCAGCCCAAGAAGGAAATATTGATTTTATTGATTATTTCTTGGCTTGCAGTTCGAACTGATGCTTTCGCGAGTTTCCTTTTGTGCATCTCTAGCTAACAGTAGTCTGCTTAGATGAATCGATAATTGATGGTTCACGAATATTATGTTGGTTTTGCCCCCCTCGGGTGTCATTGCTCCACATGAAGGCTACCTAAAATAAAATATGTTGAGGAACAGTGTGCACTTGATGACTTTCCTTAAAACAGCCTAGCAAATTACGTTATTATTGCTTACGGCTAATCCTGTGAGTTGATATTGTGGCGTCGTCGGGTGCGAGTAACACACAGACACGGAGTTGTTTATACAGATTTATTTACAAGTTTTATTACACTATATACACACTCCTCGGAAACTAGCGCTGCACTCCCAGCACTGCACATCTCTGAGGCATCCCCGCCCCAGTCTGACGCAGACCCCAGCGGCTTGGTGCCGCTCCTGGTCATTTGTCCCGTGGCAACCGCCACACCTCGCTGCCGAAGCTCGCGATAATTCCTGGCGGGAGACAAGTGCCTTCCGCACCGCGATTCGGTTCAAACTCGAATGACCACGGCTGGTTACTCTCCAGCCGCCTCGCGAGGGGTCACGTGACAGACCTGCCCTGCCGGCGGCGTCCTCTCATCCCGAAACTTAGGCCTGTTTGCAATTTTGGAGTCCAGCTGCACCGCGGCTGGACTCATCCATCATTTCCCTCTGCGCCAGTTGACACCCGCTTTCGGAGACACGCCCACCCCGGCCCTTGAGGAGGGCCCGCCTCTGGTGGCCTTCCGCTTGCCGCCAAAGGACTGCCCCCGCCCCCTCGCCGGCCTTCCGACATGTGTTGTCCATCGGGCACATTGGCACGACGTTACAATATGATGAACTTTCAGCTTCCGCTAGGAATGTACGTATTTTGACAGGGGCTGCTTTTGCGAAACACGATAGACGTTTCTCTGTGGAACATTGACGTCGTGACAATGACCTCCAGTACCCCGCAATGAGTTCTCGCCGCCGAAAGCGTATTCTGGCCTTCGTAGTCCTGTTCGGTACGCGAGGTAAACGCATGCAGCTCCCCCGAAACCTTGAGATAATTCGTGAAAGCATTTCTGAACGAAATTTGTGTCGGATGGGGAAAATGTGTTTGTCTGGCTGTTTCTCTTGTTTTGCAAGTAGCAGCAACGCACATTAAACGCGTTTCTTTTTCTTTCCAATTGATCAGTGTGCGGCAGTTCAAATGCCTGTCTACCTCTCGATACACGCTTCGATGTGACCAAGCAACAGACTAAGGTGTATGAACTCATATTAGTAAACTATTTAATTAGTCATCATATGGACCAAACTCATTGTCTCACTATTAATCATGGACACTGCACCCAATCAATTGATTGATTGTGCAGAGAGATGTGTCCTGCCACCAATGCAATTGTCGGCCGGCGGCTACACAAAATGACTCACGAAAGCATTAGTTGCTTGCCAGAAATACATAATGAACTCAATATTTTAATGAAGCAATAACACTTTATGCAGATAACACAAACTGTAATTTTGGAGGTGTATCTAGAAAAGGCGTCAACAAACTCTTCAAAAAACTGAAATGAAATTTAAGACTTATTTGGGGTTGGATGTTCCACTCACGTACTTAACAATACTATCCTGGTGGCTGCTGATGTTCTTCTCATACACACTGAAGACATTGTTTCTCAAATATATTCATACAACTATGTCTGTACAGTAATGGTTGAAAGTTTCAAAGAATTTTGTGAATTTGTGGACCAAAAATACCAGCAAGTTTTAGGGTACAGGAAAACCAGATGGCTTGCTTTACTCCCTGCAATCATTTGTCTTCTATGTTCGTCTCCCTGAAGTCATATTTTGAATTTCAAAATAAGTGCCCAATTATTAACAAGTCATTTGTTGAAACTCCTCTATCAGAAGCATGGCGGTATTTTTTTGCACAATCAAGCATCAATTTTTCACTTAACAGTTCAGAGAGTACATGGGCAAGTTATTACATTTTTTAATTTCTGTGTTAAATGACGTAAAGCAATAGCTCTTTGTGCAGATAATATGAACTGTAATTTTGAGCTATATATACAAAAGGCATCAACAATATCTTCACAAAACTCAAATGAAATTTAGGGGGTAATGTATTCGGGGTTGGGTGTTCCTCTTACATACTTCACAATACTATCTAGGTGGCTTCTTATGTTCTTCTTGTAGACATTGAAAGCATTGTTTGTCAAATATATTCATACTTCTATGTCTGTACAGTATGGGTAGAATCTCTCAAAGAAATTTAAGAATTTGTGGACCAAGAGTACAAGCAAGTTCTAGGGTACAACAAAATCAGATTTCATGTTTACTCCTTCCAATAGAACGTCTTCTACGTTCATCCCTCTGAAATCATATTTTGAATCTCAAAATAAATGCCTAATTATCATTAACTCATTTTTTGAAACTCCACTATCAGAGGCATGGTGGTATTTTTTTGCACAATCAAGCATCAATTTTTCACTTAACAATTCAAAGAGTACAGAGTGAAATAATTACAGTTTTTGAGGTAATTTCTGTTTTAAATGATTTAAAAGTTAATTTAATTTCCTATTTCAAGATTGCTTCAAAACGTCTGTTGTCAGGTATGTTCTTAGTAAATTGGAAAAGGAGAGGTTTTTTTCCTCAGAGGTTGAAAAATTTAAAAAGTATGTCTATACATTTTATCAAATTGCAGCTGAATATTTCAACAAATGGATTGCACCTTTTGATAACTTGCGAGAGTTGAGTAATACTTAAGGCAGGGATACCTCACTGGAAGAATATCGAAAGGACTGAAGATTTTTTTCAGAATGTGGCTCTTTTATCGAAAATAGATAGTACTAGCCTGTATGATGAGTATGTGTACATTAAATGAATGTGTACATTAAACAATACATATCTCTGGAAATAATAAAAAAATTGAAGTTGGAAAGAATATCACCTAACAATTGCTGAGTAGATATTATTTCACATTTTAATGTGAACAATATGCCATATACAAATTTTTTGAGAATGTTGGAATTTCTTCTTGGTATTTCCCTGGAACTAAGTCCTCATCAAACGAGAATGTTTTATACATGAATGATGAGTGGACAAATGACAAAAGCACTCTTTCAGTGCAAACTTTGAAGGCTATTGTGAAGATGAACTTTAATCAGACTGGTGCAAACTTCTACAAAATGATTAGTGATAATAAGACTTACTGAAGAAAATCTGTTCTTCAGAAAAATATCAATAAATGCTGCACTAGTACAGCATGTAACTTATACATTTTTATTTATTTGCTAATCACAAATATCCATACTTAAGTATATAATAGTATTTAATGTCCTTTTATCATTGACATTAAAATTAAAATGTCCCATTTTTAGGTTTTAAAAATATGGAAACCATGATCTACTTGCAATACTTTTAAAGAATATCAATTCTTTCAAAAGCAAAATATGTTTTAAGCAAAAAAATTTATTGTAAGAAAAATATAATGAAATGAATATAGTTTTATAATGTCAAGAAGTGTTAGAATTTTTTCATTTTCAAACACCAAAATCAAAACTATTTTAGAAATGAATATTTACAAATATTATAATTTTGCCTAAGATTTTTATTGAGTTCATGTCTAAGTGTCTTCAAGCTGGCCTTCTCAGTTTCACACGCAGTAACTATGTAAAAACTTTCGTGGTTGATCATCTTCTTTCGATTTCACAACAGTTATTCACTGGAAAAAAATACTGTTGAACACTGACACACTCACATAATGACGAAAATTCCAAAGTGGCAGCGCTGTGACTCCATTATAAGAAACTCGCAGGTTTTCCTTGTAGGAACAGGATAGCACAGCAGGCACTTACACTAGAAACAATGAAAGGGATACAGCAAGAATGCTGTCAATAATGCTTTTTAATGTCAAAATCATCAAATTGCACTATAGGTCAAGGGAGATCTTTTCGGTCACATTTTGACAATCTCTATGACAAAAAACAACCAAACACTAATTTCTATAGAAGCAAATCAAGACAATAAATCTATAAACAATGGTAGGGAATTTGGAGAATATCAAATATACAAAAGTTCCATAAATAAAAGATAATAACTCGGATGAGTAATGTTTAAAATTATATTGACAACCCGATAATTCTTGAAATCCATTCAAAATATTCTTTTAGGAGAGAATATTTTGTAATTTTTGAAAAGGGAACATAGCTTAAGGTAATGGCGTAGTTATGTGAATCACCCCTATTGCAACTAAAGTAATAATGCTATAATATACGTAGAACTATTCTATTATAGAGTAATTACTATTGTGTGGGTTTCACTCAGGTGTATAGATATCGGAGAGGGGGGTAAATCAGCACATGCAGAACCTCAATAAACCTCCTCATTCCAAAAGTAGTGGCGAACGAATGTTGCTAAAGATACTAGCCACTGAATGATGTTAAGTAATTTTGATTGATGCCTGGATACTTCAAAAATCTCTCGGAGTACAATTCAGCATGTTGTATCAGCAAACAAGTCTTTGCAATTGAATTTGCATAGTAAACTTAAAATGGGCCCAAAATATAATATTCTCAATTTTATCCGGTAATTTTTCTTTTTAATTTAGGCTACAATTTTGCAAACATAGTGTCCATTTTTTTAGCAATAATATCAGTATTAATAATAATAATTAGAAAACTTAAAAATATTGGCAAATTAATTACCTAAATTTTAGAAATATTGAAAGGAAAATATGGATATATATCTACGGTAAAATATTCAATACTTTTTACACCAATTTGAAACCCCACATAAAACTACTATTGCGTGCTAATTTTACTCATATGCATATCAACCGAAGATGCACATCCAAACACTGTATCTTGATAATATGTAATACTCAATTGCTTCTAAAACGAGGCAACAATTTTGACGATTAATACTTTCTTGCATTGGATGAAGCTACGTGATACCAGTCTGTGGATTATGCGACGGTAATTTCAGCAAATACCACAGTACAATTTGACACTCAAAATTGAAACAGACATTCATTAACTCAAAAGCGTTTGTTTCAGAAATACAAAATCCAATTGAATTTCCATTTTGAACTTTGAAATCCATCACTAATAATTTTTGCTGTAACGATGATTTAATATTCTTAGTTTTGAGTATTTTGTAGCTGCCAGTTGAAAATTTAATTGTATTTTCAATGAAGGGTAAAATTCATTTTACAATGTTCAGTGTCTTCATTTACAAAATAATTAAAATAATATATTAAAAATTATAGTGATGATGGTAAAGAAGAATGAAGAAGAAACAGAAAGAAAGAGGGGAGAAGAAGAAGAAAAAGAAGAAGAAGAATAGAAAGAAGAACGGGGAAGAGGAAGAGGAGGAGGAAAGAATGGAAGAAGGAAGGAAAAGGGAACAAGGAGGAAAACTGAGGTAGAACAGTGTAGGAAAATACTAATATTAATACTAATATTTCTAGATTATAATACTGAGGAAGTTCAGTAGTCTATCTCTTGTAAAAAAAACACTAGATGCATTATATCGCTCCATGTTGTAATACTGAGAAGCATACGCTGTGAACACATCCATGATAACATCTTCGACTTCAGGTACAGCCATCTGATACAGATTCAGATGTAGGCTTGCAAGGGCCCACCCAACCAAAAAAATCTAGGGCCCAGATCACAGCAGGCAGGGTTTCATGAAAGAAACTACTGTCTGCCCAAGATTTTTGCGCCCTTGTATTGCTAATTCCAGAAAAGTGGAGGATTAAGATAATATATCGACAGCATAGTTCCAAAAAGCAACAACGAAAATTCTAAGTTTTGTAATATTGCCTCTTGAGCTGGACTGTCAAAGTATCTTATTTTGTTGTTGACTGCAGTTCCTATAACAATTCTGGATAATGAAATCTGTTTCTCATTTGCTATGTTCTCTATAACTGGTGCTACATTCCTGGTCATGAAATGCAGTAAACACCACACATTTTCTTTTACTCATTATTCAACTGTTCACTGTCAAAGAAGAGGGTATGAATTCCGGAACTGAAGAAAAGGTTAATAATTTTGTGGTCTGTAGCAATCTATTGAGGCAAATTTATTGCAGCCTTTGTACATTTCATCTGAAAAATATAATTAAGTAGAATAATTGGAAAAGGTTTTGATGGTTATAATTACCCAAGTCTAAAAGGGAAACGTTAGGCCATTCGGATGAAAAAAATCGAATTTGTTTTTGTTTCTTTACTATGTCTTCAAACCTCTGTAACATACCCAGTAATACATATTATGAACTATTTTGTCTAGCAAGACCCTGGTGGTTTTATGGTTTCATGGCATATGCCCAATTTTCATCAAATATCCACCAAAGATTTCCAATACCCATGTTCCAGAAAGTTTCTAAAAGGAATAAAACTCCCATAATCTTACATTTCTTATGACAGTTGGCAATATTATATTAGCCTGTTTACTGGGCTCTCAGGATCCTAATTTATTTAAAAAATGTTTTCATTGTCGCACTCAAGAATCATTTGAAGTAGAGGTAAATACTCTGTTGTGATCGCATTGAATATTTAAGTGTGCAGTACATTGCTCAGCGACGACTCCAGGGAGGAAAAATCATGGGGGCCATCCCCCATGAAAATCCTACTATTATACTTTTACTAAATCTCTTGAAAAAATATAGTCACACATTGATCACATCATATAAATAAGAATTATTTATTTACATTATCAACACTTTTTTTAAATATCAAGCTAACAATTTGGTTTTGTTATTTATTCAAACTTATCAATGTGAGAGGATTGAAACAAATTACCCCTCTCCCATGAAATATGTTTTGTATCTGCATTTAATGATAATGTAGTTACATTCCACAATACCAGTTTAGACAAATTATTTGTTTCAAAGAAATATTTATTCCTTCATCTCTAAAACTTCAACACGTTCAAACGACTTTTTTGCTCACAATACGACACATTTACTGAGTTTGTTTTAACTTCCTCCTTTCAAAATTGTTATAAGATATTCTTTGATAAAGAATATAAAACATCCATTCACGTCAAGAAAACATCATGCAAGCCATTCCTTCATCAGCATGCCACCTCAGTACATTATACGGTGGTTTAAACATAACTATAAACCATAACAAAGTACGTAGTATTTTCATAATTGAGGATTACCTTTCTCATTGGTGAGCTAATCGCTTGAAATCTATTTATGTATAATCTAGCATCTATTATATTCCCTTTTTAATACTTACATTATATATGTCATATCTACTAATTCTGAGGATTCACATTTGCACATAATATTAAAAGTTTCCTTTCAGAGTAGCCATACACATGCTGTACAGAAGAAAAAACAACTAATGGGATGACATCAGCCAGTTCATATTATGTGGTGAAGGACACAAGACTCAGAACTACCCACTGTCAGGCGCAATGGCTAAAATAAATTCCTAGTGATATAACTACATCACTTCTCAACTATATAAACTGCCGTGATTTTCAAAATTGGTTCTTTTCATGAAGAAATCATGATAAAAACCTAATACTATAATATAGGTAACCTGATACTACACCATATAAAAATAAAGCATAACATTTAATTTTCAAATACTGTACAGACAGTGCAAGCGATAAGCATGGGCAGACCGGGCAATCACCCAGGGCCTCACAAATCAAGAGGCCCAATGATGGAAATGATGGGGAAAAATTACTAAACAGTTGAAAAAGAAATTAGAAGTCGAGGAAATCGTCATCATAATTTTGAAAGGTGCTGTACAGCAGTCTGATATTTCATAAAATTTTCCAATTAATTTTTTACTTTATGTACTTATTTATAGTAATTACTTGTAAAGTAGGACACTATGAAATGAATGAAAGAACGCTAACGTTAAAATAGGTTTTACTGAAATTCATGTTTATTATTTATCATGTATTTAACAAGTGATTTTATTAAACATTAACTAAACACAACAAATATTTTTAAGCTTTTTTAAGCTCACTGTGGAAATTGTATTATTTGATTACAAAATTCTTTTACTTAAAACTACTATTTAAAATATATTTCCAAACACTTCTTCTAGCTTAAACATAACTTTTGTTGAAATAAAATAATTCGTATGGTTTCTTGCTGCAACTTTCACCTTTTGAAGGGAGGGGCAGGGGGCTGTGTTTCAGCATTGCTCCGGGCCCAACATTGTCTAACTCCCGCACTGTGTACAGTAACCAAAGGTCTACATAATTACATGTTGGGTTTTATAATAATTTAGAATTTCTACTCTTCTTTTTTTTTTTTTTTTTTTTTTTTTTGATTTTGCATCAAAGAAATACCACGCTACAATGTTTCTTAAACAAGGATTTTTAAAGATCAGATGTAAAATAAAACAAAAATAATTAATACCAGTTGTTACAATTGTTCCAGTACCTTTCCCTACTCAAATAGTCATACTTGCTTTCTATACACATTTTATTAGTCTTCAGACTGCAATTCATTTGATGCAAATAGATTTTTATACTTATTTTATATGTTATCTATACTACATTTTGGCATTCTTTGAGTTTTAAACTTTTGATTGAATTTTAAAATAAGAAAACAACATATTTTATACCTATGTATGTTGTAATGATGTGTGCACAGAATAGATGTTTTAATGTTATTTGTTTGAACAACAGACTGTCAATCATTAATAAAATAATCAATGTTATAGTCTGAAAAGATCACTACAATTTTTATAACAAATAATTTATGCTTTTTCCATGTAAAAGTATATATAATACAGACGTTTTTACACAATCCTAGTAATTATATGTGAAATGACCCATTTACTTGAGTAGTTCTGAGCAGTTTTGCCAATGAAAACTTTTAAACATAGAGCATCAATTACTAGTCTCTGGTGAAAGTCAAATTTATTTTGCTTCTGTGTGCCCTGCATCAACTGTTAATTGCTATTTTGCTTCTGTGAGCTGATCAGATAATTTGATCGACCCCTATGAAACATTACACATTCTTCAGTAGAGAGTGGCATTTGGATCTTTAAAATACTCTGAAGATAATTATAATTATGATGATACTATTCTGAGAAGTATTTTAACATATACACAAATTGCCAACTAAAGTTAATGCTAGTCTTCTTGCAATTCAATTTTAATCCACACAAATCATAAAACTGTTCATTTCCGTGCTTTGTTGTGAGCACTTAATTTTCAAGACAACTTAAGAACAACTTTTCATGTTCAATGAACTAAATGTAGATATTTGAGGGGAGAAAGGATGGAAGTAAAGTGGATAAACATGGTCAATCAACTACACGCAATGGCAAAGTTCTATCATCCTATTATTCTTCAAACAATTCTCTATAAATTCTACATATTCAATTTTAGTTTTGATAGAACTTCTCTACTTTTCCTTCACAGATGTATTGCATCTAAAGAAGGCAGTTTGAGGTTTTCTAAATAAAATTATAACTAGCAGTTACAATTTGTTAAACACGAGAATAAAATATTAAGAAATTTCAATGAAAATGATGTAAAGACCAGAAATGATGTGACTATTTCAGGAGTGTGTATGAAAATATGCTTGTATTTGTTGTTATTATGTAATAACATCCAGTTTATATCAGGGCACAGAGAATTAGTGTCATTAAAAAATCAGTTATGTGAGAACGAGCTTGAAGATTGATCAATTACAATTATTGTGAGAAGTAATTTTCTCTGAACCTTTTGGATTTGGGTTGGATTCAGAATCTTTTGATTAAATATGTTCTTTGACACAACTGGTGCACAGACCTTTTGATGAGTTGAAAAAGACAGATGAATTGCAAATGTTGAGTGCGGTGATCCCAGGTGCTTTTGAGAATTTGCACTGCACTAGTAACATCTGCAACAAAAATAACCAACCAAAAGAATTAACATGGTAACACACTTTTGCTGTAGATTCAAATTGGGTTCAATTTTTATCTATAGTGATTTTTATTCATCCTTCAATCAGGGACTCCTGTTAAGGACCTAAGACCCCCTAAGCAAGAAATGGGCCTCTTTCTGATAATTAAGCAAAATACAACCATTAATCTTATTTCTCATTCAGTTAATGTATTTTGTCTTTCCTAGAGCTTCAGTAAACTGTTCAATGTACGCAATAACTTGAGAGAATCTTTGAGGATATTTGTATTCTGTTTCACAAACCATTTTTTAAATATTCTATCTAGAATTGCTCTACAAAATGGAAAAACCTTACACTCTACAAAACGTAACAGAATGAACTTAAGTGCAATACAAAATGAACAAAACAAGTAACACAAGCAACTTCTATCATCAAAATTTTTAAAAATTTGAGTATATTTTAGATTTTTTATTTTGTTAAAAAAATTAAAATTTTTAATGCCTAATTTCCTCAATAAATAGTTTATCCCTTTTCTGGAACCCCATCTCTTTGCCTCCAAGGTTGCAGAATTATGCAGCTGCCAAATTACTAGTGGTAGGGGTAAGACTAAGAAGTACGCCAAAAGAAGATGTCAACAGCAGCTTGGTGAAGAAGAAGAAGAAGATGAAGAAGAAGGAGGAGGAGGAGGAAGAAGAAGAAGAAGAGGAAGGAGGAGGAAGAAGAGGGAAGAAGAAGAAGAGGGAAGAAGAAGAAGATGGAGGAAGAAGAAGGAGGAAGAAGCAGAAGAAGGAAGAAGAAGAAGAAGAAGGAAGAAGAAAAAGGAGGAAAAAGATGGAAGAAGAAGAAGGAAGATGAAGAAGGAAGAAGAAGAAGAA